>CM045766.1:117644720-117984558 GCA_025200525.1 Camellia lanceoleosa | reverse complement strand
TTACCCTCGTAAATGATAGACTAAGAAGCCATTCGCTGTATTGCCCTTTTATCTTTGGCATTTGCTCCTCTTGGATAAGCCTCCTTTTCTAAGAAGTTCCAGATGTCATGATACCAGGGGTTTTGATCTTGCACTTCATCTATCACAGTGATCAACTCGTAGGTCGGCGCATACCTCTGTTCAATAATGATCAGATGCATCCGGATTCCCAAAGGGATGTCTATCATAGAAGATAGAGTTGATAAAGCGTTAGCAAACCTGTTGTTCTCTCTTAACAGATGCATGGAGGTTAGCTTCTCAAACCTAGGAATTAGAACATCCAGGGTTTGGTGATAGATTTTCATCCTTTCTTCTTTAGCCTTCCAGTCTCCTTTCGCTTAAGACACAACGAGGTTCGAGTCCCCAATGACGTCCAACCTTTTTGCCCCTAGTTCTAGGGTGGCTTCCAAACCAGGGATACATACTTCGTATTCTGCTTCGTTGTTAGATACCTTGAATTAGAGTTTGAAGGCTAAAGGTATATAGGAATTGTCGGGTGCTATCAACAACACCCCTATCCCATAACCATACTGGTTAGACACTCTGTTAAAGTACATGTTCCAAATCTCTTCCTCAACCTGTAGAATAGCCTCATCTGGGAATAAATACTCTACTGCTTCGTCCCCTTCCATTGGGTGATCTGTCAGGAACTGAGCTACTGCTCTCCCTTGACAGACATGTGAGTCACGTACTTTAAATCAAATTCAGAGAGAAGAAGCAACCAACGGGTTAGCCTACCCGTAAGTGCTGGTTTCTCGAAGAGATATTTGATGGGATCTAATCTCAAAACCAGAATTATGGAGTCAGCTAACAGGTAGTGCCTCAACTTCCTGGTAGCCTATACCAAGGCTAAGCATGCCTTTTCCAGTGGGGTGTAACGGGTCTTGTATTCTAGCGTCTTCTTGCTCAGGTAATATATGGCTTTCTCTACTTTATCCTCAGATTTCTATGCAAGCATGCAGCCCATAATCGTGTCAGTTACTGTCAGATACAAAATCAACGGCTTCCCCGACTCTAGCAGTGACAACATAGGTGGGTTCTGGAGGTATTGCTTGATCTGTTCAAAAGCAAACTGGCATTGGTCATCCTATTAGAATTTCTTTCATTTCTTTAGGAGACCAAATAGTGGTTCACAAGTCAAGGTTAATTTTACAATAAACCGTCTTATGAATTGCACTTTACCCAAAAAGCCACGCACCTCCTTTTCAGTCCTTGGTGGTGGTATTTCTAGTATGGCCTTGACTTTGGAACGATCAACCTCAATGCCCCTCTATGTGATCAAGAACCCTAGCATTTTCCCTACTGTGACACCAAAAGTGCATTTTTGTGGATTCAGCCTCAATCGATATTCCTTGATCCATTGGAAGAATTTCTTTAAGGCGGTGTAGTGGCCCTCTATTTCCTTAGACTTGACGATCATGTCGTCCACATACACCTCAACCTCTTTGTGGATCATGTCATGTAAGATCCTGGTCGCAGCTCGTTGATAAGTAGCCCCAGCATTTTTCAGACCGAACAGCATCACCTTGTAGCAGTAGGTTCCCCATAGCATGGTGAAGGCAGTTTTCTCCCTGTCCTTGGGTGCCATCAAGATCTGGTTATACCCGAAAAATCCATCCATAAATGAGAGCAATGCATGGCCCATGGTGAAGTCTACTAATTCGTCGATGTGCGGTAAAGGAAAG
The DNA here is from genome assembly GCA_025200525.1 of Camellia lanceoleosa. Taxonomy (NCBI): domain Eukaryota; kingdom Viridiplantae; phylum Streptophyta; class Magnoliopsida; order Ericales; family Theaceae; genus Camellia; species Camellia lanceoleosa. The sequence goes on along the minus strand of CM045766.1, from coordinate 117,982,834 downwards.
TTGTCCTTCGGACTAGCTTTGTTCAGATCTCTGAAATCAACACACACCCAAATTCTGCCATCTTTCTTTGGCACCGGAACAATGTTGGCCAACTAAGTTGGATACTCAGATACTAGCAAGAATCCTGCGTCTATCTGCTTGGTGACCTCTTCCTTAATCTTCAAAGCCCAATCCAAGCGTATTCTCCGAAGCTTCTGCTTGACGGGTCAGGCCCCAAGGTCAAGAGGGATCCGGTGTTGTACACTCTCAGGATCGATTCCAAGCATGTCTTCATAAGACCACGCAAAAACATCTTTGAAATCTTTTAATAAAGCGACTAAGCACTCGCGTTCCTCCGAAGACAACGTGAACCCGATATGGACCAGACACAGATCCTTCTCAGTACCCACATTAATTGCAACGATTTCATCAAGAAGGGGTTTCACAAGCCTCTCCTCCTCTCAATCAATCAAAATTTTCAAAACCAGAGGAATTCCTTCCTTGTTGTTTTTATCAAAATTTTGAAAGTCGTGATCAATGCAATACAGAAGTGGCACAGAGAAGTACTCGGAAACAGGAGTGGTATCATTCTCATTCAAAGCCTCCAGCTCATCTAATTCCTCGGTTACAACTGACTCAAAAGAAAAGGAAAAAGACGACCTGGACAAAACAACAACATCCAGGTTATCAACCCCAAGAATACCGGACTCTGACTCAGAAAAACTGGAATCTTATTCTGACAACACAGGCTCTGTGGAATCAGATTCTAGCTCGCTACCTGATTCAGAACTACTGGACAAAAAGCCGTCATTTGGCTGAAAAATAAGAGAGGGTGCATTAGATGCATCTAGAATGCTGGTAGAAGGGTCCACACCTGATTGATCTCCGATCATGGAAACCATGAAGTCGTCCCCCAAGCTCTCCAGTTTGATCTGAGGATCCGAAAGGAGACAAGCCAGTGCTGCTCCTATCTTAAGTTCATTGCTATTGAACTCATCCTCTGTACTCTGTTCAACCCCAGGAGTTAATCCAATTTGTTTTTCTGTAGTTTCATCCTCTTGCAGCTGTAGGTCGAAGAAAATCTCAAAGCCGAGCAAACACCACTTTTCAGAGTTCAACCATGGCTCAGGAAGGCCGTAAAATGGGAAGTCTTCTCCCTCCCGGACAAAGCGGCCGTTTAGAGTTCCCTGAATTGACCTATGCACAAGCTCATAGTGCTTCCCACTTTGCGTTGGTTTGGCTTTTCCTGCCATTTCCTTCCCTTTTCTCACCCAGTCCTCTTTAGTGGGCGTGTAGCCCAAGCTAAAGACGTGAGGGTTGTATGGCACTTCAGCCAGTGCAGTAATGCCCTTCTAGCCGCTCTTTCCTAATTCCATCACGAGTATATGTTGTAGCCTGTTTATGAGGTAGACTGATTAAGCACTGACGTACAACCCCTCATCAACAGCCAATATATCTTGCACCACCCGGGCCTCAACTAAGGTAAAACCTGATAAGAAAACATCCTTGTCACCGTGTACAATCTCTAGTACTGGTGTGGTGACCTTCGGCGGAGGATGTATGAAATAATTTTTGAACACAATGGCTACCCCCTTTCCAAGAGGGTACTTCAGCATCTGATGAAGAGTGGAAGAGACGGCTTTTACTTGGTGCAGCCATGGCCGTCCAAGGAGTAAGTTAAAAGTGGCTGGAACATCCAGGACGTGGAACTCAATATCCTGTTGTGCCAGGCCAACCTATGTTCTAATTTGAACTGTCCACATCACCTCTCAACTTGTGTTGTCGTAAGCCCGGATCACCTAGGTCGTTGGTACAAAATCTACTGGCTTCAAGCCAATAGCATAGGCCGTGCGAGACGGACAAGCATTAATTGCATACCCAGTATCAATCAATACAACGAGCACCCACTTCTCTCTGCATTCAACTGAGATGTATAGTGGTTTGTTATGCTTAGAGCCCTCAGGTGGCAATTCTTTATCTGAGAAGGTCAAAGTTGGCGAAGCACCTCCCGAGAAGACAAGTCCCACTAGTTGTTCGGGAGTTGTGTCGATAGGCAGCTTGGCCTTATCCATTGCAGACAATACAGCTTACCGGTGCACACGCGAAGCCATGAGCAACCCCCAGATAGATATGTCCGCTTGGATCTTCTTCAACTGCTTCAGTACAGCCTCCTCTTCTAACAGTTTGTCCTTCTGTTTTTCAGGCTCTTTGTCTTTTTTGGATGCTTCTGGTTAGTCCAGGTGCGGGGGCTTAAAGTACTGCCGCTCCTAGTCATGTGATCCACTTCTGCAGAATACCACATATTGTCTGGCAGATTCTGTCCCCAATCTTCATAAGTGTGGGCAAGATGTAGATTATCATCTTTCCACCATACTCCTCTAGAAACTGACAGGCAGTTGTCCGGTTCTGTTGTAATTACTCTCACATCACAGTCATCCCCCTCAAGGCATTTGGCTTTTCCAACTTGTTGACTATTCTTAGCTCTTTCCTGTTCAAACTGCTTTAGTGCGGCTTCTTGCTTGGTATCAGCAATGTCCATGATGCCCACTTCTTGAGCGAAATTCTTAGTACCGACGCTCTCTGGTAGCTTTCCTTTGTCATCGACTGTTCCGACCCTTGTAGCAATTTATGCTTCCGGCTGTTCCAACTTTGGTTGAAATCCTTCATCCACATCAGGCTCGTCACTGGGCCACCCCAAATTATCTGCTGATTCATTCAAATCAAACCAGTTGATTTGCACATCCCCCGAATCCTGCTCATCGAAGAACTGCAGATTGTTGATGTCCTCCTCGAGGTCAGCTAAGTCATCTAATCCCTGGCTCGGGCCATCCTCCCGGACCACACTAACTTCCATTCCTGTCGGCAACTCCAGGTTTGGTTTGGCCTGATTGGTTGGCACAATATAGTGGCACGAGTTGTATTCCTCCTCAGAGAAGTCCACTAAGCTCTCAGGCATTGAACTAACATTCTTATTTTCCACCGAGGCTGGCCTGCCTTCATCTACCACAGTCACCACCACAGGTTTGGTTCGGGATATGGATGCGTTCATCATGCACAAATCTGTGCTTTCCGAGATGAACATCACCGGCTTAGGTAGGTGGGAAAGGGTGATGTATTTATTAGGGTCGTAAGGGACGGCCAATGTTTGGATAAAATTTATTTGGCTGGGTGGTGGAGCTTGGTTATGTGGTGGGAGAGGATTTGTAGTGACATTAGGTTTTTCGAGAGGTTCTATCACTTTATTGTCAATGAGATCTTGAATCTCATGACGGAGACTAAAGCACTGGTCGGTATCATGACCATGCTATTGGTGGAAGGCGCAATACCTAGTCGGGTTGTGTGTAGGAGGGAGAGAATTGGGCAATGGGCGTTGTTCTAACCGTTTCAAATGCCCTTTTCTGATCAGGACCATCAAGGCCACAGATAAGGGCATGTATAGTGGGGCGAAAACCCTCTAGCCTCAGGCCTGATGGCTGGAAGTTTGAGGGGTTATATTAGCTATACTAGCAAAGGGATTAGCGGTTTTCGGCATGGTGGTGACCATACCCACATCTGTAGGCCTTGCAGCTGCACTACTGCTGGTAGTCGCATTCGAACTGTGTGTGAAAGCCCTCTTGGGCTGCTCTTTCTCGTGGTCAATCAGACCTTGCTTCATTGCATCCTCTATCTGCACCCCTATTTCGTGGAGGTCGGCAAAAGTAGACAGAGGTATCTTCTGTAGCAATCTCGGTTGCAGGTTGCGAACCACCACTTGAATCTAGTCCTTCTTAACTGGTCAGATGGTCATCATTGAGGCCTTGGCCCTCCATCGGGTTACAAAATTCGAGAAGCCCTCTTTTGGCTCCTGGTGAGTTGCTTCAAGATCACAAGTCGTGACCTCGATCTGTGTGTTATAGGAGTATTGAGCAATAAAGGCCTCGGCCATCGCTTCCTAATTCCTTTTTACAGAGTCTTCAAGTTTAGCATACCAAATGGCTAAGATAGCCAACAGGGTCCGACCAAAGAGCGATAACTTCTGCAGTCTAGACAGGCCCATCGACCGCAGAATGTTTGAAAATAGCCGCAAGTGGACCATGGGATCACCCGAGCCATCAAAACGATCTATGTGCGACATTTTAAACCTATCTGGCAATGTCACTGCCGCATTAGTATAGCCATCCTCAATATTCGGGAACGAATTCACACCCTGAGCTCATTTAAAAAACTTCTCAAGCTTGCTCACTTTTAGAGCAGTAGGGTTGACCTCAAACTCAAACGGCGCCTCTTTTGGGTAAACCGGTGCTTTGGAAGTCTGGGGTGGAACTAACTCTGCCAGAATGTCTGTATTTTCCAGGACATTAGTTGTAATCCCAGGTATTGGAACCCTGACTGGGGGTGGATGTGAAGCAAAAGTTGTTGCTTGTTGTGGTTGTTGCGGCTGGAGCCTATTGATCAACTCAGCCTACTAGGCTACAATTTTCGCTTGTCGGGCGGTGACTTCTGCTTGGCAGGTAGCATCCAGCTGCATATTCTCAATAGTCTGTTGGAGTTGGCGAAGCATTTTCTTCCATATTGACTAAGGGGTGCTGATCTATCGAAACTAGTGCGTACTCTTTTTCCGAAGTGGAAGTAGAAAACTGGACTTCACTGAATGAAGGTAATCACGAAATGGTGAGTTGTGCTCGACTTTCTTCGTCTCAGAATCGAGGGTAGCGAAGCAAACACTGGTTATCTTGTTACAGGATCCCCAGATCGATAAAGTTGCTTTACTCGAGTCTAGAGTGCTTGGGGGTAACTACCTCATTTGAAGCAATGGTGACACACTACCTTGCAAAAGGAAAATAAAACAAAAAGAAACAAAAATCAAAAACCGCACATCACCTTGGCTCAGACACAGACAACAAGCAGTTGCTATCACAAGCTGAAGAACTATACTCACACACTGATTTCTGCCCCAAAACTGATATTCTCAAACTGATACCCAGACTTGCAACTGATACATACATTCCTACAGAGCTCACTCTAAAAACACGTATCAAGCAAGTGAGAGCCAAAACACCCCTATGATGTGGTAGGGTTACCCTATCCTAATTTCGTCAGGAGCTAGGGATTCACTACGCAAACAAGTGGTTTCCAATAATTCCTACATTCGGGTGAGCAACATGTCCTAGTTTGGAACAGTCTTTATAGCTTTCAATATGCAACTAGGTCGATTGGTAAAAAAAAAAAGGGTACCTCAAAAAGACCACCTAATATATCTCTCACACGTAACACCAAGAAGTGAAAAGAAGATCAAACGGTATAGTGGTAGTCCAGATCCAAGGGTTGTGTTCCCATCGTGGCAAAGCCCGTAACCTATTAGCCTTTTGGCAAGCTTTTCCAAGTAAGCCTCCGGCAAACCGCTCAGAAATAGCAAATGGCAAACACTGTGACTTAGTCGAACCGATGTAGATGCAAATGCAAATGCAAAGAAACACATAAGTGTAGATAAAACGACATATCATGAGTTCGAGTCAAGTTCTCTAAATCCCCAGCAGAGTCACCAAAAACTGTGGACTCGCCATTTTCCGCGCCCCCACCTTTCGAAAAGGGTTTGAACAGAAAGGCCTCACAGTTCGAACTTTCGCGATTCTGAATCTAGTCTCACAGGTGCCATGTGAAACTGATAAACACCAAAGAGTTCAAATCTGGCAAACCTTTTTGGAAAATCGATTTTAAATCAAATAATGCCAAAATTGGACTGCTTTGCCAGATATAGAGTTGCCACCTAAATATTTTGTTTTTGGGAAAATTTAGGAAACCCTGACTCGTGCCAAAGGCCACGTCTCCGTCATCACTAAAGTTGCCTCAACTCGAGAACTCGGGTACGAGAGGGGAAGGTCCTGAAAGGAGCACCCCCGCTCGCCCGATCAAAGGATTGGCCTCTACTAATCATGATATGTCATTTTATAAACATTATGTGTTCTTATTCAGGTTGTTAAACTGGCTTTACTACGTGACGCACACAAGCAAGTATAGACTAGTCGCAAGACTTGGAACAAATTTAACTCATGTTTGTTTTGCGAAAATGGTTTGAAGTTGCCACCCTTAAGTGGGCTTAAAAGTGCAGATTTGCCACCAAACATGGTGGGCTTAAAACATGATTTGCCACTCAACCAAGTGAGCTTAAAATGCACATCTGTTGAATCGTTCCAATTTGCAACAAGCCTTCATCCATAGGCATTCATGCAGTTTAGCAAGTAAGCACATAGCCTCATGGCAAGCATGCGAAACATGGAAATATGGCGATCACACTGATGCAAGTATGCTAAAGCATGAAAACTTACCGAGTGCTCCAAGCCAAAACAAAAACTAGTTAGAAATATGCATGATCCTAACTATGTAAGATGACTAATGCAACACATGCAATGATGTAACTAAATAGGCTCAGCTACTTAATCATGGTATTTGCAACACTTTGATAGCATGCTTTGAAACACGTATTGAAAGAAGTATTGAAATTGACAATGCAGTTTGAATGATGCGCCAAGACTCGGTGCATGCAAGACAAATGAATGGATACAAACATGCAAGCATAAGGTATGCTAATTGAAAATGTCCCTAATCTAACCATCAAAAGCGATTAAATAAAAGGGAGAAAGACGTAGGGTTGGAAGACATGCACACACGCACACACACTTATTACAACATTACGCCCTCGCGAAGGAGGGTCTAAATGAATAAGCTAGCGAACTACACTAATTATTACAAAGAGAATTTAATTAACTATTCTAAACTAATTATTACAACAATTGAAACAAATTAACTAACTTATTCTAAGCTAATTAAATATTACAAAACGAATTGAATAATTAGTTACACTTAACTAATTAAGTACAACACTTGAATTAACTAGCTATTCTAAGCTAACTAAAGCAATTCAATGGCCCTGAGGGCGATAGACGAATGCATTCTTGGTTGGTTTCCTCCCAAAAATGTACCGCCTTGCCGTTGCAGCCTCTGTTTGCACATTTTTTGATCACCAACAGTGCTGCCAACTTCCAGAATGCCTCAGCTCCAACTCAGGAGCACACTTGTGCAATTTTTCATTGATGGCCGGTCGGCTACCAATGGTGGCTGTCGGCTACCATTTGTGGCTGGTCGACTACTGCTGGTGGCCGGTCAGCCACTACTAGTGGCCGGTTGGCCACCCCTTCCTTGAACTTCATTTCTTGCTACAACAGAGAGCAAACAGAGGCAAAATAGTGTATTCTCGAGGAGTGTGTGTACTGCTACTCTCCTTATCATCACACAAAGCTCGAAGGAGTGTAGCTCTTGGCCCTTAAACCATTAACCAAGCATTTTCAATGCATGATGGCTAAGGAGCCAAGCTTGTATATGCCTAATGAGTGCAAAACAAAACTCAACAAAACCACAACCCTATCATGCATGATCAAGGGTGATGGTGACCAAGAAAAGTGACTCGTTTCATCACTTTGAGTATGAAACATCCCATTTTCCTTGTGTTCGAATTAATGTCCGATTCGAACACATGCAATGCAACACAAAGAATGCTTTATCTTGCCTCTTTTACTTGTTCATTTTTATTTACTCATTTTAGCTTACCAACCTATTCTTTAATTGATTAGTCCAAAAGTGAGTGTCCTCTAATGCAAGAGGCATCAACCAAGGGATGATTTAAGGCAAGGGAGAGATCATGCCTTTGGTTAGTAGAAACCTGCAAAAGAGGATTAAAACCATTAAGCACGAACCTTGATCTCAAGCTTAAACACAACCCGAAGGTTAACTAACCCTCAAAGCAAATGAAAAAGTAAAGAAATGAGGGAGGTTGCAAATATTTAAAGTGCTGAAATGGAGTGCAAAACAACACTAAATCATGCTTTCAACTCAAAATAAAGATGATCAAAGCATTAAAACACTAGGTTAGTGAAGGAAATTGCACTACAGCCATGCCAAACAAGACTTAAAGGACTAAACCAGCCCCAAACAAAGCTAAATCAAGTCAAAATAGTAGCAAAAACATGCTTAGATCGGGTTACAAAATGCTAGAAAAACATGCTCTCATGTTAAGCTATCTAGGCATGCAAACAAGAAACAAGAAGGGGAGACTATCCCCTCCAATTTTGGACCTCAAAAGAAGGTTTTTTACCACTGAAATAACTCTGAATTTCAGTGGTTAAAAGGCCTAAAACGTTTGATTTGAATATGCTAAAAGATGGTACAAAAGTCTACACAATTAAGCAACAAGAAGGGTGGATCACCACTTAACACAAAATAGCCTCAAACCATCATGCTAAGCCTAAAAAACTAGAGTTTTTTTGTAGTTGAAACCAGCCCAAAAACAATACAAAAGGATGGCAAAATAAACAGTCAAAGCAAGTACACTAGGTATGTGAACTACCTCTAGAAGCTCAAGCACAAAATAGCCCCTAATTCCAACTCAAACCTCCTTCAAGAGCTCAAACTAAACTCCAAAGAACCTCAGCTCAAAGGTGAGAGTGTTTGGTTAAGGGTTAGTGTGGAAAAGTGTAGAGAAACTAAGCAAGTGTATGCAAAATAACAAGAGGGAGAAAGAGAAGTCTAGAGAGAGAGATTTTTTATCCAAAATTTCTAACCCTCCAAAATGGGGGAGGACACCCCCTATATATAGAAAAACAAGGTTTGAGCCTGAATTCATCCTACTATACACGTGTATAGAGATGCAGTTCAGTGAGCAATAGCTGGCACAGCTGGCAAACAAATATTTGAAAAAGGAGAAAAATGGCCGTCGGCCACCACCAGTGGCTAGCCGGCCACCAAAGTAGCTGACCGGCCACCACTGATGGCCAACAGGCACAAGTCATGGCCGATAGGCTGTGGGGCTGGCCGACAGGCCACCCTCTCCTCCAGACTTGAAACAACAAGCTCTTGGTCCATAACCAAGCACAAAGTAGATAAGGATTCAAGGTTCAAAGGCAGGGCACTCCACCAAGAACTTCAAGCACTCAAAACGAACACATGCAATCAAAATCATAGAGTGTTCAAACGATGACGTCCAAGTCTTGAGGATGGACAAAAATGGGATGCCTACATATATTTAGGATCATCCATCTTTCTAACTAGTTTTTGTTTTTGCTTGGAGTACTCGGTGAGTTTTTATGCTTTAGCATACTTGCATGAGTGTGAATATTGCCATGATTTGCATGCTTGCCACGAGGCTATGTGCTTATTTGATAAGCTGCATGAATGCCTATGGATGAAGGCTTGTTGTTTGCATTGGAACAATTCAACGAAAGTGCATTTTAAGCCCACTTTCCTATGGCAAAATCATATTTTAAGCCCACTATGTTAGGTGGCAAATCCGCATCTTTAAGCCCACTTGAGGAGGGCAAATACAAACCATTTTCGCAAACAAACATGAGTTGAATTGTTCTAATTCTTGCAAACTAGTCTATACTTGCTTGTGTGAGTCACATAGTAAAGGTAGTTTGAACACATAATGTTTATAAAAATTTCATATCATTATTAGTAGAGGCCGATCTTTGATCGGGCGAGCGGGGGTGCTCATTTTAGGACCTTCCCCTCTCGTACCTAAGTTCCTGGACACGTGGCCTTTGGCACGAGTCAGGGTTTCCTAAATTTCCCCAAAAATAAAATATTTAGGTGACGACTCTGTATCTGGCAAAGCAGTCCAATTTTGGCATTATTTGATTTAAAATCGATTTTCCAAAAGGATTGTCGAATTTGGACTCTTTGGTGTTTATCAGTTTCACATTGCACTTGTGAGACTAGATTCGGAACCGTAGGAGTCCGAACAGTGAGGCCTTCTTTTCAAACCCTTTCTGAAAGACGGGGCACAGAAAAAGGCGAGTCCACAGTTTCTAACAACTCTGTTGGGGATTTAGAGAACTTGACTCGAACTCACGATATGTTGTTTTTGATTTACACTTATGTGTTTCTTTACATTACATTTGCATCGGTATGCCTAAGTCACTATGTTTGCCATCTGCTATTCTTGAGCGGTTTGTCGGGGGCTTGCTTGGAAAAGCTTGCCAAAAGGCTGACTGGTTGCGGGCTCTGCCACGATGGGAACACGACCCTTGGATCTGGACTACCGCTGTACCGTTTGATCCTCCTTTCATTTCTCGGTGTTAGGTGTGAGAGGTATATTAGGTGGTCTTGCTGAGGTACCCTTTTTCACCAGTCGACCTAGTTGCATATTAGAAGCCATAGAGATTGTTCCAAACTAGGACAGATTGCTCACCTGAATGTAGGAATTGTTTGAAATCACTTGTTTGCGCAATGAATCAATAGCTCCTGATGAATTTAGGACAGGGTAACCCTACCCCATCATAGGGGTGTTTTTGCTCTCATTTGCTTGATACGTGCTTTTAGAATGAAACTCTGCAGGAATGTATGTATCAATTGCAAGTCTGGGAATCAGTTTTGGGAGGCAGAAATCAGTGTTTGGGTACAGTTCTCTAGCTTACGATTGCAACTGCGTGTTGTTTCTGTCTAAGCCGAGGTGCAATGCGGTTTCTAATTTTTGTTTCTTTTTTTTGCTTTATTTTCTTTTTTACAAGGTAGTCTTTCACTATTGCTTCAGACAATTCTGTTACCCCCTAAGCACTCTGGACTAGAGTTAGAAGGATTTGTAGATCTGGGGATCTAGTCAGGGGACAGCCAGTGTTTGTTTCACTCCTGCCGGTTACTAGACAGAGGAGAATTCGGCAAAATTCACCAATTCAGCAGTCACTGTTTACCTCGCATGTGCCTAGTTAAGCCCAATCATCTACTTCCATTGCAGCAGAGAGTCTTTGCCAGTTCTAGCAGTTCAAAATCATACAGTCAATATGGAAGATATGCTTCGACAACTCCAGCAAACTATTGAGGCTATGCAGCTAGATGTTGCTCGCCAAGCGAAAGTCACTGCCCGCCAAGCGGAAATTACAGCCCAGCAGGCTGAGTTGATTGTTAGGCTACAACAACAACAGCCATAGCAGGCCGTAGACTCTGCATCTCATCCACCTCCTGCAAACATTCCGATACCCGGAGCTACTACTCTCACAGCTAATGTCTAGGAAAATACGAGCATTCCGGTTGATCCGATTCCATCCCAGACCTCCAAAGCACCGGTATACCAAACAGAGGCCCCCTTTGAGTTTGAGGCCGACCCTACTGCTTTGAAAGTCAACAAGCTAGAAAAGCTCTTCAAGCAGGCGCGGGCTATGAATACAATCCCGGATATAGAGGATGGCTATACTGATGCAGCAGTGACCTTGCCGGACAGATTTAAGATGACGCATATAGACCAGTTTGATGGTTCAAAGAATCCTATGGTCCACTTGTGGCTCTTCTCAGATATATTGTGGCCTATGGGCCCATCCAGACTTAGAAGGTCTCACTCTTCGACCGAAACCTATTGGGTATAGTGGCCATTTGGTACGCCAAGCTAGAAGACTCTGTGAAATGAAGTCGGGATGAGATGGGCAAGGCCTTTGTAGCGTAATACTTCTACAATACCCAGATCGAGGACACAACTTATGATCTCGAAGCAACTCGTCAAGAGCCAAATGGGGGCTTCTCAAATTTTGCAACAAGGTGGAAGGCAAAGGCATCAATGATGATGACCCGGCCATCTAAAAAGGATCAAATCAGAATGATAGTTCGAAACCTGCAGGGGAAATTACTGCAAAAAATGATTGTCTTGCCCTTATTCACATTCGCTGATCTCTATGAGATAGGAGTTCACATTGAGGATGCAATGAGACAGGGTTTGATAAAATGACGAGAAGGAGCAGCCCAAAAGGCCTTTCACATGCAGTTCCAATGCGACTACGAGTGGTAGTGCAGCTGCAAGGTCTTTCGATGTGGGTATGGCACTACCACACCTAAAACTGCCAACCCCTTTGCCGATACATCCAATACAACCTCACAAACCTCAAGCCACCAACCCCGAGGCCAAAGGGTCTTCACCCCACTATATATGTCCTTATCCAAAGCCTTACGGGTCCTGATCAAAAAGGGGCACCTTAAGCCACTAGAGCCTCGTTTCCTATGCGATCCTCTTCTCTCGAAGCACAACCCGGCCAAATATTGCGCTTTTCACCAACAGCATGGTCACGACCCTAATCTACGCTTCAGATTACATCATGAGATTCAAGATCTCATTGACAATAATGTGATAGTGCCCCCTCAAAAGCCTAACGTCACTACAAATCCCCTCCCACCACATAACCAGGTCCCTCCACCTTGACATGTGAACCTTATCTATACACTAGACGTCCCTTACGACCCCAGTATATACATTACCGCCTCCCATCTACCCAAGCTGGCGTTGTTCATCCCAAAAAGCACAGATTTGTGCATGATGAACGCGTCCACATTCTAACCTGAATCCGTGGTGGTGACGATGGTAGAGGAAGGCAGGTTAGCCTTGAAGGATCATGGGAGTGTCAGTTCAATGCCTGATGGCTTCGTAGACTTATCTGAGGAGGAATACAACCCGTGCTGCTTATGCCAACTAATCAAGCCAGACCAAATGTAAAGTTGCTGATAAGAATGGAGGTCAGTGTAGTATGGGAGGATGGCTCAAGCCAAGGTCTAGATGATCTAGCAGAATTGGGAGAAGACCCGGACAATCTGCAGTCCTATGATAAACAAGATCTGGAAAATGTACAAATTGACTGGTTCGATCTGAACGGGTCAACAGACAATTCGACGTGGCTCATTGATGAACCTGATATAGATGAGAAACTTGAACCGAAGCTGGAAAAGTAGAAAGCAGGAACTGCTGCAAATGCTGGAATGGCCAATAGAAAGGGTAAGCTGCTGAAAGATGCCAGTCTGAAACAAGTGGCGCAGAAATTGAGCATTGTTAGTACTGCTGATACAGAGCAAGAAGTCGCACTGAAGTAGTTTGAACAAGAAAGGGATGAGAATGATCAGAAGGCTGGAAAAGCCCAAGGCCTTATAGGGAATGATTGTGATGTTGACATGGGAGTAATTAAGATGGAACCAGACAATTGCCTATCGGTTGCTGGAGGAATATGGTGGGAAGATGATGATTTGCCCCTTGCCCACACTGATGAGGATTGGGGCCAAGGTTTGCCAGATATACTTGGTACTCTGAGGAGGTGGATCATATGACTAGAAGCGGGCAGTATTTCAAGCCCCCGCACCTGGACCAACCTGAAACATCCGGAAAGGACTAGGAGGCTGAAAAATAGAGGGAAAAACTATTAGAGGAAGAGGCTGTGTTGAAACAGTTAAAGAATATTCAAGCAGACATATCTATCTGGGGGTTGCTTATGGCTTCGCACGTGCACCGGTAAGCTGTCCTATTAGCAATGGATAAGGCCAAGCTGTTTATCGGCACAACCCCAGAACAATTAATGGGACTTGTCTTCCCGGGAGGTGCTTCACCGACTTTGACCTTCTTGGATAAGGAATTGTCGCTCGAGGGCTCTATGCATAACAAACCCTTATACATCTCCGTTGAATGTAGAGAGAAGTGGGTGCCGGTTGTATTAGTTGACACCGGGTCTGTAATCAATGTTTGTCCGTCGCGCACAACCTATGCTATTGGCTTGAAGCTAGCGGACTTTGAACCTAGGTCCAGGTGATCCGGACGTACAACAACACGAGCAGAGAAGTGATGGGAACAGTGCAAGTTAGAGTACAAGTTGCCCCGGCACAACAGGATATTGAGTTTCACGTCCTGGATGTTCCAGCCACTTTCAACTTACTCCTTGGATGGTTGTGGCTGCACCAAGTGAAGGTCGTTTCTTCTACCTTGCATCAAATGCGGAAGTACCCCTATGGAAAGGAGGTAGCCATTGTGTTTTGAAATTCATTTATACATCCTCCGCCTGAGGTCACCACACCAGTGCTGGAGATTATACATGGCGACGAGGATGTTTTCTTGTCTGGTTTTACCTTGGCTGAGGCTCGGGCGGTGCAACATATCTTGGCTATTGATGAGGGGTTGTACGTCAATGCTCAATCAGTCTATCTCATGAACAAGCTACAACATATACCTGGGATGGGATTAGAAAAGAGCGGCCAGAAGGGTGTTACTGCACTGTCCGAAGTGCCACATAGCCCACATGCCTTTGGCCTCGGCTACACGCCTACCAAAGAGGATTGGGTGAGAAAAGGGAAGGAAAATGCAGGAAGAGCCAAAGCTAAGCAAATTGGGAAGCATTATGAGCTTGTGAATAGGACAATTCAGGGAACTCTGAATGGTCACTTTGTTTGGAAAAGGGAAGAATTCCCATTTTGCAGCTTTCTTGAGCCATAGTTAAACTCTGAGAAGCGGTGTACACCTTACTTTGAGATTTTCTTCGACCTACAACTGCAAAAGAGTGAAGCCACAAAGGAACAGACTGAATTAACTGCTAAGGCTGAACAAAACACAGAAAGTGAGTCCAACAGCAGTGACCTTGAGATAGGAGCAACGCTGGCATGTCTCCTTTCAGATCCTCAGATTAATTCAGAGAGCTTAGGGGATGACCTAACTGTTTCTATGATCCGAGAACAATCAGGTGTGGACGCTTCCGGTGGTATTCTGGATGCATCTAACGCACCCTCTCTCATTTGGTAGCTAAAGGAGGGCTTTTTGTCCAGCAGTTCTGAATCAGGCAATGAGCCGGAATCTGATTCCACAAAGTCTGTGGAGTCGAAATCAAATTCCAGTACTTCTGAGTCAGAGTCCGGTATTCCTGGGGTTGATAACCCGGATGCCGTAGTTTTGTCCAGATCGTCTTTTTCATTTTCTTTTGAGTCGGTTGTAATTGAGGAATTGGATGAGCTGGAACTTTTGAATGTGAATACCACTGCAATTTCAGAGTATTTCTCTGTGCCACTTGTATATTGCATTGATCTTGACTTTCAAAATTTTGATAAAAACAATGAGGAAGGAATTCTTTTGGTTTTGAAACATTTGGTTGATTGAGAGGAGGAGAGGTTTGTAAAACCCCTTGTTGATGAAATCATTGCAATTAATGTGGGTACTGAGAAGGATCCGCATCTGGTCCAGATCGAGTCCACGTTGTCTTCGGAGGAACGCGGGCACTTAGTTGCTTTATTAAAATATTTCAAAGATGTTTTCGCGTGGTCCTACGAAGACATGCCTGGAATCGATCATGAGATTGTACAACACCGGATCCCTCTTGACCCCGAGGCCGACCTGTCAAGCAGAAGCTTCGAAAAATACGCCCGGATTGGGCTTTGAAAATTAAGGAGGAGGTCACCAAGTAGATAGACACAGGGTTCTTGCTAGTATCTGAGTATCCGACTTGGTTGGCCAATATTGTTCTGGTGCCGAAGAAAGGTGGCAGAATTTGGGTGTGTGTAGACTTCAGAGATCTGAACAAAGCTAGTCTGAAGGACGACTTTCCTCTGCCGCACATCGATGAGTTGGTGGACTTCACCTCAGGCCATGCACTACTCTCCTTTATGGATAGGTTTTCCGGGTATAACTAGATTTTAATGGCACTTGAGGATAGAGAGAAAACTGCCTTCACTACATCATGGGTAAACTACTGCTACAGGGTGATGTTGTTTGGGTTGAAGAATGCTGGAGCTACCTATCAACGGGTGGCAACCACAATTCTGCATGATATGATCCACAAAGAGGTTGAGGTGTACGTGGACGACATGATTTTCAAGTCCAAGGAACGGATCAGAGATTATCAGTTAAGGCTGAATCCACAGAAATGCACTTTCAGCGTCACAGCAAGGAAAATACTGGGTTTCTTGATCACATAGAGGGGTATCGAGGTTGATCCTTCCAAAATCAGGGCCATACTAGAAATGCCACCACTAAGGACTGAAAAGGTGGTGCGAGGCTTTCTAGGTAAAGTGCAATTCATAAGACGGTTTATTGCAAAATTAACCTTGACTTGTGAACCACTATTTGGTTTCCTGAAGAAAGGAATGAAATTCCAACAGGATGACCGATGTCAGTTTACTTTTGAGCAGATCAAGCGGTACCTTCAGACCTCGCCCGTGTTGTCACCGCCAAAGCCGGGGAAGCCGTTGATTCTGTATCTCTCAGTAACGGACACAATAATGGGATACATGCTTACTCACGAATCTAAGGATAGAGTGGAGATGGCCATCTATTACCTGAGTAAGAAGATGCTGGATTATGAGACCCGTTACACCCCGCTGGAGAAGGCTTGCTTAGCTTTAGTATAGGCCATCAGGAAGTTGAGGCATTACCTGTTAGCTCACTCATAATTCTGGTTTCGAGATTAGATCCCATTAAATATCTCTTCGAGAAACCAGCGCTTACAGGGAGGCTAGCTTGTTGGCTGCTTCTTCTCTCCAAATTTGATTTGAAGTATGTCACGCGCAAGTCAGTTAAGGAGGGAGCTGTAGCGGAATTTTTGCAAGATCACCTAGTGGAAGGGGACGAACAGGTAGAATACCTATTCCCAGATGAAGCTATTTTGCAAGTCAAGGAAGAGATTTGGACAATGTACTTTGACGGAGCATCTAATTAGTACAGTTATGGGATAGGGTTTTGTTGATAGCACCCGACAATTCCCATATACCTTTAGTCTTCAAACTCCGTTTCAAAGTATCCAACAACGAAGCAGAATACGAGGCGTATATCGCTGGTTTGGAAGCCGTCCTGAAACTAGGGGTAAAAAGGTTGGATGTCGTTGGGGACTTGAACCTGGTTGTTTCTCAAGCAAAAGGTGATTGGAAAGTCAAAGAAGAAAAGATAAAGATCTACCACCAAACCCTAGATATTCTAATTCCTAGGTTTGAAAAGCTAACCTTCACTTATCTTTTAAGAGAGAACAACAGGTTTGCTGACGCTTTATTAACTCTATCTTCCATGATAGACATCCCTTTGGGAGTCCGGATGCGTCCGATCATTATTGAACAGAGATATACGCCGCCTATGAGTTGATCGCCGCAATAGATGAAGTACAAGATCAAAACCCTTAGTATTATGATGTCTGGAACTTCTTGGAAAAGGAGGTTATCCACTGGGGACAAATGCCAAAGATAAAAGGGCAATACGATGAATAGCTGCTCAGTTTATCATCTGCGGGAGTAAGTTGTACAAACATGGTTATTTGGGAATGCACTAACTGTGTGTCGATGCAGAAGAATCGAAGCGCCTAATGGAGGCCATCAACAGAGGGGAGCACGAATCGCACATGAATGGGGTAATGTAAGCCCGGAAGATTCTCAAGCAGGGCTACTACTGGTCAACCATGGAGAAGGATTGTATCGGTTTTGTTCAGCGATGCCACAAATGCCAAATTCATGCAAATCGCATGAACATCTTGCCATTGAAGCTGTATAACATGACTTCACTATGGCATTTTTCAGTCTGGGGAATTGATGTTATTGGGGCAGTTACATCGAAAGGCTCGAACGGGCATGAGTATATTGTTGTGGCAATAGACTATTTTACAAAGTGGGTTGAAGCCCAATCCTATGCCATGCTGAAAGCATCGCATGTAGCCAAGTTCATCAAGACTAACATTATTTGTCGTTATGGGGCTCGAATGAGATCATTTCAGATAATGATTCCCACTTCAAGAAAGAAGTGATTGACTTGTTGGAGAAATACAGCGTGGCTTTTCACAAGTCATCTACCTAGTGGCCACAAACCAACAGAGCTGTTGAGGCCGCCAACAAGAACATCAAGAACATTCTACAAAAGATGATGGAATCCTACAGGGACTAGCTAAACAAATTGCCATTTGCACTCTGGGGTTATAGAACTTCGATTCGGAGTTCTACTGGGGCAACTCCATATTCTCTGATTTATGGGATAGAGGCTGTTCTGCTGATCGAAATAGAGGTTCCGTCGCTGTAGGTTATAGTTGAGTGCCAAATAGCAAAAGTGGATTGGTAACAAAGCAGGTTCAAAGAACTAATGCTGTTCGACGAGAGGAGGTTGAAAGCACTGTACCATGTTCAAGGTTATCAACGTAGAATTGCCAGGGCTTTCAACAAGAAATTTAAGTCCAGGAATCTGAAAGAAGGGGATTTGAAGCTAAAAGACAACCGAGCCCCCATCCATAACCCTAGGGGCAAGTTCAGACCTAATTGGACTGGCCCTTATACCATCAAATCAATCTGGTTGAGTGTAGCTGTCATTCTTATGGACTTGCATGGCCTAGAATTTTCCCAACCGATCAACATGGACAAGTTGAAGAAATATTACCCCTAAGAGGCTTGCTAGGCCGAAAACTCGGAAGGGTGACCTAGGCAAAAGTTAGAGCACAAAAAATTGGAAAAAAGAAAAACTGAGCTCACAAGGTTGAAAACCCAGAAAAGACGGCCTTGGAAAAAGTTAGAGCGCAAAAGGAGAGTGTTAATACACGAGTGAACCCTAACCGAACTACGTAAGGCTTGATTCCCATCTTCAGGATACGTAGGCAACTTTATTTTGAAGTTCAGTCGTAAACATTTCAAACTCAACTGTCTTGTCCATGAGATCGTTATGGTCATCTTTGTCTTTTCTGTATCCAAGAGTTCGGTCGTGATCTTCACTATGAGAGCTGGTTATAGTACAGTGTAGTGCTATTTAGACAAGTGGCAATTTTCCATTGCAGTGCAGTGCCATTCAGACAAGGGGTAATTTTTCATTTTTTGATTCGGTGTTGTACATCTCGAGGATAGATTCCATATGTGTCAAGTTGTGATCCTTATCGAAAATGGCTTTGAAAAGTTTTAATAAAGTTGATTTTGTTCAAATTAATCTTTTTACAACTTACACCATTTTTGGATCAAAAAGAGAATTTTCAATGCCCACAACTTTAATTTCATTGATTTCAATACAAAGTTCTCGAGCTCTTGATGCAAATCAAAGTTTCTTTTTATTACATTCAAAAAGAAAACTTGAAAGTACAGATCAAAGTAATAAACTTAGGGCATGGGTGAATCAGGTGTTCCTGCGTCCCCTCCCAGAGCTTGTGGAAGCTTCAAATGGTAAAGTAGGCCCAGTTTGCACCTCATCTTCAAACCAAGCCAGGCATTTGCTAGAAAGGGCGCAACTGAAATTGGGAGCGGGAGCCAGAAGTTCTCTTGTCCTCCATGCAGTGGGATATCGAGCTAATTATGAGCCTCGAATGAAGAATAGAGCCGAGTACTCTACCCCCACTTCTAGACAAGTTTGGTCATGTCCAAACTAAAGCCTGAACTAGAATGAAAAGTATAATATGTAGTATGCCAAGCCAATCAGCTGAATGCTAGATTCCCGAGCCATGCTATAGCTCATCTTAAGTAGATCAAACCAGGGGCAACGCCAACCAATGTCAACAGCAGACTTGTTGCACATCCAATGGCACCA
Organism: Camellia lanceoleosa; assembly: GCA_025200525.1. Lineage (NCBI taxonomy): Eukaryota > Viridiplantae > Streptophyta > Magnoliopsida > Ericales > Theaceae > Camellia > Camellia lanceoleosa. Next base: position 117,963,570 of record CM045766.1, on the reverse strand, counting down.
CCATCCCTCGTTCGGGAAATCAACTAGCCGTTGGCGAAAGAAATAGCCTCATGCTGAATATGCAGGGCAAGAGTCCACTACTTTCAACCTGTCCATGAGTCATATCCGGGGAGAGATGAAAGAAAAGAGAGATTAAAGAATAAAGAGGTGTATGTTGAGAGAAAAAATGAAAAAGGGGCTTTGAGAGAAAAACAGAGCATGAGTGCTGAGTGATGTGAGAAACACACATCAGATAGGGTGGGAAACATTACCTGCAAAAGTAGTGGACTTCCTGCGAATTTGGTTGTCTCCCGCTAATGGAAGGCATCCAAGCCCATCAAAGTCTCGGCCAATGCTAAGCCGATGCATCTCTTGCCCTCTTTCAAGCCTTGGGCCACTTCAATCAGTCGAATGCTAGACCCTCCAAAACTTGGGGCAAGTAGAAGATGAACCAACATACACAAACAAAGGGCATGCTACCGAAAACTCTGCCAAAGACGATCGCTGCGGTCACCGGCGTCAGAAAATTGATGAATGAGACTGGGAATATCCATCTCTCCGTTGTGAACTAAGGATCGAGCTTCATGTGAAGTGAGCCCACACATCTTTCCTAGAGCTTGGTTGTGGCTAAAATGAGACTAAGGCAAGATTTCCTCATCACGTCGAGATTCCATCAAAACTTGGAATTCTTCAATTGTCGGACATAGCTCTTGTCCCCTGAAACTGAAAACATGTGTAATCGAGTTCCAACACCTAGCTGCGACATGAAGGAACAGAAAACACAGTGGAGAATGACTTAGCGGGAATAGTGCATTTATCCCGAAACCCCAGAAATTCACTTTTTCCAAGCCATCTAAAGTTGCAATCCAATTTCAGAGTTTTTGGGTAAGGAATGGCTCCATTTGTGGCAAAAACAGAGCTGGAATGAAAAAACTATGAAGTCCCAACTTTTATAGAAGATAAGGCACTAAGTGGAAGACAGGTGGCAATAATCTGGAGGCCCCTCACACTGATGGCCGACCGGCCAGTGGTGATGGCCGACAACCACCTTTTGTAGCTGACCGGCCACCACTGGTGGCCGACAGCCTCTATTCATGGCCAACAGCATTCTTGTGGTCTTTCTGTGTGTTGAGAGTGCTGAGAACCTGTGTTTTGTTCTGCTTTTGGTGCATTCTGCTGTCTTGTTTTAGTAGTTTTGTTGAGTCTCTTTTAAGTTGTTTCCATTTTTTTATCGAGTTGTTTCAATTTGTTTATCAAGTTGTTGTGTTGCTTATCGAGTTGTATTTATTTTGTTTTTGCTTGTCGAGTTGTTGCATTGTCTATCGAGTTGTTATTGTTAGTTGTTTATCGAGTTGTCTTATTTTGTTTGCTCATTACCTGATTAAGAAAGTGCCAATACAATGTGCAATTTTAATCAAGTTTACTCTTATTTTTATGTTATGCAGTGCAATGCGGTGCTCAGAATGCAAAATACGACACTTTTTCATCGAAAAGTTGTTTTCATTCTGATAGAATGCAAAATACGACACTTTTTCATCGAAAAGTTGTTTTCATTCTGATCATGATCAATTTTTACAAAAGAGTACAAGTTTTTAAAGCAAATAAACCTGTCTAAAGCTGTACAAAGTGCTAACACTACTAGCAAAAAGAAACTAAGCAAAATACAGAAAATCAGTGCCAGCTATCTCAGTCTCGAGAGGCCCTCTTCATCCTCTTCCTGGGCAGAGCCTCAGAGTTGTCTCCGTTAGCGCTGCTATCTACACCTTCCTCTGATCTAGAATCAAAATCGTCACTGCCATCTTCCTCGGAGCCTGCCGCAGCATCATCTCCACTAGCAAAACTTAGGCCAGCGTCATCATCTCAGCTATCGGATGACTTAGCGTGCTGACTCGCCGCCTCATCGGCCTCGCTGGTGTCAGCCTCGTCATGACTCAAAATGGGCTCGGAAGGGCCACTCTTATCTCCGGTGTCTCTGGCTCTACCTCGGTGTCTTGAACTGCTGTCTCTTCTCCTCCCCGCCAACGGAGGGGGCATCGATCATGGTGGTGTTGTAGGTATGGGTGGGACCTAAAAAGGTGGTTGTCATATGTCAGCCACAATATGTGTATCAGATGCAAGTATGATGTACAGAATGAGTGCAGACAAGAAATAGATGCAATGAATGAGTGCAGTCTGGAAGGGCAGTATGTTAGATGCAGTGTATCAGTATAGTATGTTAGATGTAGTGTGGAAAGTGTTCAGTTAAAGTGTCAGTTTTAGTGTGTAAGTAGAAATTTGATAACTGGAATGTAAGAAAACTTAAGAAACTACCTGAATGCCGTGGAAGCCGAGCAGTGACTCCCTTCTCAATATCATGCCCTCGAATGAGGCTAATAGCTCCAGCAAATCCTCGGTGTATCCTGGGGGTGCCTGCAAATGCATTTGGGAATGAATGAGTGAATATCTGAGAGAGAATGGAAAAAACCGTGGTACATACCGGGGGTGAGTCAGGAGCTCTGACGTATCTGTGCCCAGCTGCGGCAGGCTCGTTTGGGATCTGATATGCCTCTCCAATATACCGCCAATAGGTGAGTGCGGTGGGCAGCTTCGGCCAGCCGATCCTCTACCTCGCCTAAGAAGCCTCTCTATCATAGGCCCTGGCTACCTTGGTCGCTCTAGGCCCCAACCTCGTAACAGGAGCTCTCACTCCCTCGCTTTCGTGAACACCAATCAGAGGTGGCATAAGATGTGTCTGAATGAAGACTGCATAATCACCCTCAACTCAGAAGTATTATGCCTCCAAGCCAACCATGAACTAGATAACTCTATCAACAAATAGGATGTCTGTTGATCTCATGGACTCTGGTGGCATCATGTGGACGCGCCCCGAGGGAGGGACTTATGCTGCCACAATTCGGACTCGTTTTTGTTATCGGTTCTAAATCTGAACCAAAGAGTCCAAATCCAACAAATTGTTTTGAGAAACAGATTTTTTTTGAAAGAAGTGCCAAACATGGACTGCTTTACCAGATACAGAGTCGCCACCTAAATATTTTTAATGGGGGAATTTAGGAAACCCTGACTCGGTGCCAAAGGCCATGTGTCTGTCATCACCAAAGTTGCCTCGGCTCGGGAACTTGGGTACGATTGGGGAAGGTCAGCTATGAACACTCCCTCTCGCCCGATCCGAAGATCGGCCTCTACTAACCGTGATATTTGATTTTGAAAATGTTATGTATTCTTATTCCAATTAATTAGCTAGAATTACTATATGATGCGCACAACACAAAAGTATAGACTAGATCACCTAATTTGGAACGAAGCATTGCATATCCGTTTGTTTTGGAAAATATTTGAAATTTGCTACTCACAAGTAGGCTAAAACACGGATTTCAATGAATTGTTCCAACTCAAACAATCCAACCTTCACCCACAGGCATTCAGACAGTTTATATCACATAAGCATCTAGCCACATGGTAAGCATGTTGTCATGTTAACATTCACACTCATGCGAGATGCTAAAGCATAAAATACTCACAATGTACTCCAAGCCAAAACAAGAACGTGTTAGCAATCATGCATGATCCAAGTCCATGTTTAAATGCCTAATGCATCGCATATAGAATGTCACATAGAATAGGCTCGACTAATCTAAGAATGACATGTGAAAATGTGCAAGTAGCATGTATTCAAGTTAGATTTGAAATACTTATGCAATTAGCACAATGCGTTGAGCCCGGTGCATGCAATACTGATGAATGATGCACACATGCATAGCATAAGGTATGCTAAATTAAACATGTCCTAATACTAACTATCAAAGCATGTAAGTAAAAGGGAGAAAGAAGTGGGGGTTGGAAGGCATGCACACACGCACCCACACTTATTACAAATTTGCCCTCGCTCGGAGGGACCGAAAGAATAATACAATTAATTAACCTACAAGCTAATTAAATATTACAGACCAATTAATGGAAGTAGTAAACAACCTCGGGAAGAGGGTCCAATGCAATGCGCGCTCGGCTCCGCTCGGAAAGCCACTGCCATGCACAAGTTGCCTCTGCTTTGACTGTTATGCTCCTCTGAAGACTTCACAAATCTCAGGGTTGCTTCTCTGAATGTTGTGGAACACCACCGGCTGTGGAACACCACCGGCTAAGGGAATTGGTCACCGGCCATGTAGAATGGTCACCAGCCACAAATTAATCCATCGGCCACTTATGGATGGCCGGTCGGCACTAAAGATGGCCGGCCGGCCAAATCTTCCTGCAGAATCTATTTTTGACAGCAGCAGAGGGCAAAACATAGCATGGCAATGTATTTCAAGCAATGTATGCACCAATCACACCCGTTATCATATTCATGACTCAAAGGGATATGATTCCCGATTCTCGGACCACTAATCGTGCATTTTCATGCATGATGGCCCAAGAAACCAAGTATGCATTTCGATATGGAATGCAATGCACATAATCAAACAAAAGGGGAGGCTCAACCTCTATCATACTCAACTCAAGAGGTGAAGCATGCGCGTCAATGCAATGCATCCTAGGTATGAAGGCTAGTATGCAACATGGCAATGCAATGTGTAATGTGGGTTGGGCACACAACCTAAGCAAAGAAGCATATGAGGCATGAAGCAATGCAACCTACAAGTATGCAAGACACAATATGGATGTTCAAGCATGCAAGCAAGCATGTGACTTCATTCAATCATGCAACTTCAATCATGCAACAACACACAAATATGCAACAACATACAAGGATAGCATGCAACAATATGCAAAGAAGGGGACTTACACTAATTGGACAGCTCTATACTAAGCCTAAAACAGTGGCCAAAGGCTAAGGAAGTGGAGCTAGATACACATACAAGCATGCATATAAACATGGTCCATCACTTAGGCACAAAGAGCAACTTCTAAGAACACTTAAAAGAGGCTAAACATGGATATATGGCATGCATTATAAGCTCTGAAATAACATGGTAAGTGGTTCCAAACCACTGAAATAATGCAAATAATGCACGCTCATGGTTCATGCACTTAAGGCTCACAGGCCAAGAATACAAAGGGGCTATACTAAGCATGCCATGGTCGACCAAAACAACCAAAAATAGAACTTCAACATGCTAAAACAAACACAAAAGCTTCACAAAGCTTGGCCAAAATCATGCTAGAACAAGGATCTAAACCTAAAGCATGTTAAGGCCTAAACATGGCATTACAAGGCATGTATGCTAAGAAAGCATGGTGTACCAAAACCAATTGAAAACAGAGCTATATTATGACATAATAAACATAAAAATAAGTTAAGGCATGGTCAACATGAACCTAAATTAGATGCTCCCTCAAGAGGCTAAAATGGCCCTTTTCAAGGACAACAAGGAGAGGGGGGTGGCCCTCTCCTTCTTAGGACCTCAAGGCACCATCCTCAACTCTGAAATCCCTCAAGATTTCAGTAGTGAGGAGGCCCCAATCACAATGGTCCCGGAGCTCAACTAAAATGGCACAAAATGGGGCCTAACAAGGCTTCAGAGGGGTCAAATGACCGCAAAGCTTAAAACACCCTTGAACAATTATTTAGAGGAAGCAAAAATATAACTTTTATATGTTATATACTAAGCTCAAAAATAGTTGCAAGATAGGTGAAAAGAGTATGCAAAAATGGGGTAAAAAGGGACAAAAGTCTTACCCTTGTAGACCCTCTTCAAAAATGGTGGACCAGCTGGTTCTTTAGGTTCAAATCAGTCCAAAACCTCTAAGAACAACCTCCAAGGGCGTCAGCTCCAAGAAAAGGTGTAATGGTGGGTGTTTGTGAGCAATAATAAGCCTAAACACACACAAAACAAAAGAGAGAGAGAGAGATATAGAGATGGAGGATATATGTAAATCCTAACCCTAAAGCTCAAGCTCTGAAAAAGTGTTGTCTAACTTGTCGAACCCTAAAGGAGGGAGAAGAAACCTCCTCTTATAGATAATTTTGTCTTGTAAAGCTTCCAAAGGAAGCTAACAAGAGGGAAATCCCTCCATACGTGTATGGAGAGGGTGAAAGTGCATGCTAGCTGCATGAAAATATCTGCAAAAGCAGATGCACAGTGGTCGGCTGGCCAAAAATGCAATGGACCAAAAAAAAGATAGACGGCTGGCCATCTATAGTGCCGGTCGGCCAAACATTTGGCCGGTGGCAACGAAACACAGCCGGTGGCCTCAAGCCATGGCCAATGGAGTGTGGGGATGGCCCACAAGCCATTCCCTGCCCCTCCAAGGAAAAACACAAGTGTTTGGTGAAAAACTAGACACGAAACAGTCGAGTCAAGAGATTCTGAGGCAAGGCGCGTAGCCGAGACCTCCAGGAACTCAAGACGAACACAAACATGGATGATCACCGAGTGTTCAAGCGGTGACGTCCAAGTCTTGAGGACGGTCAAAAATGGGGTGTCTACACATCATCGGTATGAACTGAGCAGGCATGCCCAGAGACTGGCATACGATTCTCTCGCCAAGGTACAAAGCTCGACAGATCGGACCCTCAAGTAGAATGCGATAACGAGACATGCCCCAGGCAGCATTATACCGGCCTCCAAATCCTCTCGATATTATGGCCCATGGTTTCCATGAGATCTACAAATGAAAGTTGTATAGATTGCCAGTTGTTGCCAGTGGCTATAATGTGAATGACCATGTTTTAGGTTAACTCATGAGCAACTACGATGTCAAAGTAACGCCTGAAGAAAGAAAAGGGCTCGCGAGTCCTGCGGCAAAGCTGACCATCGTACACCCGTGAATAGGGGACCATCAATGGAACCTCTACCTCTGGCTCCGGGGCAAGAGTCAGGAAGTATGCATACACCCATAGTTGTGGAGAAAGTGCAGTGATATATGATCAACAATTTGAACAGATATAGAAAATGCAAAGCAGAAAGAATACAGAGTATAAACAAATATAGAAAGTACAAAGCATAAAGTACATGCGTTGAACAGGTGTAAAGCAAAAAATGTTGAACGAAAAATGCAAAGTGTAAAGAGGAAACTGAGATGTGTACCTCCCAGGCTCGCTAATAGCCTTCGATCAATAGTCCAATCCCATGGGAGGTCGAGCTCATATAGCCGTACAGCGTGGCGAGGCCAGCCCCCCCTCATTCGTAAAAACTCACTCGGGGAAAGACCACCGGTCCGGCCAAGTATAGCCCCAGTGTTGCATACTGTTTGGTACCGAAGAGGAACATCAGAAAATCTAGAGCGTAGTGCTCTATCTCCTCTACTATCTCCGGCACGGTCCCCCCGGAACTACTCCTCAAACAAACTATATCTGACTTGGGCTGTCCAGAATAAAGGCGGGCGCATACCCAGAAGCTCAATCCAAGCAGCCTCCCACTCCCCCATATCAAGATCAAGGGGAATCGGATCACCCCCTACGCCCAGGCCTGTGATCATGGCAAAGTCGTAAGGGGTCATCGTCATCTCTCCAGTAGTGGAAAAATGGAGAGAGTTAGTGATGTCCCACCATCTCTCCACTAGTGCTCCAAGAAGTGGACAGCTCGCTATGACTCGTGGCAATCCAGAGTAGAACAAGCCGAAGCCTACCTCGTCAACAATAGCGTACTCCGATAGGGAGCTCATCGTACCAATCTCTGGCCGTCGTACCCTATAGCCCCTATGTGCACGGGTGTCACCCTGTGACCAAGGATAGGTGAATTAGTGTAAATACAGTTCGATGAAAAGGAAGTGTAAAACAAATGCAATCGCATTGGTGAAAATACAGTGCAAGAGTGTGATTAGTGCAAGAAATACAAGTAAAGAACATCGGATGTGCAAGTGCATAGAGTTTGTACCTCAGTCGCAACGGCTGAAAGATAGGAGTCTAGCTCCCTCAGTAAGAGATCCATTGGCATATCAGTGAAATCAGTGAAGTGCCTAACGCCTCTAGCAGGCAGAATGTGCGTCTGGGGATAATACCTCGCTGCGTTAAAAGGCCTCACTCCTAGTGGTAAGGGCTCCGGCTCTGTATCAGAATCGAACTCTACCTCGAACTCCACCTCTGGAGGAGCCCCATCATGTGGAAAGTCATCTGCCATTTGGAATGTAGATGAAAAGTCGATGAAAAGTGAAGAAAATAGGGAGAATATGTGGAAAATGCCAAAAGTCAACTCAAGTCAAACCCTAGGAGAGAAAAAATAGGAGAAAAAGTCAAAGCCCGGGACAAGGCGCCAAACCCAAGAGAAACTCGAGGGGAACAAGCCTCAAGTGGTGAAAATGAAGAAAAAAGCACCGAAATCAGTTTTCAATCGGTTCAAAACGAAGGAAATCAAGAGGGTTTAGCGAAGCAATTTCACGTGGGGCATTGGAAAACGCGTGTAAAGCTCAAATCTAGAGAGAAAGAAAGGTCTAGAGTGAGAGAGGGAAGGATTTCAGGCATGGGGTATGGAGGAAATAAGACCCCATGCCCTATACTTAAAGACCCGAATGTAAAAAGACCAAAATGGCCTGATCTGCCATCGATGGCCGATCGGCCACAACATTGGTGGCCGACAAGCAATCGACACCCCTCCCTCGTGGCCGACAAGCTTCTAGTGCTCCTCCTTTTTGTTTTGCTGCTGCTTTGTGTCCTTAGTGCTCGAGAAAGTGCAAGAAAAGTTCACTTTTAAGCTCAAATTACCTCTGTAAAAGCTCTAAACCGTGTCTTCAGTGCATGATGATTCATCACTCATCAACACAAATGAGGTGTATCCTTTTTAACTTGTTGCAAGCTCTTCCGAGAGGTAAATCAGAAGTTGCTATTCAATCCATTGTTGCATAGAATGTGCATTTCTCCATTTTCACATAGAACATGCTTCCAATTATCATGCATAGAACATGCATTTGCTAATCTAGCATAGAATATGCATTTTGTGTTATTGATTGTGCATAGAACATGCATTTGCTAATCTAGCATAGAATATGCATTTTGTGTTATTGATTGTGCATAGAACATGCATTTTGTACTATTGCATTGAATATGCATTCCGATGTTGCATTGAACATGCTTCGGTTCTCGTTGCATAGAATATGTTTCCGTTTTGTTTCTCGCATGTTTTGCATAAAACATGTCTCTAACATTTTGTCATGGTTATTCGTCTTGCATAGAACATGCACTCTTACTATGTTATGTTTGTTAAGTATCTTTCTTATGCAGGCACAATATTATATATATGATTCATTTAGAGGAGTTCTAGGTGAGATCATTCATGTCTTTCGTTTTACCCTATTTTGGTTAAAAACATTTGGATGTGTTCCACTGTTTATCACCACTCCCTATTTTGGTTAAAAACATTTGGATGTGTTCCGCTGTTTATCACCACTCCCTGTTTTGGTTAAAAACATTTGGATGTGTTCCGCTGTTTATCACGACTTCCGATGTTTATCATCGCTCCCCCTGTTTTGGTTAAAAACATTTGGATGTGTTCCAATGTTTATCACCACTCCTTGTGTGATACCCCTGTTCCGTAATTAGCTAATTGGTCCTTAATCTGAATGTGATTATGTGTGCCATTGTGTGATAATATGTGATTTTGAATTTCGATCTGTTCACCGTAGGAATATCTGTTTGAATAATCTGCTTGGAAAATTAAATTGAAGGCCTTATCGGTCACAGAACCCGAAATTGATTGCGCCATTGTGATTGGCATAATTTTTAGAGCCTACGGTGAAATTTAATTGAAAATTGACTTGGGTTAGATTAAATTGATTAAATTAATGAATTAGTGCCCAATTACTTTATTACTATTATATTTGAATTAGTGGGGTTTGTTGTATTTGGGCATTACACCCTCTATTCTCTCTTCCTTACTTCATTTGGCTGATTTGGGACTCAAAATCGGGAGAGGTTCGGCCTTAGAGAGAGAAAGGGAGAGAATTGTGTAATTTTTGGCTCAAGCTTGGAAATTTGGAGATTTAACTCCATATTTGACCATAAATTTGAAGAATTTAGCCTCTAGGTAAGCCTTGATCTTTGAATTCATGAGTTTAATGTGTAATCTTGTTTGTTCAAGGTTTGTTTGTGATCAAGAGCATGATTTGAGTTGGTTTTGTTGAAATTGAGGCTTGATATGTGCATGCATGTAAAGAATACCTATGGAATCAAAAAATCTAGCATGTAAATTGTAAATTATGAAAGATTGAAAGTTTAATCCTACATGCAAGCATGTTTTTGTTCAGTTTCATGGGAATGAGCACTAATTGCATCATTTGAAGAGGAAATGAAAGTCAAAATGGGCATGCATGTTGATTATTTAAAATGGGAACCTTGAATGCATAAGTTTGAGCTAATTTGGGGCATGCATGTGTTTAATTCTTGAAATTGAGCTCCATGATGATATGTTTTGGCATTTGCACCATGTTAGTACATAAATATATGAAGTTTGAGCCAAAAATCATGAATTGAGACCTTTGAACATCGAAATTGAACTCCAAGAACAGTTCTGGAATTTCCAGAAAGTTTGAATGCCGCTCGAGCGGGGAAACTGCCGCTCGAGCGTGAATTTCGTGCTCCCAGCACTTTTTGCAGACTTGATCTCCGCTCGAGTGGAGCATTTCATGCTCGAGCGGGGGAGCTTTATTGATAGGCCTTCCGCTCGAGCGCCAGAATGCACAATCGAGCGTATTTTTCATGCAACCAGTACTTTTGCAGGCTTTAAGGGTCCGCTCAAGTGGGGAAGTCCACGCTCGAGCGGGGACCCTGTTTTCTGGAAATCTGAAAATGCATTATGTGTTCTGTTTTCCGTTCCCTTTCACTTCTAAACACTCTTAGGCATACATTGAGCATTGTAATTGAATTAAATGGATAAGAATGAAGCCTAAAGAGAAATATGTGAATTAAAGAACGGATTGAATTATTTGTGACCCATATGTGCTATGTGATGTGCAGGGTCAAACTCCAGGGCAATTCAACCAATTGATCACTGTGAGTAATATCTAAATTATGTTATTGTCCCATTTGCTTACTCTTATGTAAGTTTTGTAAAGTTTATTAATTTGAATGGTGGACAAGTTTGATATAAAGGCCTATGTGCCAGTTTGATATAAAGGCCTATGTGCCAGTTTGATATAAAGACCTAAGAGCTAGTTTGATATAAAGGCCTATGTGCCAGTTTGATATAAAGGCCTAAGAGCCAGTTTGATATAAAGGCCTATGCGCCAGTTTGATATAAAGGCCTATGTGCCAGTTTGATATAAAGGCCTATGTGCCAGTTTGATATAAAGGCCTAAGAGCTAGTTTGATATAAAGGCCTAAAAGCCAGTCTAATATAAGGGCTGAAATGCCAGTTTGATATGACAAGCATGAAAGGCTTAAATGCCAATCTGATACGAAAGTATATTTGAGCCGAAGGCCGATTGATAAAATGTGGGCCGAAGGCCGTTTGATATAAATGTGGGCCGAAGGCCGATTGATAAAATGTGGGCCGAAGGCCGTTTTGGTACGAAAGTGTATGTGGGGCCGAAGGCCGTTTTGACATGAATGAATTGGGCCCGAGGCCGTACGTTGTGTTGGAACCTTAGTTACTTAACTTACATATGTCTATGTATGTATGTATTAGTTAGAAATGCAAATTGGGCCCAAGGCCATTTGATGTATATTGTTCCAATGTATATTCTTTATTTGGTATTATTCACTGGGCTTTCGCTCACGCTCATTCATGTGTTTGTAGGTGAGCCCAGAGGAGTCCAAACCCAGCCTCAGTGAAGTCAGTGTGGAACAACAAAGATTTTTTGGGAAAGTCAGCCCTTGTGTCTCACTCACGAGACCCGCCTTCGCCTTTTGTCGTTTGTTTCTGTTCTGTTATGTTGGCGAAGTTTTTGTACGTCTGTGTATAGTTTTGTTTGGCTGACTTAGATTTGAATGATCCTGTTTGTACAGAATTTTATGTCATTGTACTTTATGTCGTGAGTTATTAACATATGTATGTAATGATGTGCATTTAAGCACGACTATATGGACAAAGTTTCAAATTGCTTCCGTTTGGCCCCCATGAACTCTGTTAAAACACGTTTGCTTTGGTTTGAGGCCGTAGGTAATCTCACGATTACTGGCCGGTTATGTCCTTAACCCACAGGGGCGGGTTCGGTTCATGACACCTTGTGTTGGTTACAAACATTTGGATGCATTCCGGTGTTTATCACCACTCCCTTTGGTTAAGAACATTCGGGTGTGTCCCTATGTTCACACCATCCCTTCTCGACTTCCGCATACAACATGTTAGGATCTTGTTTGACATCTTGAGTACGCTCGACGGTTGTGTTATTCTTTGCCTTTCCTGCGTGATGTGTAGTTAATTTTGTATAATTTTCTTACATCCTTTCTGCATGAAATGTGGTTTGGCTCATGATTCTCACGCATGGTGTGTTTCCTGTTAGAGGTTGCTATACCTTACTTCGGCTTGTTTGACTGTAGCATTTCTTTGCATCTAGATATTTCATTACATTCTCATTCCATGATCATAAGTTATGTTTTTACATCGTGCATATCATTTGCATCTTGCCCCAGAACTACATTGGTTTGATTCTTTGCAAAGAGATATGTAGGTAGCCTGTGGGCACAACCATTTTTGTCTTCCTTGTCTGTTTGTCCAAGTCTTTGGCCATGTCAAAAATGGGTCGTCTCTGGGCTTTGACATTTACTCCCGTCATTTCATGACTTCTGAGTTCTGCCAAAGAGGGGCAACTGTAGATACCCTATTTTTGACCGTCCTCAAGACCTGGACGTCATCGTTTGTGCACTCGATGATTGTGTGTTTGTGTTCATTTTTAGCGCCCTAAGTCCTCGGCATAATGCCCTGTTGTTGAACCTTTGAACCTTGTTCTTTCTGTGCCTTGTTTTGGACCAAAACTTGGTGTCTGGACCTCTTGGTGACCTATCGGCCACCCCCCAAGGCTATCAGCCATGGGGTGATTCTGTCAGCCATGGATATGGCCGGTCGGCTATCACTGGTGGCCGACGGCAACCAGTCTCTTTTTCTAGATATTTATTGACAGTTGTGCCAGCTGTTGCACACTGAACTACATCCTTATACACGAGTATGGTAGGATGTATCTAAGCTCAAGGGGTGTTTTTCTATAAATAGGGCGGTTCCTCCCCCATTTTTGAGGGTTAGAAGATTTAGCCCAAAAATCTCTCTCTCTCTCTCTCTCTCTCTCTCTCTCTCTCTCTCTCTCCCTCTCGATATTTTGTGCCTTGTAGTTTATTTTCTCTACACTTTTACATACACTACCTTAATCAAACTTGACCACTTTTGAGCTGAGATCCCTTGGAGCCTTGTTTGAGCTCTAGAAGGAGGTTTAGGCTTGGGTTGTTGCCTATTTTGTATTTTGGCTCCAAGAGGTATACTACTTGCTTTGTTTGCTTGTTTTGCATACTTGCTTTGCCATCTTTTTCTATTATTTGGGGGCTGGTTTTGACATGTAAAAAGTTCTGTTTTTGAGGCCCAAAAATGGTGGTTTAAGGCTATTTTGTGTTAAGGGGTAGTCCACCCTTCTGGTCTCTTTGTTTGTTAAGCTTTCGTGCTACTTTTCATCACTTTCAAACCAAATTTTTTAGGCCTTTCGACCACTGAATTTTAGAGGTTTTTCAGTGGTAAAAACCTTGTTTTGAAGTCCAAAATTGGAGGGGTTAGCTTCCTCTCCTTGTGTCTTGTTTGCATGTCTGGTTAGCTTCATGAGTTAGCATGTTTTTCTAGCTTACTTTAGCGTAAGTCCAACATGTTTTTGCCTCTGTTTTGACCTGTTTTGGCTCTGTTTTGGGCTGGTTAATTCAGTTGAGGCTTGTATTGCATAGTTGTAGTGTTAATTCCTTCACTAGCTTGGTGTTTTAATGTTTTAATCACCATCGTTTTGAGTTGAAAGGATGTTTTAGTATTGTTCTACACTTCATTTTAGCACTTAAAATCTCTGTAATCTCCCTCCATTCTTCGCTCTTTTGTTTGCTTTGAAAGTGGTTTCAAACCACTTGTCTGCCTAAGTATGAAATTGAGGTGTTGCACCTAATGGTTTAATCCCTTAGGGGGGTTCATTACCAACAGTGTAATGCCTCTTTCATGCCCAAAGCAACTCATTGTTTGAGCTATCTTTCCATTAGAGGACACTCACTTTTGGACTTAATCGATGAAAGAATGAATCGGTAATGTAAAATGAATAAACAAAATTGGACAAGTAAAAGAGGCAAGATAAGCATCTTTCATGTTGCATTGCATGTGTTCGAATCGAACGTTGATTCGAACATAAGGAAAATGGGACATTTCATACTCAAAAGTGATGAAATGTGCCACTTTCCTTGGCCACCATCACCCTTAATCATGCATGATAGGGTGGTGGCCTTTTTGAGTCTTGTTTTGCACTCATTAAACTTGTACAAACTTGGTTCTTTGGCCATCATGCATGGAAATTGCTTGATTGGTAGTTTGAGAGCCAAAAGTTTCACTTCTCTAAGCTTGTTTGATGATAAGGATTGTAAACAGTACACACAAACCTGTGAGAATACACTGTTTTGCTCTGTCTGTTCTCTGTTGTAGCAAAAAGAGGAGTTCTTATCATCAGTTGCCGACTGGCCACCACCAGTAGCTGACCGGCCACCATTGGTAGCCGACATGCCCCCTATCGGCCATCAATGAAAATTGCACTGTGTGTTGGTAAGTTGAAGTGGAGGTGTTCTGGAAGTGGGCTGCCTTTTTAGTGTTCAAATGTGCAAACAGAGGCATTCAGTAGCAAGGCAATGCCTTTTTGGGTGGAAACCAAGTGTGTGCATGAGCCTCCCTTGCATTCCAAGTTTACTTATCACTTAAATGTCTAGCTTAGATGCATGTTGTAATTAATTAGTTGTAGCTAATTAAGTGTTGTAAATAATTAGTTAGTTTAGCTAGTTATTTGATTTCGGTTTGTAATAATTAGTAAACTAGAATAGTTAATTAGTTTCAAGTATTGTAATAATTAGCTTAGCTTGATTAGCCTAGTTAGCTAGTTAGCTTATTCATTCGGACCCTCATTTGCGAGGGCATAATGTTGTAATAAGTATGCGTGCGTGTGTGTATGTCTTCCAACCCCATGTCTTTATCCCTTTTATTTAATCGCTTTTGATGGTTAGATTAGGGACATGTTTCAATTAGCATACCTTATGCTTGCATGTTTGCATCCATTCATTTGTATTGCATGCACCGAGGCTCGGCGCATCATTCAAACTACATTGCCATTTCAATATCTTCTTTGAATATGTGTTTAACCGCATGCTATTTCATTGAATCATATGCCATATTAGTATCTGAGCCTATTAATTGCATTATTGCATGTGTTGCATTAGGCATCATGTATAGTTAGGATCATGCATCTTTCTAACTAGTTTTTGTTTTGGCATGGAGTTCTCAATGAGTTTTTATGCTTTAGCATACCTGCATGAGTGTGAATATTGCCATGATTCGCTTGTTTGCCATGAGGCCATGTGCTTATTTGATAAACTGCATGAATGCCTGTGGATGAAGGCTTGTTGTTTGAATTTGAACAATTCAACGAATGTGCGTTTTAAGCCCACTTTGTTGTGGCAAAATTATGTTTTAAGCCCACTATGTTTGGTGGAAAATCCGCATCTTTAAGCCCACTTGATTATGGCAAATTCAAACCATTTTTATAAACAAACATGAGTTGAATTGTTCCAAGTCTTGCAAACTAGTCTATACTTGCTTGTGTGAGTCACATAGTAAAGCTAGTTTAATAACCAGAACAAGAACACATAATGTTTATAAAAATTTCATATCATGATTAGTAGAGGCCAATCTTTGATCGGGCGAGCAGGAGTGCTCATTTCAGGACCTTCCCCTCTCGTACCTAAGTTCCCAATTCGAGACAACTTTGGTAATGACGGACACATGGCCTTTGGAGCGAGTCAGGATTTCCTAAATTTCCCCAAAAATAAAATATTTAGGTGGCGACTCTGTATCTGGCAAAGCAGTCCAATTTTGGCATTATTTGATTTAAAATCGATTTTTCAAAAGGTTTGCCAGATTTGGATTCTTTGGTGTTTATGAGTTTCACATTGCACTTGCGAGACTAGATTCAGAACCGCAGGAGTTTGTGGACCCGACTTTCTTCGCGCCCCTTTTCAGAGAGCTCGAATTGGCCGTCCTACAGTTCGAACTCCTGTCGCGGTTCTGAATCTAATCTCACAAAGTGCAATGTGAGACTGATAAACACCAAAGAGTCCAATCTGGCATATCGTTTTGGAAAATTGATTATAGATCAAATAATGCCAAAACTGGACTGCTTTGCCAGGTTACAAAGTCACCACCTAAATATTTTATTTTTGGGAAATTTAGGAAACCCTGACTTGTGCCAAAGGTCACGTGTCTGTCATCACCAAAGTTGCCTCGGCTCGGAACTTGGGTATAAGAGGGGAAGGTCCTGAAATGAGCACCCCCGCTCACCCGATCGAAGATCGACCTTTACTAAGTATGATATGTTGTTTTATAAACACATGTGTTCTTACTCCGTTTATTAGCTAACTTACTATGTGATGCGCACAACATACAAGTATAGACTAAGTCGCAAGACTTGGAACAAATCAATTCTTGTTTGTTTTTCGAAAAATGGTTTGAAAATGCCACCCTCACAGTGGGCTAAAGCATGAATTTTCCACCTCACAAGATGGGCTTAAAACATGATTTTGCCACTTCGCAAAGTGGGCTTAAAACTCACATTTGTCAAATTGTCCCAATTCAAGCAACAAAGCCTTCATCCATAAGCATTCACACGGTTAATCACTTAAGCAAATAGCCTCATGGCAAGCATGCTATCATGGCAACACTCACACTCATGCAAGTATGCTAAAGCGTAAAACTTACAGTGTACTCCAAGCCAAAACCGAAAGCTAGTTAGAAATCATGCATGATCCTAGCTATAAAAAATGCCTAATGCCTAATGCAACACATGCAATAATGCAATTAAATAGGCTCAGCTATCTAAGATGGCATATTGTAGACCGCCCGAACTCGCTCCGAGCGCCCCCGTTTCAGAGAGGGCGCGAATGGGGTTCTAGCTACTACAGTTTGGACTCCTGTCACGGTTCTGAATCTAATCTCACAAAGTGCAATGTAAGACTGATAAATCACCAAAGAGTCCAAATCTGGTAATTGGTTTTAAAAAATCAATTTTAATCAAAAAGCATCAATCATGGACTGCTTTGCTAGATTACAGAGTCGCCACCTAAATATTTTATTTTTGAGAAATTTAGGAAACCCTGACTCATGCCAAAGGCCACGTATCCGTCATCCCCAAAGTTGCCTCGGCTCGGGAACTTGGGTACGAGAGGGGAAGGTCCTGAAATGAGCACCCCTGCTCTCCCGATCAAAGGATCGACCTCTACTAAACATGATATGTTGTTTGATAAACACATGTGCTCTTGTTTCGATTATTAGCTAACTTACTATGTGATGTGCACAGCATACAAGTATGGACTTAATCGCACGAATTGGAACAAAACAACTCATGCTCGTTTTTTAAAATGGTTTGAAAGTGCCACTCGCAAGTGGGCTAAAACGCGGATTTGCCACCCTCAAGTGGGCTTAAAACAACATGATTTTGCCACTTCACAAAGTGGACTTGAAACTCACATTTATCGAATTGTCCCAATTCAAGCAATAAAGCCCTCATCCACAGGCATTCATGTAGCTAATCAAATAAGCAACTAGCCTCATAACAAGCATGCTGACATGGCAACACTCACACTCATGCAAGTATGCTAAAGTGTAAACACTTACAGTGTACACTGAGCCAAAACAGAAAACTAGTTATAAATCATGCATGATCCTTGCTATGTTAAAATGCCTAATGCAACACATGCAAAATGTATTAAATAGGCTCAGCTATCTAAGATGACATATGAATGCAACACTTAATAACATGTTTTGAAACACATATTTAAGAAAGTGTATTGAAATATAATGCAGTTTGAATGATGCGTCGAGCCTGGTGCATGCAAGACAAATGAATGAATGCAAACATGCAAGCATAAGGTATGCTAATCAAAACGTGCCCTAAACTAACCATCAAAAGCTAATAAGGAAAAGGGAGAAAGAAGTGGGGGTTGGAAGACATGCACACACACACGCACGCTTATTACAACATCATGCCCTCTCGAAGGAGGGTCCGAATGAACAAGCTAAGCTAATCAAACTAATCTAATTAGGCTAATTAGACTAATTATTACAAAACAATAAAGAAATAGCTAAACTAAGATACTTAATTATTACAACACTTAATTAATTAACAAATTAATTAAATTACAAATTCAAGCTAACTAACAAGTAAAGCTTTAAACTATGCTGCCTCAGCTCTATTTGAAGATGTTGAACATGCATGCACGCATTCGGTTTCTCGCCCTGAAAAGCTATCCGGTTTGCTCTTTAGAGGCTCTGTTTGCAGGGTGTCTTCAAGAACTTGCTGCTGAACCTTACCAAATCAATACTGAAGAGTGCACCAGTGGCCTGCCGGCCATGAGGAGCTACTACCGACCACCTGCTGGCCAAAGATGGGTCTCTGCCAGCCATCAGTGTGGCACTGCCGGCCACTGGTGTGCTGTGACACCAAACTACAACAGAGCACAAAACAGAGGAAATGGAGGGTCTCCCTAGGACATGTGTGTACTATGCCTCTCCTTATCATCTCGAAACATCAAAGGAGAGGAACCATAGGACCCAAGACCATCAATCAAGCACGCAATGCATGATGGCCAAAGATCCAACTTGCACACATTTAGTAAATGCACAACAAAGAAGACTCTAAGACCACTACCTTATAGTGAGAGATCAAAGGCAATGGAGACAAAGGGAATTGGCTTATTTTCATCACTTTGAGTATGAAATGGGCCAATTCACCTTGTGTTCAATATAACGTCCGACTGAACACCATGCAATGCAAATAACATGCTTATCTTGGCATGTTTTACTTGGTTGATTTCGTTTACACATTTTAACATTACTGATCCATCCTTTAACCGATTAAGTGTAATGTGAATGTCCACTAACGAGAAGAGGTCAACCAAAAAGGGGGGTTTAAGGCGTGAGAAGGATGATGCCTTTGACTAGGAGGAACCCTCAAAAGAGGGTTAAAGCTATTTGAGCACCAACCCTACCTCATGTTTAAACACAACCTTAAGGCCAACCCACCCTCAAAGAAAATTGAAAAATGAAGAAATGAGGGAGATAGCAGATATTCAATGCTAATATGGCATGAAACACAAGACTCAAACATGCAAACAATGCATGCATAACATGTTAAGAGACTTAAGAATCGAAACTAGTAAAGGACACAACACTAGAACCATGCAATACAATGCTCAATGGGCTAAACCAACCCTAAACAGACCTCGTGCATGCCAAAACAATGGCCAAAATGTGCTAAGGTGATAGCATGAAAGGCAAAGAAAATATGCTCATGTATTGGCCCATCAACAAGGCATAAGGCACAACTCTTAAACACAATTAAAGAGTGATATATGTGAGAGTGTGACAAGGCTACATGCACTGAAATCCTGTGTGGAATGATGCTAAGGCTTGTAAACAACTCAAGCAAAGCATGTCAAGGGCCTTAAAACTCAAAGCTAGTGAGCAAGATTACACTAGGGCTATACAAAGCAAGTCCCAAATGACCAAGACCATTCAAAGCAGAGTTCAAGAATGCTAAAATATGAGCAAAACATGCTGGAGTGTAGCCAACACATGCTAGAATAATAGGCTAAAACATCAAACATGTTAAGCTAGTAAGCGAGATTTACACTACAAGTGTAAGAAGTATGCAAGAAGTGGCCAAGCCAGCCACAAACAGAGCTAAAACAAGTTTAAAAAGTCACAAAAACAAGCTTATCAAGTCAAGGGATGGTAGAAAAACATGCTCAAGTATGAGGCCATCAACACAAGCAAACAAGACACAAGGAGAGGGGATGACCCCCTCCTATTTTAAGCCTCAAAACCAACTTTCTACCACTGAAATTCCTCTGAGTTTTAGTGGTTAGATGTCCAAGCAAAGGTTAATACAAAAGCTTAGAAAGGCGGCTCAAGAGGCTTTACAAGCCAAAGAGCAAAAGAGGGGAACCACCCCCTAACCACACAAGACTCAAACCAATATTTTAAAGCCTAGAAAATAGAACTTTTTTGAGACAAAAACCAGCTTCAAAATTGCATACAAAGATGGCAAAACAATGAACTAGAACAAAGCTTAAAAGGGGTAGTTTCTTACCCTTGTAGCACAGCAAGAAAACAGCAAGCTTCTGAGCCAAAACCAAGCCAAAACCACTCCACAGAGCTCAAATAAGGCCTCCAAGAACCTCTAGTGTAAGGCTAAGGTGTTTGGCTAAGGATGCTAGTGCAAATATGCAAGAAAAGCTCACTTTCAAGGCTAAAATGTAGAGAGATAGTA
The DNA here is from genome assembly GCA_025200525.1 of Camellia lanceoleosa. Taxonomy (NCBI): domain Eukaryota; kingdom Viridiplantae; phylum Streptophyta; class Magnoliopsida; order Ericales; family Theaceae; genus Camellia; species Camellia lanceoleosa. The sequence goes on along the minus strand of CM045766.1, from coordinate 117,943,182 downwards.
TTCTAGAGAAAGAGAGGAAGAAATATCTCAGCCAAAATTTTGTAACCCTTTGCATGCATATAGATAAGCCCTCTATATAGGTGATACAAGAAGCCTTCAAAGCAATCCAGCCCTCCACGTGCAAGCAGATGGGCTTAGCAGTGCAAACAGCTGTCAAAATATCTGCAAAAATATCTGTTAAATCATTGGTGGCCGACTGGCCATCAGTGATGGCCGGCAGAGCAGATCCCATGGCCGGCAGCCCTCTATGATGGTCGGCAGGAAATTAAGGACATCATAAAGCAAAGACCAATGCATGGTCCAAAAATGAGACAGAATGGAAATAGGGTTTGGAAGGATCAAACCTAGAGCATTCCGTCGCGAAAAGTCCAGCGCTCAGCGAGCAATCAAACTTGTCACTGGATGTACCTGCAAGCACATCCAAGTCTTGAGGACGGTCAAAAATGGGGTGTCTACACATATGAATGCAACAACTTGATAACATGCTTTGAAACACGTATTCAAATAAGTATTAAAATACAATGCAATTTGAATGATGCACTGAGCCCGGTGCATGCAAGACAAATGAATGATGCAAACATGCAAGCATAAGGTATGCTAATCAAAACATGCCCTAACCAAACCACCGAAAGCGGATAAATAAAAGGGAGAAAGACGTGGGATTGGAAGACAAGCACATACGCACGCATGCTTATTACAACATTGTGCCCTCGCGAATGAGGGTCCGAATGAATAAACTACGCTAAATTAATTACAACACATGTAATTAAATACAACTAGCTAATAAAGTGATAAAGATGGCCTCGCAGCCAAGGGAGGCATGCATGCTCGGTCGGCGTCGTCCCAAAAATCTACCACCTTGCCTTTAGATGCCTCTGTTTGCGCATCTTTGGACCTCTGAAAATTATGCCAACTTCCAGACTGCTTCTATTTGATCCCAAGAACATGCTAAGAGCTGGTCAGCTAGAAATGGTGGCCATCAGCCACTTCTAATGGCCGCTCAGCTGACTTTGGTGGCCGGTCGGCTAGTACATGTGGCCGGTCGGTCACTACTTCCCTGAAATTACTTCTTTTGCTATAGCAGAGAGCAAACAGAGGCATGGCAGTGTATTTGCAAGGAAATGTGTGTACTGCCACTTTTCTCATCATGTCTCAAGCTCAAAGGAGAGTGGTACTTGGCTCTCAAGCCACCAACCAAGCATCTCAATGCATGATGGCCCAAAAAACCAAGCTTGTACAAGCTTAGTGTGTAATGACCCCAAAAGTCATCCTTATTTAATTAGGGGTTAATGTGTTTTAATTCAACTATATCTATTGGAATTGAGAATGTTTTTATCTTATTTTGGGGTACTGATTGAGGTGGTGGTATGATGGTAAAGTAAGATTGGACCAAAGAATATAATTCGGATAGTTATTCTACGATCATCCGTCACTCATTTGCCCTTTTCTTTTTCTACACTTTGAATTTGAATGTGAGGTTAGAACCATTGGAAAGCTTATTTCCGGGGCTTCAATTTGGACACGAGAACGACCTAGAACGGAGTCCCAATGAGAGAGTTATACCCGTTCGAAGTTTTCACATATGCTTAAGCGAAGCCGCACGTGCAAAGCTGTCATGGGACAATGAGCTCAAAAACGAGATTTTTGGCCCATTTCTTACATTTTCTTTTCCTCTCTTCTTCTCCCCTCTTCCATGTCCGAAACCCTAGCTCCCAAAAGCTTAATTTCCTCCACTTTTATCAACAAACCCACCATGGATCTTGCATCAAGGATGGAGAACAAGAAAGGGTTAACATTTCCAACCGATTGAAATTCAAATTTTTGGAGGATTCTTCTCAATCTTTGCTCCTTTGCTTGATTCTTGAGGTAGGAGTCCTTATTCCCTTTCAATATTTGCATTCATGGATGGATTTGTGAAATTTTGTGTATATACAAACAAAATCTATAGTTTTGAGCATATTATGTCCAACTTTAGAATTGGGGGTTTAGAATTGGAGATGTTGGAAGTTAAATTGGTGGGTTAAAATGATGGATTGTGACTCCTAGATGTATAATCATTGGGAAAATTCGAATAAAACGTAATGGGTTAATAAGTTTGAATTTTTCTTGAAATTTCAATATTTCCTTGAAACCCTAGGTTGATTAATGATGATAACCAATGAATTGGCCCAAATTGAAAGTAGAGTAATGAAATTGAGGTATGGAATTATATGTGTTCAAGTTTAATTGGAATTTGGAAATGTTTGAAAATTATGTTTAAAATTTGCGAATGAACTATGTTATAAACATTGTAATTCATGCTGTAATGTGAAGGGAAAATTGGGGAAATAATCTATTAATGATATGGATGATATGAACTTGGTTTTGAAATGTTGAAATAGAATTCAAGGATTTATTTTGATATGTGTTAAATTACAAATGGTGTTGATGAACTAAGTGATATTGACTTTGTGGGGTTATGTTGTGTTGACTCATAGTGAATTGATTGGTGTTGTACTATGATGAATTATGTTTGAATTATATAAATTGTGTAGGGTCACCATGTATGCGATCAAGCACTGAATCTCAGTGAGTAATAGTACTTTGATGTACCTTTAACTGTTTATCATTATTGATGTTAAATCTTCGTCGTAAGAATTATGTTGACATATATGTTATGTATGCTATGTGAGAAACACTGTGACATTATGGAAACTTCAAAAGAGTTTGTGAAGTTATGTATGTTATGTGAGAAACATTATGAAATTATGAAAACATCAAAAGAACTTGTGAAATATGAAGTTATGAAAGATACAATTTGTGAAATTATGAAAGATATAATTTGTGAAGATATGAAAGGTAACTTGTGAATTCTGAAATTATAAGGCCGAGGGCCACTTTGTGAATTTGTGAACTTATGAGGCCGAGGGCCACTTTGTGAATTTGTGAACTTATGAGGCCGAGGGCCAACTTGTGAATTTTGAAATTACGAGGCCGAGGGCCAACTTGTGAAGCATGAATCTGTAACTTGTGAAACTATGAATCTCAAAGGCCGAGGGCCAATTTGTGAAGTTATGCATCTAAGTTAAGCCAAAGGCTATTTTGAATGTGTGAACCCCTCAGGCTAAGGGCCGAACTACTAAATTGTGAAACCAATAAAGTCATCTATAATCTAATGAAAGTGTGCTTACTTTTCGTTACTAATTATCAGGAATGTCCTGTTAACTTTACGTTAATTATGTCAACTCATGGGAATGATGTAACGGTTACCATTAGGACTCTGTTAATTACAAGGCAAGGCAACTATGTTAACATATAAGAATGATTAAACAAAGGTGTATGCTATTGATTAATAGAGCACGCACGTAAAGTAAGTCATTTACCCAAAAGAATTTATGTTCATCCTTGAAGGATGGATTCTGAGTAAATATAAGAGTAGCTATGTGTATCCATATGAATTGAAGTTATTTTGCTATGTTGCTTATAAATTGGAAGTTATTCAGAATCTACGATACAAGTGCAAAGTTTAGCATCATTGTGTGACCCTCATGAGAATGTGAATTAGTCTTTCATTGTTAAACGTACGATAATGACATGATACAAGATATGTTTCGTTTGAATTAATGAATGATGTTCAAGTATGTTTCAGGCATGTTTCTAGTATGTTACAAGTTCAAGTATGTTCAGGTATGTTTCAAGTATATGTTACAAGTTTAAATATGTTACAAGGGCCTTAGTGCCATATGTTACAAGGGCTTTATGCCACATGTTTTAAGGGCTTATAGCCACCATGTTTATGTTGCAAGATTGAACCTAAGGCCGTTATGTACTTCACACAGAATCAGACTAACTATGTGAACTCTACATCCTTATATGCATTGCTATGTGTTATGTTTCAAGTTAAGCATCGTTTTATTTATGTATTACTATTCACTGAGCCTGGCTCACTCTCTGTTATGTCTGTTTCTGTAGGTCACCAATCAGGTGATCAGTCCTAGCCGTGACGCCGCTTTCTTTTGTCAACCTTCATGTGTCCAGGCACTATACACAGCCATTGATTTTGTTAAGCTGATAAGATGTTGGCTTGCTTTTTGAATGTCTATCTAAGAGTGATGTATATAACTTTCATGTTTTTGTATATGCCCTATGATAGGGCTGGGTCTGTATATATGTATGTATATAGCCGATGTTCAGGTGTATGTTTTAGATTTTATTTGTTTGTTAAAAGTTTGTGATCCTGGCATGATAGTAGTAGCTCGATGGAGTTTGTTTCCAGTGTCAAATTTTGATATTTAGTGCTTCCGTTCTTGCCCCATATATATAGATATAAAACAGGTTAAGTGTCCATTTATGAAGTGGTCATGCCCAAACTTCTAGGGGCGGGTTTGGGGCGTGACATAGTGAATACACAAATAGGACTCAAAAAGCCAACACCATATCATGCATGATCAAGGGTGATGGCGACCAAGAAATGTGACACGTTTCATCACTTTAAGTATGAAACATCTCACGTTTCTTGTGCTTGGATTAACATCTGATCTCAACACATGCAATGCAACACACATGTTATCTTGCACAAGTTTTACTTGGTCCAATTCTTGTTTACCCATTTTAGCTTACCAAACCATTCTTTAATTGATTTGTCCAATGTGAAAGTCCTCTAATGAGAGGAAGGTCAATCAAAAGATGACTTAAGACATGAGAGAGACCATTCCTTTGACTAGGAGGAACTCTCAAAAGAGGGTTAAAGCCATTTAAGCACAAGCCTCAATCCCAAGCTTAAACACAACTTTAAGACTAACCATCCCTCAAAAAAAAAAAAAAAAAAAAAAAATAGAAAGAATGAAGAAATGAGGGAGGTGGCAAAATTTCAATGCTGAAATGACATGAAATACAACACTCTAACATGCAAACAACTCATGTACAACATGTTAAGAGACTTAATTATCAAAACTAGTGAAGAGCTTTACACTAGAACCATGCAATATCAAGCACAAAGAACCAAACCAGCTCTGGACAGAGCTCAAACATGCCAAAATAATGGCTAAAATGAGTTGAGATAGTAGCATGAAAAGCAAGAAAAACATACTCATGTATTGGCTCATAAACAAGGCACAAAGCGTACCTCTCAAAAGTGATGAAAGTGTGAAATATGTGAAAGTGTGACAGAGTTATAAGCACTGAAATAGCATACTAAATGATGCCAAAACATGCAAACATCACACATGAAACATGCTAAAGGGCCTAAAACACAAAGCTAGTATACGCCATTTACACTACAAGTGCAAGATGCAAGCAACAAGTGACTAAACCAGCCAAAAACAGAGTTTAAACATGTTAAAATATTGCCAAAAACATGCTTGAACTAAGCTAACATAAGCTATAAAAACATGCTACTTTGTAATGCTAACAAGGCATGGCATAGAGAGACAAGGAGGGGAAGCCTTCCCCTCCCATTTTGGTCCTCAAAACAAACTTTCTACCACTGAAATTCCTCTGGAATTCAATGGCTTTAAGGCCAAAAAGATGGGCTTAAGAGCTCTTAAAAGAAGGCTCAAAAGGCTTTACAAGCCAAAGAACAAATGGAGGAAACCACCCTCTAACCAAACAAAGCTTAAACCACCATTTGAAAACCTCAAAATCAGAAAAAAAATAAAATAAAAATAAAAATAATGGTTGAAAAACCAAGTCAAAATAGCTTAAAGAGGTGGCAAAACAATTAGTTAAAGCAAGGCTTAAAAGGGGCAAAGCCTTACCCTTGAAGCACAGCAGCAAAACAAGTCTTTTTCTGAGCCAAAACCAACTATAGGAACTCCAAACAAGCCTTAAACAACCTCAGCTCCAAGATAGGGATGTTTGATCAAGGGGTTGTATGCAAAATTGTGAAGAAAACTCATTTTCAAGCACAATAGAGAGAGAGAGAGAGAGAGAGAGAGAGAGAGAAATTTCAGCTCTGAAATTTTTGTAACCCTCAAAAATAGGGGAGAGGCCTCCCCTTAAATAGAAAAACAAACCAAAAGCTTGTTTCCATCCCTCCATATGGAGGATGGCTTCAGTGACCAACAGCTGGCAAATAAAATATCTGAAAAATGAGAAAAATGGCCGTCGGCCATCATTAATGGCCGACTGGCCATCAGTGTAGCCGACCGGCCACCACTGATGGCCGATGGGAATAAACCATGGCCGATGGATTGTAGGGAAGGCCGGCAGGCTTCCCTCTCCTTCAGAAGCAAAGAAACAAGCATTTGGTCCACAACCAAGCACAAAAAAAAAAGACAAGTTTCAAAGGCTCAAAGGCATGGCACTCCGCCAAGAACTTCGGGCGTTCGAAACAAACACAAACATGGATAATCATCGAGTATTCAAGCGATAACGTCCAAGTCTTGAGGAGGGTCGAAAATGGGGTGTCTACAGTTGCCCCTCTTTGACAAAACTCGGAAGTCATGAAATGACGGGAGTGAATGTCAAAGCCCAAAGACGACCCATTTTTGACAAGGCCGAAGACTTAGACAAACATTCAAGATAACAGCATATAACTGAGCCCGCACGCCAGAGCAAAATGCAAATGATATGCACGATGCAAGAGCATAACTTATGATCATGTAAAGAGAGCTATAATGAAGCATTTATGCCAAATAAATACAGCATTTTAAGCACACCAATAAGTACAATAATCTCACTCATGAGAAGAAGTAAGCAAATAAACAAGCCACGCTTAAGAATCATAAGTTGAACCGCATTTCACACAGAAAGGATGTAAGAAAATTATGCAATCTTAACTACGCCTCGCGCAGAAGACGTAAAGAGCAACAACCGTCGAGCACACCCGAAACGACAAACAAGTTCCCGACGCATGGCATATGCGAGGAGAGAAGTGGAGTGAACCTAAGGACACATCCTAAGGTTCCGAGCCACAAAGAATAATAATAATAATAGATGAAGCACATCAAATCATTATGCAATCAAAGCAAAAGAGCAATATAAGCATTAGAACCCGTCCAAATGCATTTAACCACAACATCCTAACGTGGCACGCACGAGAGGTAAAAGGAAGCAGTGCGAACACCAGAGGGTGGTATAAACATCAGAGCACGTTCCAATGTTTCTAACCAAAGAAAAGTATAAGCGTCAGGCACACAGTCCAGACACTTCTAATCGAAGCATGGTATAAGCGTCGGGCACACAGTCCAAACGCTTCTAACCAAAGCAAGGAGGTATAAGCGTCGGGCACACGGTCCAAACGCTTCTAACCAAAGCAAGGAGGTATAAACGTCGGGCACACCGTCCAAACGCTTCTAACCGAAGCAAGGTGGTATAAGTGTCAGGCACACAGTCCAAATGCTTCTAACTGAAGCAAAGAGGTATAAGCGTCAGGCACACAGTCCAAATGCTTCCAACTGAAGCAAGGAGGTATAAGCATCGGGCACACAGTCCAAACGCTTCTAACCGAAGCAAGAAGGTATAAGCATCGGGCACACGGTCCAAACACTTCTAACCGAAGCAAGGTATAGACATCGGGCACACAACCCTACGTCTCTAACCAACAGGGGGTCGATGTAAACACCGGGCGTACCCGAATGTTTCTAACCGAAACAAGGAGTTCAAAGGACAGGAATGATCTTACCTGGAGTTCCTCTTAGTAAACCATACATACAATATCGTCTGATTGCATCAGCTTTGAATGAACCGTACATACAATATCGTACCTGCACAAGAAAGAAACTTTGACAAGTACAATGTAATAGGAATGCATGTTCAATGCAACATCAATAACCATAATACAATGCTTAGAAAGGCATGTGTCATGCACAACATGCAAGAAATGAAGCAGAGGCATATTCCGTGCAAAATGATTAATGATGTATATCCACTGCAACATGTATATTCTATGCAATAATTCAGAATGCATGCTCCATGCAACGTGCAGATTCTATGTGAACATGGGGACGTGTGCCCCATACAATGATATAAAAATGCATGCCCCATGCAAAGACAAAGGAATGTACATTCACTGCAAATGTAAGTATCCTCCATAAACATGGCAAATGCGTGTTTAACGTAACACCGAGATGCATATTCAATGCAAAACAAGAAATGCATATTCAATGCAAGAATGAAAAGGTGCATAACGATGCAAGCCTTGCATATGCGACTAAAACACTATAATGTAACACTTTCAGAAGCGATTCAACGATCTTGCGAGATTTGAAAGGATACAATAATGATACATCTTGTTCATGTTGAGTGCCACACACTGAAAACACGGTTTAGAGCTTCCATGGAGGTCGTTTGAGCTTAAACAGTGCACTTTATTGCACTTTCTTGAGAGATAAGGGCATGACACAACAGAAAAACACCCAAGAAGAGTACCATAGGCCCACCGGCCACCATGGGGAGCCATTGGCCACCCATCGGCCACAAAACAAGGTCATCGGCCATAAATGCTGGCCGATCGGCCATTGATGGCAGATTCAGGGCAATTTGGGATTTCACCTCGGCCCTTTAAATATTGGGTTCCAAACCCTATTTCTTCACCCCCTCAAACCTGAAATCCTTCCTCCTCTCACTTTAGATCATTTTCCTCTTCCAATTCGCGCTTTAAACACAGTTTCAGACATTCCGCAAACATCTGATTCGCGAAACCCTCGTTGTTTTCAACATTTTGAACCGATTGAAAAGTGTTTTCGGTGCCTCTTTCTTGATTTCCATTGCTTGGGGTTTGTTTCCCTCGAGTCACCCTTGATTTTTATGCCCTCTTTCGAGCCCTGACCTTTTCTTCTATTTTTCACCTCTCGAAGTTGACTTTTGGCATTCCCGCCCATTTTCCACATTTACAACCATCCTCTCATTCTTTCTTGAGATGGCGGATGACATCCCACATGACGGAGCTCCCCCAGGGATGGAGGCGGATCTCGAGTTTGAGCCATTGCTGCTCCGCATTTGACCATTCGACCCAGCGACGTACCATCCCGAGGTACACATGCTGCCTCCCGACGACATTTGCCAGTTCAGGGGGCTTGTGCGAGGTGTACCAGAGGACCTCCTGCTACGCGAGCCAAAGTCACACTTATCCTACGGCGCCTCTGAGGTATATTTTTCCTCTTTATTTCCCGTAATGTAGATCATATGGCTGACATAGCTCACACTGCCTTTTATCTATTCATCCCAAACACACTGATGCACTGCATGTTTTATACTGACTTGCATTTGCTTGCCCTAAACATACACTCACACTGTACTTCTTACACTGCATTGCATCTGTTTGTCATGCTTACAAGAGGATTCACATGCCTTTCACAAATACGAGACCATCACCGCACGAGACTGGTATATGGAGCTGCCTAACGCTGTCTGTCATATTGTCGACGAGGGTGGCTTCGGCGTATTCTGCATGGGGCTCACACGTCTCATCGCGAGCCGACCGCTACTGGGCGCCTTAGTAGAGAGGTGGTGGGATACCACCGATTCCCTCCATTTCTCTACAGTAGGGGAGATGACGATGACTCCCTTTGACTTTTTTATGCTCACCGGCATAAGGGTAGGGGGTGATCCGATCCCTTATGACACTAACATGGGCGAGTGGGAGGCCGCTCAGATCTTCTTGTTGGGGACTTGTCCACCCCTCTCTTGACCAGGGATGGTACGATATTCATGGTTCACCGACCATTTCAGAAGGACGACATCGATTGACGCGTCTGCGTCTGCTCTCTACGACAGGCGACAAAGCTTAGCCACACTATATGGATATATGAGCTCCTCTTCTCGCCGGAGCGGACATCTATTAGGAGGCTACTGGAGGGCCTGGGAGGTACACCCTACTCTTCTTCTTTACATTTCTGCTCTTTATTTTCTGTATACTGCACATTGCACACATTTCTACTTTACCTGTACACCGCACACACTGCATACTTTCTGCATGTACTATATATATCTACGCTATCTGCACACTGCATACACCATATACCACACTGCATACCATTTTTTTGTACACACTATGTACTGATTTTTGCTTTATTTGTACACTGTACACACCGTATACTTTCTGCACATACTGCATACCTTTTCACTACTACCCTTCTACTTTCCGCAGTTATGGGTGTATGCCTATTTCCCGAGGCTTGCTCAAGAGCCAGAGGTAGAGATACCTCCCATGGTGCTATATTCGCACAGATAAGATGGGAGGTACCAGTGGAGGCCCAGAGAGTCATTCTCGTTCTTCCGCCATTTATTTGACACAGTGACCGCCGCAGAGGTAACTCAAACCTTACAGTCATTTTAGCTTTACTTCATATTGCGTATACAATGGCAACTAATAGTCTATATACTCGTTATTTGTAGATTACCTGGTAGCCATGGGCAATGATGCCTACCGGGTTCAGGGATCAATTCACCGGCACTCGAGAGGCCTCTCGGTTTCAAATCTTGCTTGAGGGCCCAGTTTGCCAGGCATGATTCCTTGGGGAGCGATTCTTGCGACCGAGCGTTGGCTTGCTTGAGCCGGTGGTTCCGATGCCGCCTTCTTCATTCATGAGGATCACGGAGAAGTATACCACATAGGAGATGATCGACTTCACGAGAGGTTGGGATGCCAACTTCTTCAGGCTTGATGGTGATTACTCTACCTTTATCCAGACATACTTCATGCCACCGCTGACCGGCACTCGTGGAGGGGAGAGAGCTAGAGCTCGAGACACCGGAGAGAGAGCGAGTAGTTCCAGGGCACCCCAGGCTCATAAGAGGAGGAGTTCCTAGACGAGACAGAGAGCGGGGTGGTCGGAGCTGCCAACCACATTGACTTGTTGGGGATCGAGAGGGGAGGCTTATCAGGTTCCCATTGAGCCTCCACCAGCTGGTCACAAGCTCATCGGTGTTCAAGGCTCAACCCCAGTATGTATCATACCTTACATTTTGCACATTCAATTCATTTCAGGCATGCTTTGCAGCCATTGATCATTTCAACACATTTGCAGGCTTCTATAGAGTACACCGGACAGGCTCTCGAGCTCGCAACATCTCTTATGGGGATGGTTCAGACTAGTCTGAAGCTACTCAGCGTGTACAGGATCCCGGTACATTTTCTTTAGTTTTCACTTCACAAATTTTTTTGCTGATACACTAGCATTCCCACTGCAATCTACTGCATTGATACACTGCTCTCACATACTGCATTTCATCCGTGTAGTCATCTTTGCATATCATAACTGATGTATTTTGATAAACTATTCTTTTTCAGGTCCCTTTCCAGATGCCCGTTGCACCGGGTGCCCCAGCCGGAGCTATAGCAAGACCTTCAGCGCCTTCTCCATCAGCTGGGAGAGAGAGACAAGGGACTCCGACACACAACCGAGGCAGAGCTAGACGCTCTCATGCCAAGAGCAATTTCCCAGAGCCTATCCCGGAGGATGATGAGACAGATGAGGATGTGGAGCCAGCGAGTCCGCAATCAGAGTCATCTCAGGGTGGCGGCGATGGCACCGGCTCGAGTTCTGAGGCCAGTGGCGATGCCGAGGAGGGTTTTGAGGGGGGAAGTGGAGATGGCTCTGGGTCGAGTTCCAGCTCAGATTCAGATAATGGAGCCGACGGTGATAGCTCCGAGTCCTCTCAGCCACAGAAAAGAACGAAGAGGGCCTATCGATCCTAAGACAGCTGGTGCAGATTTAGATGCCCCATTTTCCTTTTTGCTTTAGTTTTCTTTTCACTAGTTGTGTTAGCACATTATACAGCCTTAGGTAGTTTCATTTTCTTTAAAACTTGTGCTCTTTGTAAAAAGAAACCATGATTGAAATGGAAAACAACTTTTGTTTAAAAAGTGTTGCATTTTGCAATCTACGCATCGCATAACATCGCAGAGCATTAAAATGAGATTGATCTTTGTTGAAAACTGCACATTCAAATTGCATTGTCTGAATCAGGTAGCAGACCAACTAACAACTTGAACAAAATGAAACAACACGAATACAACTCAATAAGCAAATTGCAACAACTCGATAAACAACATAAACACAACTCGATAAGCAATACAACAACTCGATAAACAATTTTGACAAAATTCTTAAAGAAAGACGAGAGAAATGCACCAAGAGTGGGATAAAACACAGGTTTTTGGCATTTTCAACACATAAAAGGATTATAAGGCAAAATAAAAGGCCACCGGCCATCAACATATGTTGCCAGCCATAAAGAAAGGTTGTCGGCCACTAGTACTGGCCGGTCGGCCATCAGTGCAAAGAACCTCCAGATTGTTGCCACCTATCTTCCACTCAACACATTATTTTCTATAAAAGCTCCAGCTTCGAGGTTTCTTCAATTCAACTCCATTTTTGTCCCAAATGGAACCATTCTTTGCCAAAAATCTCTCAAATTGGATCGCCACTTTGGATGGCTCAGAAAAATTAAATTTCTGGGGTTTCAGGCTAAACACACTATTCCCACTGAGCCGCACTCCGCTGTGTTTTCTATTCCTCCATGCCGCAGTTCGATGTCAGAATCCGGTTACACACGTTTTTAGCTTTGGTGAACAAGAGTTGTGCCCCACAATCGAAGATTTCCAAGCTTTGATGGAGTCCCGGCGCGATGAAGAAATCTTGTCCCAGTCTCGTTTTGGCCACATACAGGTTTTGGGAAGGATGTCCGGGCTCACTTTACCAGATGCTCGGTCCTTGGTTCACAATGGGGAGTTGGACATCCCCAGCTTGATTCATCGGTTTTATGACGCCGGTGACCGCGGTGACCACTTTTGGCAAAGTTTTCAGCAACATGTCCTCTGCTTATGTATGTTGGCCTATTTTTTGCTTGCCCCTGGCTTCGGAGGGTCCAATATTCGCTTGAGAGAGGGCAAGATCTACATCGGGTTGTCATTAGCTGAGACATTGATGGGTTTGGACGTCTTCCATCGCTGGGAGATGACTAAGTTTGCGGGGAGTCCACTACTGCTGCAGGCAATGTTCCCCACCCTTCTCACATGTGTTTCTCACATCACTCGGCCCTCAGGCTCTATTTTTCTCTCAAAACCCTTTCTCACTTTTCTCTCCACGTACACCTCTCTATTCTTTAATCTCTCTTCTTTTTCATCTCTCCCTAGGTATAGCTAATGGATAGGTTGAAAGTAGTAGACTCTTGTCCAGCATATTCAACGCACAGCTATTTCTTCCACCCACAGCTAGTTGACTTCCCCAATGAGGGATGGTGGTGCCACTGGATGTGCAACAGGTCAGCTATCGACATTGCTTGGCGCTGTCCTTGGTTTGATCTACCGAAGATGAGCTACAGCATGTCCCGGCAGCCTGGCATTCAGTTTGTTGGCTTGACACACTATGTCTTCTACTTCCTATTTCGATTCCGGCATCAGTTCGGCCATGATCAAACTTGCCCTGAAAAGGGGATAGAGTACCCTGCTGCATTTCCAGTCTGAGGCGCATAGCTAGCTCGGTATGCCACAGCTTGGAGAACAAGAGAACTTCTGGCCCCCGCTCCCAGTTTCAGTTGTGCCCTTTCTAGTGAATGCATAGCTTGGCTCGAAGAAGAAGCACAAACTGGGCCTACTTTGGCTTCAGATGCTTCCACAAGCTCTGGGAGGGGACGCGGGAACACCTGACTATACCCCAAGTTTATTGCTTAATCTGTACTTTCAAGTTTTCTTTATGAATGTAATAAAAAGCAACTTCAATTTGTATTTGAGAGTAGGAGAACTCTGTATTGAAATCAAAGAAATTGAAGGTTATGGGTACTGAAAATTTTTCGTTTGGTCCAAAATGGTCTAAAGTTGCAAAAAGATTAATTTGAACAAAATCAACTTTTATTAAAACTTTCCGAAACCATTTTCGATATGGATCACAACTGAACACGCCTGAGATCTATCGTCAAGATGTACAACCCTGGATCCAACAACTGGAAAGTTACCCCTTGTCTAAATAGCACTGCACTGGAGATCACAACCGAGCTCTTGGATGCAGAAAAAAAGACAAAGATGACCAAAACAATCACATGGACAGAGTAGATTTGGAAGTGTTTATGGCTGGACTTCAGAATGAAGTTGCCAACGTATCCCAAAGATGGGAATCAAGCCTTACGTAGTTCAGTTCAAGTTCACTCGGGTTTTAACACTCTCCTTTTGCGCTCTAACTTTTGTCAAGGCCGCCCTTTCTAGGTTTTCAACCTTGCGAGCTCAATTTTTCTTATTTCAAATTTTTTTTGCTCTAACTTTTGCCTAGGTCGCCCTTTCGGGTTTTCGGCCTAGCGAGCCACTCAGGGATAGTATTTCTTTAACTTGTCCATGTTGATCGGCTGGGAGAACTCAAGGCCATCTAGGTCCATAAGAATGACAGCTCCACCCGACCAGATTGACTTGATGATACAGGGACCAATCCAATTAGGTCTGAACTTGCACCTGTAGACCGCCCGAACTCGCTCTGCGAGCGAGGGCACAAATTGGGTTCTAGCTACTACAATTCGGACTCCTGTCACGATTCTGAATCTAATCTCACAAAGTGCAATGTAAGACTGATAAATCACCAAGGAGTCCAAATTCGGCAAATCGTTTTGGAAAATCGATTTTAATCAAAAAGTGCCAAACATGGACTGCTTTGCCAGATTTCAGAGTTGCCACCTAAATATTTTGTTTTGGGAAAATTTAGGAAACCCTGACTCGTGCCTAAGGCCACGTGTCCGTCATCACCAAAATTACTTCGACTCGGGAGCTTGGGTACGAGAGGGGAAGGTCCTGAAATGAGCATCCCCGCTCGCCCGATCGAAGGATCGGCCTCTACTAAACATGATATGTTATTTTGAAAACACATGTGTTCTTTTTCCGGTTTATTAGCTAACCTTACTATGTGATGCGCACAATATACAAGTATAGACTCAATCACGAGAATTGGAACAAAACAATTCAATGTTTGTTTTTGAAAATGGTTTGAAAGTGCTACTCGCAAGTAGGCTAAAGCACAGATTTGCCATCCTCAAGTGGGCTTTAAAACATTATTTTGCCACTTCGCAAAGTGGGCTTAAAACTCACAATCATCGAGTTGTCCCAATTCAGGCAATTGAGCCTTCAACCACAGGCATTCATGCAGTTAAAGCACTTAAGCAAATAGCCTCATGGCAAGCATGCTGACATGGCAACACTAACATCTCATGCAGTATACTAAAGCGTAAACACTCACAGTGTACTCCAAGCCAAAGAAAGAAAACTAGATAGACATCAATGCATGATCCAAGCTATGTTAAGATGCTTAATGCAACGCATGCAAAATACAGCTAAATAGGCTCAACTATTCTAAGATGGCATATGAATACAACACTTGATAACATGCTTTGAAACACGTATTCAAGTAAGTATTGAAATTCAATGCAATTTGAATGATGCGCCAAGCCCGGTGCATGCAATACGAATGAATGATGCACATATGCAAAGCATAAGTATGCTAATTGAAACATGCCCTAAAACTAACCATCAAAAGCTAGTAAATAAAAGGGAGAAAGACGTGGGGTTGGAAGACATTCACACACACGCGCACACTTATTACAAGATTTGCCCTCTCGACGAAGGATCTGAATAATAAGCTAACTAGCTACACTAATTAAACTAATTATTACAAACCAAAAATTAATTAACTATTCCTAGTTAACTAATTATTACAAAACAAATCGATTAATTAAGCACATTAACTAATTAAGTACAAAATTGACGAATTAGGTAACTAAGTAAAGCAGCTAAAGCAGTTAAACGAAGTCCTCGGGGCAAGGGGTGCATGCATGCTCGATCATCTCGCTCAGAAATCCATTGCTATGCCCAAAATTGCCTCTGTTTGCATTTGATTTGATCTCTGAAAAGTGCACTAACTTCCAGATTACTTCTGCTCCAACATAGGGACCTTCTGGTGGGCTACCGACCAGAAAAGGGGGCTGTAGACCAGAAAAATTGGTTGTAGACCAAAAAAAGTGGTCGGTCGACTAGCCCTACTGGTCAGCCGACCAGTTGATTTGCCAAGCTCCAATTTTGCTGCAACAGAGAACAACAAGGGGCATAGCAGTGTATTTGCATGATATGTGTGCACAACCACCCTTCCTATCATTTCTCAAGCTCAAGGGAGTGCGATACTCGACTATCGGGCCACCAACCAAGCATCACAATGCACGATGGGCGAGAACCCAAGTTTGCACAAGTCAATGTCAATGAATGCACAACTAACACATAAGGGCCTCCACCTCTATCATGCTTGATTAAGAGGGTCGACAACCAAGAAATGCTACACGTTTCATCACTTTGAGTATGAAACGTGCGACATTCCTCGTGTTTGGATTAACATCCAATCCAAACACATGCAACACAAACAAGATGATCAACCTTCAATGCTAAAGTGACATGCGCAAGACTCTATCATGTAAGCAATGCATGCATGGCATGTTTAAAAGCTAAGGCATCAAAGCTAATGAAACATATTACACATGAGGCATGCACTATCAATCTCAAATGGTCAAACCAACCCCGGACAGAGGTCAAACATACCAAAACAGTGGCTGAAATATGTTAAGATCAAGGCATATAACACAAGGAGAACATGCTCATTTGATGGCTCATTACCAATGCACAAAGACACAACTCCCAAAAGCTCTCAAGGAATGAAAGAAGTGAGAACATGACACACGTACATACTCTAAAATAACATGTTAAACGATGCCCAAACATGCAACCATCACAAATATAGCATAGTAGAGTGCTCAAAACTGAAGACTAGCTAAGGTACTTGCACCATAGCCATATCAAGCAAGCCCCAAAGGGCCAAGATGACTCAAAACAGTCCCAAGACAGGTCAAAACAATGCCAAAACATGCATGGAGTAGAGCTAACACATGCTAGAATGGAAGGCATAAAACATGACGCATGCAAGGCTAATGAATTGGATCACACTGCTATAGACGCGCCCTTGGGCTTCATGCTACAGTTCGAACTCAATGTCACGATTCTTAATCTGATCTCGCAAAGTGTAATGCATGACTGATAAATCACCAAAGAGTCCATATCCGGAAAATTGTTTTCGAAAACTAATTTTTAAGAAAGAAGTGTCAAACATGGACTGCTTTGCCAGATACAGAGTCGCCACCTAAATATTTTATTTTTGGAAGAATTTAGGAAACCCTGACTCGTGCCAAAGGCCACGTGTCCGTCATCACCAAAGTTGCCTCGGCTCGAGAACTTGGGTACAATTGGGGAAAGTCATGCAATGAGCACCCCCGCTCGCCCGATCAAAGATCGGCCTGTACTAAGCATGATATCTTGTTTTTGAAAATACATGGGTTCTTATTCCGGTTAATTAGCTAGAATTACTATGTGATGCGCACAACACACATGTATAGACTAGATCGCCTAATTTGGAACGAAGCATCGCATATCCGTTTATTTGGAAATGGTTTGAAGTTTGCTACTCGCAAGTAGGCTAAAACACAGATTTCAATGAATCGTTCTAATTCAAGTAATCCAACCTTCACCCACAGGCATTCAGGCAGTTATATCACATAAGCAATTAGCCTCATGGTAAGTATGCTATCATGTTAACACTCACACACTGTAGACACCCCATTTTTGACCGTCCTTAAGAATCAGACGTCATCAATTGAGCGCTTGGTGATGTTGCATATTGTGCTCGTTCTGAGGTTGCGGAGTCCCGGCTACGAGCCTTGCCTCCAGACTTCCGGACTCTTTTGTGCTTTGTCTCGGTTTGCGAAACAGGCTCGGTTTTCTCTGTTTTCTCTTCCTGGAGGGAGGGAGAGGTCTCGTAGATCATCTCTCAATGGCCGTAGGCTACATTCGGAGCCCGGTTCCCGGTTTTCGGAGCCGTCAGGCCGTGTGCCTCGGTTCGGGACCGCCCAACCATCTCCGATTTCTCCGGTTTTTGGCAAGTGCCTCTGTTTTATCATTCCGAGGGACACTGGGGCCTTTGATGCCCACTTCGTGGCCGTACGCCACTTTCGGTGCCTGCAGCCCATTTTCGGGACCCTGAACCGCGCGGTTTAGGCCCCGAGCATTCATTTCGCATCGGTTTTTGTTCATTTTCGGCGGGAACCTCTGTTTTATCATTACAAGGAACCCTGGGGCCTTTGATACCCACTTCGTGGCCGTATGCCACTTTCGGTGCCTAACGTTTCACTTTCGGCCCCGAATCATGTGTTTCGCCCCCGAACCTCATCTTGCATTTTTGGGCCCCGACCCAAACTTGAGATAGTCATATTTTGAGGTCCTTTTCATGTTTGATTAAGGACCTTTCACTGTTTGACATCTCCATCTGTCACTTGTCTCTTTACCTCTTCTTAGGCCTGTTTTGCATGGTGTTTTAGGCGTACTTGTGGGCTGTTTCGGGCTTGGTCGTAAACTAAAACGTTTCTTATTTTGAGCCCCTCTTCAACTTTGTTGAAGGGCTCTCTGCCATCTGAGACCCGCAGCTATCACTTACCCCTTTAACTATCTTTTGGCCCTTTTTGGTGCACCCTTTGCTCAAGGCTTCTTGAGGAAGCCTTGACCTCTTGTCTTGGCTTCCTCAAGAATCCTACCAGCTGTCCAAGCTTCTTTGATAAGCCAAGACCCCCTTGCACCTCTTGAACCTGCCTCTTTTGCTTAGCCATTAAGTCTTCTTTGCCTATATAAGCACCATTCCTTCTCCTTTGTCTAAGGTTGGAGCTTTGGAACAAAAACCAGAGATATATAGATATATATCTGATATAGATAGATACAACCCTCTATCTCTCTCTATATCTCACTCCTTTACCTCCAAAAGTCCATTATTCTTGGCCATTCCTTCATCAACCCATAGCACAACTCATACACACTCCACACCAGCGACTTGGGGGACATTTGCAAAGGTTAGGAGCTCATTTTCTTCCATCAAAACCTGCAGGTTTGCTGGTCTTCAAGGGTAAGTCTTCATCTTCCCCTTTCTAGCCTTTTCTTGCTTCATATCTAAGCCTTGCTTGCAAGCACTTTTGGGCTCCGACCGAAACTTCAAATAGTCTTGTTTTGGGGTCCTCTTCATGTTTGATTGAGGACCCCTTGCTGTTTGGTTACTGCATCTAACACCTATCTCAATATCCTCTTGTATGCCATAATTCTTGCATAGTATATTTGGCTGCTGTGCAATCTGTTTTGAGGAAAAATGTAAGCTGTAAGTAGGCCTATTTTGAGCCCTTCTTCAACATTGTTGAAGGGCTCAACATTGTTTGCATACTCCATGTGCTACTTGCTTTAGAATCCATGTTTTACCCTCATTTTTGCACGGTTTGTTAGCCTACCATGCTCCTGTTTTTGGGTCTTCAACGGGCCTAAAAAAGGTCTTAGTTTGCCCCCCTCTACATGTCTCATGAAGGGTTTTTGTCTGTTTAGTGAATACTTTGCATACCTCATGTTGTGGCCTCATTTTGCCCTTGTTTTGTATGACATTTTGAGCCCACTTGTATCTGTTTTTGGGGCTGACCATAAACTGTAAACACTATTTTCGGGCCCCTCTTCAACATTGAAGAAGGGCCTTTCTATTTTTGGACAGCAGTGGGTTGTTTCAATAGCTTGCTCTTGGGGCCATTTTCGCATGCTAGTTTAGCCTCATTTTTGTTTGCTGTTTTGCCATGCTTTATACTGAAAAAATGCTTTTTTTGGGACTGTCTAGCTTCGGTCTTCATACTTCATGTTCATATCTTGCATGTTTAGCATAGCTATAGGCCATTTCGGAGGCCTAGTTTTGCATTTCGAGTGATTCCATGCATCGGTGTCATTTCGCTTGTTTCGGGGCTGTTTTGCCCTCATTTAGCTACTGAAATTTGTATGTGTAGTATGCCATGCTTCATGTTTCATTAGAATGCTATTTCATGCTTGTATGCCATCGCCTCGATTTATGCGTCTGTGATGCACGCATTTCGAGGCATCTCTTTTCATCTTATGGTCACGATTTTGGCATGCTTGTGAGCTATCCATGCTAGTTTAAGTCCATTGTTGCATGTTTGTTGCATGCCATGCTTGTTGGTTTAGGTTGTGTGCCTAATACATGTTGCATGTTTGCATACTTGCCTTTATGCTCATATTGCATACTTAGCCCACATGTTTAGGTTGCATTTGGCATGCATACCTTGCCTCTTGAATCACCATGATAGAGGTTGGGCCTCTGGTTTGTTTGTGCTTGCATTCCATTCCATTAAAAGTTGCTAACTCGGCTTGGGCCATCATGCATTGAAATGCGTGATTGGTGGCCTGGGTCGAGGGCCATGCTCCCTTGAGTCTATTGCATGATAGGGAGTGTGTCCGCATACATTTGTCCCCAAAATTCCAATGCCATGCTCTGTCATTGCCTTGTCACAAACTGCCTCGCAGAATTTAGTGCCGACCGGCACTCTTAGTGCCGACCGCAATCTTTTGTGCCGATAACTATCAATTGCAGCCGGTGGTCAAACCCCCGCAATGGTGGCAAAACCCTCCACGGTGGTGATCTTCAGAATATGGGAAGGCTTCCCAGACTTTGGCAATTTCGAGACAGGCAAAGGTAAAACAGAGGCAACAAGTGGCATGGTGCGGGATTCCTGCAAGGCGGACATCGAGCATGCATCATTCGCAAGACCGAGGCGAGGGGTCAGGCCCCCTTATTTCATATTTATTTATTTATTCAAGAATTAGAATTCTGTAATAATTTATTCATTCTTTATTTCGGACTGTATTATTATTTTGGTCCCTCCGAGTGAGGGCGCAATTGTAATAAGTGTGTGTGAGTGGGTGTATGTCTTCCAATCCCTATTTCTTTCTCCCTTTTATTTACCCGCTTATGTTGGTAGATTAGGGCACATTTAAATTAGCATACCTTATGCAATGCATGTGTGCATTCATGCATTTGTTTACATGCACCGGGCTCGGTACATCATACAAACTGCATCGCAATTTTCAATTCCAAATTGAATACGTGCTACTCACGCACTTCACATGCCATGTTTAGGGTTAGCCGAGCCTGCTCTAGATTACATTTATGCCTGCGTTGCATTAGCCACTTAACATGAACTAGGTCATGCATGTTTGCTAACCGGGTTATTGTTTTTGGCACGGAGTACGATGTAAGTTTTTTACGCTTTAGCATGTCGCATGCGTGTGAATGTTAACATGACAGCATGTCTACCATGCGGCTAAGTGCTTATGTGATAAACTGTTTGAATGCCTGTGGGTGGAGGTTGGATTGCCTAAGTTGGAACAACTCGTTGAAATCCGTATTTTAGCCTACTTGCGAGTAGCAAAATCTAACACGTTTTTCGAGACAAAACGGATATGCAATGTTTATTTCCAAGTTAGGTAATCTAGTCTATACTTTTGTGTTGTGCGCATCACATAGTAAATCTAGGTTAATAACCGGAATAAGAACGCATAAAGTTTTCAAAATCGGATATCACAGTTAGTAGAGGCCGGTCTTCGGACCGGGCGAAAGGGGGTGCTCATAGCTGACCTTCCCCGATCGTACCCAAGCTCCCGAGCCAAGACCACTTTGGTGATGACGGACATGTGGCCTTCGGCACCGAGTCAGGGTTTCCTAAATTTCCCATTTTAAAAATATTTAGGTGGCGACTCTGTAATCTGGCAAAGCAGTCCATGTTTGGCACTACTTTTCAAAAAATCTGTTTTTCTTCAAAACGATTTGCCAGAGTTGGACTCTTTGGTTCAAGATTTGGAACCGCAACAAAATTGAGTCCGAACTGTAGCGAGGTCCCTCGCGGACGTGTTACAGTTTCTGGCGACTCTGCTGGGGATTTAGAGAGGTTGACTCGAACTCCTGATATCCTGTTTTGACTACACATATGTGTTTCTTTGCATTGCATGTGCATTGGTGCGCCTAGGACACCGTGTTGGCCATCTGCTATTCCTGAGCGGTTTGCCGGAGGCTTGTCTTGTCAAGGCATGACCATAAGGCTGATCGGTTATGCTCGCCAAGATGGGAACACAAACCCCGATTTTACCGGGGCACCCTTTTGACCATTCGACCTAGTGCATATCGAAATCCATAGTGACCATTCCAAACTAGGACAGGTTGCTCACCCGATATAGGTTGTTTGAAACCGCTGCGTGCGTAGTGAAACCCTAGCTCCTGACAAAATAGGACAGGGAAACCCTACCCCAACATAGGGGTGTATTGGCTCTCTTTTACCTACTATGTGCTTTTAGAGTATATCTCTACACGGAATGCATATACCAGTTTGTAAGTTTGGGTATCCGGCCTGCGGGCACCAGTGTCAGTATTTTGAGAATCAGTTATATCTGCGGGTATCAGATTCAGATTTGGGGATGTTGATTTGGGAACAAAGGATCGATAATAGAATCTGATCGTTGCTCTGCTCGTATCTGTTTTGGTGAAGTTGAACTGAGATGCTGTCTATTTTCTCTTTTGCTAAGTAGTCTTGGAACCGTAGCTCCGTAGGTCCGATATCCCCCTGTACTCTAGACTGTGTTGTTATGTGATCGGGGATGAACCACTTGTCGATTCAGCTTTACTTCAGATGTGATGGATGGCACGACTATTTTGAGCATTTGTGAATGCTGTTTATCCTACCTTCGACTTGGGTATTAAATGCGCCTTGTTGTATCGAGTCAGCCATGTTGAGTCTGTCTTGTTGTATCGAGTCAGTCCTGTTGAGTCTGTCTCGTTGTATCAAGTCATCCCTGTTGAGTCTGTCTCATTATATCGAGTCACCCCTGTTGAGTCTACCTCGTTGTATCGAGTCAACCCTGTTGAGTCTGTCTCGTTGTATCGAGTCAGTTCTGTTTTATTAGAGTCAGGTAATTCCGGGGATGTTACCTCGGACATCACCCATTTTGCTTTGCGTTTGTCTTTTTGTTTTGTTTTGAGTCTGTTTCTGCCAGGGAGTCAGTTATGCCAACAGATTTTGAATGAAACAGCAGTGATTTCCACGCTCTCACGTTTGCTTCTGCCGTGTGCCAGTTGTGCCAGAAATTCTAAATGAGATGGCGGTATTTGACTAGAAGCTATGTCTTTTCTGTGCCTTGAATTCATTGCATCGACCTAAGTTTTCCAAAACTTTTTTCGAAATATTGTGATAAAAACAAAGAGGGAGGAATTCCTCGGGATTTGCAAAACTTTGATCAAATTGAGAGAAAGAGAGGCGTGCTAAGTCCTTAATGAATGAAATCATGCTTGCTAGTGTGAGTACTGGGAAGGATCCTGGCTTGATCCAGATTGGTCCCACACTGTCTTCAGCGCAAGCGATTTGTCGCTTTCTTAAAAACTTTCAAAAAATGTTTTGCGCGGTCCTGCGAAGACATGTGTGGAATCGCTCTTGAGATTGTGCAGCTTAGGATCGCTCTCAGCCTCGAGACTTGAGTCCTTGCCTTCAAACTTTGAACCTGGATTCAGAACGTTCAAAGGACAATCATGATGTGAGGCCTGTGTGGCCAGATTTGAAGCAGCCCTCGAACAAGAGGCGAGAAAGTCAAATCAAGAAGATTAGATGTCGTCAAGAGAGGCTTGCGAAGCTAGATCAGAAGCCCCACCCCTCAAACTAGGGAGCAAAGATGTCGACAGTGCCGAAGAGCCAAGATGAGTTCTCTTATAATCAATGCCACTCTCCTGGATACAGAGGGCTTCAATCTCAAAAACCATTTGGCATGGACTTATTACACTTTTACCCTTTGAGAGGCTCGCTGGGCCGAAAACCCGGAAGGGCGACCCAGGCAAAAGTTAGAGCAAAGAAAAGAATAAAAAAAGAAAAAAGAAAGAAATACAAAAATGCAAAAAATGCAAAAAAGAAAAGAAAAGAAAAATGCAAAAAAGAAGAAGAAAAAGGAATGCAAAAAAAATATATAATATAAAAAAAAGAAAAGAAAGAAGAACAAAGCTCGCAAGGTCGAAAACCTGCAATAGGCGCCTTGGCAAAAGTTAGAGCATAAAAAGGAGAGGTTAAATACCCGAGTGTACCTTAACCCCGAACTACGTAAGGCTTGATTCCCATCTTTGGGATACGTAGGCAACTTCATTTTGAAGTCCACCAGTAGTAAAACAATTCAAATTCGATTGTGTCCATGAAATGGTTTTGATCATCTTTGCCTTCTCTCGTATCCGAGAGTTCGTGTAATCATCGCTCAGGATCGACTACAATGTGCTGCGGCATCATCCAAACAAGGGGCAACTTTCCGTCGCCATTCAAAACGCCACGATGTCATTTCAAACAAGGGGCAACTTTCCGTTGCCATGCAGTGTCCTTCAGACAAGGGGCAATTTTTCTTCAAATCCGAGGTTGCGCATCTCGAGAATGGGTTCTACGCTCGTTGAGCATTGGCCGTTTGCAAAATAGTTTTTGAGAATTTTTACTGAGATTGACTATTCTCTCGAAAATTATTCCATCTTTTCCAAAACTGGACCATTTTCTTGGACCCAAAAAAGGAAAATTTTCAGTGCTCACAACCTAACTTGCATGATTTTAAATCAAAAAGTTGAATAAGCATGTTAATCTAACTTTCATGTTGGTCAAAATTGTTTTAAAACCAAAAAAAATGGTCAAAATGATGAACTAGGGGCACAGTTGAGTCAGGTGTTCTGTCTTTTCCCCATCATCAACATACTTGCCAAGAAGGGCACTCTACCTGCCAGAAGAGGGCACAACTGAAGTCAACAGCAAAGGGCCGAAGGTTCTCCCATCCTCCGAGCAATGAGGTATCAAGCCATGCGCGAAGCATAAATTGGAATGGGGCGAGATGTTCCATTTCCTCATCTGGACAGATCTAACCACGTCCAAACTCCCCAGCAAGGCATCAGCAACCGATGTTAGCTGCAGATTTGCTACACACCCAGTTGTGGCGCAACCCCCTCCGTGGAAAAGTTCACTGCTGTGTGCGGAAGAAAGAGAATCTATCAGAATGCTAGCGGCACGAGCCCACAACTTGCTGTTTATCCATCAACCACCCAGGGGAGGGATTGAAAAATGAGAGATTGAAGAATAGAGAGATGTGCGATGAGAGGAAAAGTGAGAAAAGGGCTTTTTCAGAAAAACAGAGCTTGAGGGCCGAGTGATGTGAGAACCACAAATAAGAAAAGGGTGGGAAATAATACCTGATGAAACAGGCTCCCTGCGCACATTTGAGTCTTGTGTTTCGTTTTGTCTGTTTCGATTCTTGTTTTGAGTCGTTTCAAGTGTCAATAGATGTGTTTAGGTTGTTTACCTTTATTTTCCGTTGTTGGGTCGTCTTTGCTGTGTTCAGTTGTAGGCTCAATACCCGGTCGAGAACTCATTTCCTCAATTTCAAAAATGATTTGTTGTGTGCTCAGAGCATTGTGTCATTCTCCACATTTGTGCAAAAAAAGAATTTGTTCTTTCGAAAACTGCAGGGTCCACCCCCGATAAGTGTGAACAGTGAAACCAGGGCCTATCTGAAGCTATATAGGTTCCGGATCAAGCAAAAAGAAAAGAAGGAAAATTGAAGCACCTGAGTGTATTTCACCTTCAGCGAATTCCGTGATTGTACTCCAGATGTACCTCCTCAGGTCCTGTCACTACTCCGAAGTATGAGTGTATCTCGACCCCAAGTGTAAGCCTGCTTCAAGTCAGAATGGCAATTAAAGTAGCAGCAGATGTTATCTCTCTCTAATATGAACAGGGTGTGCCCATTCTAGAGCTGAATGTGTTGCAAACCCCTCCGAAAGGTAAATCGGAGGTCGCGTTTTTATCTGGTCTCGTTAAGGCTTGTATACCCTTATTCGGCATTTTGTTTCAACTATGCGTTGTCACGCACATTCCACTTGCATTGTTATGCACCCTTCCACCCGCATTGTTATGCACTTCTCATACTTGCATTGTGATGCACATTCCAATTGCATTGTTATGCACCCACTTCACTAGCGTTGTTATGCTCATTCGTTGCATTGATATGCACATCTATCTCGCATTGTTATGCACCTTTTTCACTTGCATTGTTATGCACATCTATCTAGCATTGTTATGCTCATTCGTTGCATTGATATGCACATCTATCTCGCATTATTATGCACTTTTTTTTTTTTCTTTTTTTTTTTTTTTTTTTTTTTCACTTGCATTGTTGCACACATCTACCTGCATGGTTATGCACCTTTTTACTTACATTGTTGATCTTTTCCTCTCTTACATGTGATATGCTGAGAGGTCTAACTTTCTTCTCTTGCGTGTGATACGCTGAGAAATCTACCTTTTCCTCTCTTGCGGTGATGTGATCTGTTGAGATGATCTTTTCCTCTCTTACATGTGATATGCTGAGAGGTCTACCTTTCTTCTCTTGCGTGTGATACGCTGAGAGATGATCTTTTCCTCTCTTGCGTGTGATACGCTGAGAGATGATCTTTTCCTCTCTTACATGTGATATGCTGAGAGGTCTACCTTTCTTCTCTTGCGTGTGATACGCTGAGAGATGATCTTTTCCTCTCTTACATGTGATATGCTGAGAGGTCTACCTTTCTTCTCTTGCGTGTGATACGCTGAGAAATCTACCTTTCTTCTCTTGCGTGTGATACGCTGAGAGATGATCTTTTCCTCTCTTGCGTGTGATACGCTGAGAGATGATCTTTTCCTCTCTTACATGTGATATGCTGAGAGGTCTACCTTTCTTCTCTTGCGTGTGATACGCTGAGAGATGATCTTTTCTTCTCTTGCGTGTGATACGCTGAGAAATCTACCTTTTCCTCTCTTGCGTGTGATACGCTGAGAGATGATCTTTTCCTCTCTTACATGTGATATGCTGAGAGGTCTACCTTTCTTCTCTTGCGTGTGATACGCTGAGAAATCTACCTTTTCCTCTCTTGCGTGTGATACGCTGAGAGATGATCTTTTCTTCTCTTGCGTGTGATACGCTGAGAAATCTACCTTTTCCTCTCTTGCGTGTGATACGCTGAGAGATGATCTTTTCCTCTCTTACATGTGATATGCTGAGAGGTCTACCTTTCTTCTCTTGCGTGTGATACGCTGAGAAATCTATCTTTTCCTCTCTTGCATGTGATATGCTGAGAGGTCTACCTTTCTTCCCTTGCGTGTGATACGCTGAGAAATCTATCTTTTCCTCTCTTGCATGTGATATGCTGAGAGGTCTACCTTTCTTCTCTTGCGTGTGATACGCCGAGAAATCTACATTTTCCTCTCTTGCGTGTGATACGCTGAGAGATGATCTTTTCCTCTCTTGCATGTGATATGTTGAGAGGTCTACCTTTCTTCTCTTGCGTGTGATACGCTGAGAAATCTACCTTTCTTCTCTTGCGTGTGATACGTTGAGAAATCTAACTTTTCTTCTCTTGCGTATGATACGTTGAAAGGTTTACCTTCTTCCCCTCCAGTGTGTGATACGCGAAGAGATGTTATGTGGGAGACTCCGGATACTCTCGGTAGTCACTTTTAGCCTTCTCCGCGCAAGACGCCGTGAGAATTGCATAATTTTCTTACATCCTTTCTGCATGAGATGTAGGTTGGTTCACGTTTACTCGCTTGCATAGCTTTCGCTTAAAATGTTGCATTTATTTTGCATAATTGCTTCATCACAGCATCATTTGCATGCTCATAAGTTATGCACTTGCATTGTGCATCACTTTGCATCTTGCCCCGAACTACGCCGTTTGATTCCTTGCAAAGGATCGTGAGGGATTCTTGGGCACAACCATTTATTCCTATATTTTGCTGTTTGTCTAAGTCTTGACCTTGTCAAAATGGGTCGTCTCTGGGCTTTGACATTCACTCCCGTCATTGTTATGACTTTCGAGTTCTGTCAAAGAGGGGCAACTGTAGACACCCCATTTTTGACCGTCCTTAAGACTCAGACGTCATCAATTGAGCGCTTGGTGATGTTGCATATTGTGCTCGTTCTGAGGTTGCGGAGTCCCGGCTACGAGCCTTGCCTCCGGACTTCCGGACTCTTTTGTGCTTTGTCTCGGTTTGCGAACCAGGCTCGGTTTTCTCTGTTTTCTCTTCCTGGAGGGAGGGAGAGGTCTCGTAGATCATCTCTCAATGGCCGTAGGCTACATTTCGTGGTCGCAGGCCATTTTTCCCATTTCGAGTTCGGTTTTGGCCGTCGAAGCCGTGTGCCTCGGTTGGGACCGCCAACCATCTCTGATTTCTCCGGTTTTGGCAAGTGCCTCTGTTTTATCATTCCGAGGGACATGGGGCCTTTGATGCCCGCCGTGGCGTATGCCATTTTTGCGGTCGCGGCCCATTTTGGGACCTGAACTGCGGTTTAGGCCCCGAGCATTCATTTCGCATCGGTTTTGTTCATTTTTGGCGAACCTCTGCTTTTATCATTACAAGGAACCCTGGGCCTTTGATACCCACTTCGTGGGTCAGATGCCGATTTGATTGCCTAAACCCACTTTCGGGGCCCCGAATCTGGTTTCGCTCCCGAACCCTCATCTTGCATTTTTGGGCCCCGACCCAAACTTGAGATAGTTATATTTTGAGGTCCTTTTCATGTTTGATTAAGGACCTTTTACTGTTTGACATCTCCATCTGTCACTTGTCTCTTTACCTCTTCTTAGGCCTGTTTTGCACGGTGTTTTAGGCGTACTTGTGGGCTGTTTCGGGCTTGGTCGTAAACTAGAAAGTTTCTTATTTTGAGCCCCTCTTCAACTTTATTGAAGGGCTCTCAGCCATCTGAGACCCGCAGCTATCACTTACCCCTTTAACTACCTTTTGGCCCTTTTTGGTGCACCCTTTGCTCAAGGCTTCTTGAGGAAGCCTTGACCTCTTGTCTTGGCTTCCTCAAGAAGCCTACCAGCTGTCCAAGCTTCTTTGATAAGCCAAGACCCCCTTGCACCTCTTGAACCTCCCTCTTTTGCTTAGCCATTAAGTCTTCTTTGCCTATATAAGCACCATTCCTTCTCCTTTGTCTAAGGTTGGAGCTTTGGAACAAAAACTAGAGATATATAGATATATATCTGATATAGATAGATACAACCCTCTATCTCTCTCTATATCTCACTCCTTTACCTCCAAAAGTCCATTATTCTTGGCCATTCCTTCATCAACCCATAGCACAACTCATACACACTCCACACCAGAGACTTGGGAGACATTTGCAAAGGTTAGGAGCTCATTTTCTTCCATCAAAACCTGCAGGTTTGCTGGTCTTCAAGGGTAAGTCTTCATCTTTCCCTTTCTAGCCTTTTCTTGCTTCATATCTAAGCCTTGCTTGCAAGCACTTTTGGGCTCCGACCCAAACTTCAAATAGTCTTGTTTTGGGGTCCTCTTCATGTTTGATTGAGGACCCCTTGCTGTTTGGTTACTGCATCTAACACCTATCTCAATATCCTCTTGTATGCCATAATTCTTGCATAGTATATTTGGCTGCTGTGCAATCTGTTTTGAGGAAAAATGTAAGCTGTAAGTAGGCCTATTTTGAGCCCTTCTTCAACATTGTTGAAGGGCTCAACATTGTTTGCATACTCCATGTGCTACTTGCTTTAGAATCCATGTTTTACCCTCATTTTTGCACGGTTTGTTAGCCTACCATGCTCCTATTTTTGGGTCTTCGACGGGCCTGAAAAAGGTCTTAGTTTGCCCCCCTCTACATGTCTCATGAAGGGTTTTTGTCTGTTTAGTGAATACTTTGCATACCTCATGTTGTGGCCTCATTTTGCCCTTGTTTTGTATGACATTTTGAGCCCACTTGTATCTGTTTTTGGGGCTGACCATAAACTGTAAAACACTATTTTTCGGGCCCCTCTTCAACATTGAAGAAGGGCCTTTCTCTATTTTTGGACAGCAGCTGTGGGTTGTTTCAATAGCTTGCTCTTGGGGCCATTTTCGCATGCTAGTTTAGCCTCATTTTTGTTTGCTGTTTTGCCATGCTTTATACTGAAAAATGCTTTTTTGGGACTGTCTAGCTGCTGTCTTCATACTTCTTGTTCATATCTTGCATGTTTAGCATAGCTATAGGCCATTTCGGAGGCCTAGTTTTGCATTTCGGGAGTGATTCCATGCATCGGGTGTCATTTCGCCTTGTTTCGGGCTGTTTTGCCCTCATTTAGCTACTGAAATTTGTATGTGTAGTATGCCATGCTTCATGTTTCATTAGAATGCTATTTCATGCTTGTATGCCATCGCCTCGATTTATGCGTCTGTATGCACGCATTTCGAGGCATCTCTTCATCTTATGGTCACGATTTTGGCATGCTTGTGAGCTATCCATGCTAGTTTAAGTCCATTTGTTGCATGTTTGTTGCATGCCATGCTTGTTGGTTTAGGTTGTGTGCCTAATACATGTTGCATGTTTGCATACTTGCCTTTATGCTCATATTGCATACTTAGCTCACATGTTTAGGTTGCATTTGGCATGCATACCTTGCCTCTTGAATCACCATGATAGAGGTTGGGCCTCTGGTTTGTTTGTGCTTGCATTCTATTCCATTAAAAGTTGCTAACTTCAGCTTCTCGGGCCATCATGCATTGAAATGCGTGATTGGTGGCCCGGGGGTTGAGGGCGATGTTCCGTTGAGTCTATTGCATGATAGGGAGTGTGTCCTTGCATACATTTGACCCAATATACGAATGCCATGCTCTGGCATTGCCTCTTTGTCAAAACTGTCTCCTGCAGGAATTTAGTGCCGACCGGCACTCTTTAGTGCCGACCGGCAATCTTTTTGTGCCGATAACTATCAATTGCAGCCGGTGGTCAAACCCCGCAGCCGGTGGCAAAACCCTCCAGCCGGTGGTGATCTTCAGAATATGTGGAAGGCTTCCCAGGACTTTGGCAATTTCTGGAGACAGGGCAGTGCAAAACAGAGGCAACAGTGGCATGGTGCGGGATTCCCGGGCAAGGCGGACATCGAGCATGCATCATTCGCGCACCCCGAGGCGAGGGGCTGTGGCCCCCCCTTATTTCATATTTATTTATTCAGTAATTAGAATTCTGTAATAATTTATTCATTCTTTATTTCGGACTGTATTATTATTTTGGTCCCTCCGAGTGAGGGCGCAATTGTAATAAGTGTGTGTGAGTGGGTGTATGTCTTCCAATCCCCATTTCTTTCTCCCTTTTATTTACCCGCTTATGTTGGTAGATTAGGGCACATTTAAATTAGCATACCTTATGCAATGCATGTGTGCATTCATGCATTTGTTTACATGCACCGGGCTCGGTACATCATACAAACTGCATCGCAATTTTCAATTCCAAATTGAATACGTGCTACTCGCGCACTTCACATGCCATGTTTAGGGTTAGCCGAGCCTGCTCTAGATTACATTTATGCCTGCGTTGCATTAGCCACTTAACATGAACTAGGTCATGCATGTTTGCTAATCAGTTTACTGTTTTGGCACGGAGTACGATGTAAGTTTTTTTACGCTTTAGCATATCGCATGCGTGTGAATGTTAACATGACATGTCTACCATGCGCTAAGTGCTTATGTGATAAACCTGTTTGAATGCTGTGGGTGGAGGTTGGATTGCCTAAGTTGGAACAACTCGTTGAAATCCGTATTTTAGCCTACTTGCGAGTAGCAAAATCTAACACGTTTTTCGAGACAAAACGGATATGCAATGTTTATTTCCAAGTTAGGTAATCTGGTCTATACTTTTGTGTTGTGCGCATCACATAGTAAATCTAGGTTAATAACCGGAATAAGAACGCATAAAGTTTTCAAAATCGGATATCACGGTTAGTAAAGGCCGGTCTTCGGACCGGGCGAAAGGGGGTGCTCATAGCTGACCTTCCCCGATCGTACCCAAGCTCCCGAGCCAAGACCACTTTGGTGATGATGGACATGTGGCCTTTGGCACCGAGTCAGGGTTTCCTAAATTTCCCATTTTAAAAATATTTAGGTGGCGACTCTGTAATCTGGCAAAGCAGTCCATGTTTGGCACTACTTTTCAAAAAATCTGTTTTTCTTCAAAACGATTTGCCAGAGTTGGACTCTTTGGTTCAAGATTCAGAACCGACACAAAGGGAGTCCGAACTGTAGCGCGAGGTCCCCCGCGGACGTGTTACATACACATACAAGATGCTAAAGCATAAACACTCACAGTGTACTCTGAGCCAAAATAAGAAACTAGTTAGAAATCATGCATGATCCTAGTTCATGTTAAAATGGCTAATGCATCACATGCAAAGTGCAACTAGAATAGGCTCGACTAATCTAAAATGGCATATGAGATGCGACAATTCGATACATGTATTCAACTTGGAATTGAAATACAATGCAGTTAGTATGATGGGCCGAGCCCGGTGCATGCAATACGGATGAATGGTGCAAACATGCATAGCATAAAGATGCTAATTGAAATATGCCCTAGAACTAACCACTAAAAGCAGGTAAGTAAAAGGGAGAAAGAAGTGGGGGTTAAAAGACATGCATCACACACACGCACTCTTATCACGTAATTGCGCCCTCTCGATGAGGGGACCAAAAGAATAATACAAGTCATCTAATTAACTAACTAACAAGCTAATTAATTAATTACACAACCAAATCGAAATAAATAACTATTCCAAGTTACTAAAACACTGAAAAGTCCTCGAGACGAGGGATGAATGCATGCTCAGACGGCTTCGCTCGGAAATCCATCGTCATGCTTCATGTTGCCTCTGTTTGCACTGCTCTGTACCTCTAAAAATTGTGCCAACTTCTGTGACACTTCTGAACCACCTTATGGGCATGCTGTGAGGCCATCAGCCAAGGTAAACTGGTCATCGACCAAAAATAGGGATCCCGGCCAAATCTTTGTTGCCGATCGGCACTGAACATGGTCGATCGATCATCTCTTTCTGTGAAAAGCTGTTGTTACTGCAGCAGAGGATAAACAGATCATGGCAATACATTTACAAGACAATGTCTGCACAACTACACCCCTTATCATGTTTAAGACTCAAAAGTGTGTAGTTCTCGACCCTCAGACCACCAATCACGCATTTCAATGCATGATGGCCAAAGGAGCCAAGTGTGCAATTCAATATCAAATGAAATGCACAAAACACATAATGAGCCCCAACCTCTATCATGCTTGATGAAGAGGCAAGGGAATGCACATATAATGCAATGCAAACATGCGAGCATGATACAAATAGCTCAAGCATGCAACAAGTATGCAACAAGATTATGCAATGCATCTAATATGCAATAGGCATACAACCTAAACATGTAAACATGCATGGCATGCAACAACATACAAAATGAAGCAAGCATGCAACAACATGCAAGACAAGCATGCAACAACATGCAAAGATGGACTTAAACTAAACTGGACAGCTCTTAAACATGCCCAAATCAGTGGCCAAAATGCTATGGAAATGAAGATAAAGGTACATACAAACATGCATGCCAATTGGCCTATCACCTAGGCATAAAGGGGCAACTTTCAAAAACACTTAAAAAGGGACAAAGCATGCAAGTATGACAATACTACAAGCTTTGAAATGATGCTAGAAATGATGCCAAATCACACAAACAAGCCAAGCAAGGCATACAAGAAAGCCTAAAACTTAAGGCTAGCCAAGGAGCTCAAACCATGGCTATGCAAAACATGAAGCAAATGGCAAGTATAGCCCAAAACAGTCCTAGATCACGTCAAAATGAATCTAAAACATACAAGGACCAAAGCCAAAATAAGCTAGAACAAAGGGCCAAAAGCATAAGGCATGCAAGGCCACAAAAGAGGTGTTACACCACACCTATCAAAACCAAACATGGCATGACTTAAGCAATGAAAAACAAAGTTATGGCATAGTAAAACAAGACCAAAAACCCACTTCGATGGCATCCCAAAGACCTAAACATGATGGCATACACAATGACCCATTCATGAGGCATAAAACATCAACTCTTTAAAGCATTAAAGGAGTGACAAGTGCAAGTGTTTGAGCATGAAACATGGACTGAAATAGTATAACGAATGATGCCAAATCATTGAAATGGTCCAAGTAAAGCATACTAGTGACTTGGACACTCAAGGCTAACAGGCTAGAATGCCTTATGGCTATACAAAGCATGGCATATATGGTCAAAATAACTCAAATCAGAGCTTCATTATGTTACAACAAGGCTAAAAGCTTCATGGAGTCGAGCCAAAATCATGCTAGAAACATGGCTTAAAACATGATGCATGTTAAGGCAAATGAAAGGATTGCAAGGCAAGTACATGGTGCATGCAAAAAGCCATTAAACCAACCTTAGATAGAGGTAAAACATGGCAAAATAACACCAAATACATGCTGAAATGGAGCTAAAACAAGCTAAGCAAACATGCTACCAATATAAGCCATTTATACTAGCATACAAGACAACAAGGAGAGGGGATGACCCTCTCCTATCTAGGACTCCAAAACCACCTTCCCACCACTGAAAATCCTCTGGATTTTAGTGGTGGGAAGGTCATGCAAAGCCAAGAACAAGGGCCAAAAGGGATGGCCTAAAACAAGGCCTAAGAGAGGGGAAACAACTCCAAACCAAAAAGTTATCTTAAACAAAGATCTAAAGCATCAAAACTCAGAACTTATTTTAGTTTAGAGTTAAGCTTAAAACAATAAGCAAGAAGGTCTAAAAGCTTAAGCAAGAAAGGGGTATTAAAAGCAAGAATGCTCACCCTTGAAGAACACTTTCAAGAACAAGGCTCTAGCAACTTTTCCAAGAACTCTGAAACTAACTCTCTAGGATCTCAGCAACCAAAGGATAGTGTATTGCTAGGTGTTTGTGTGCAATAGTGTGAACAAAACACCCTTTTGAGCACAAATACACACACAAATATATAGAGGGAGGGAGCTACAGAGATAGATAGATATGTATCTTCTATCTCAGATTTTTGGAACCCTTGAGAAGGGATGAGGGCCTCCCCTCTTATAGAAATCCAAATTCAAAGCTTCTAGGAGAAGCTAAGCCAAGGGGCAAATCCCTCCATACACGTGTATGGAGGGGGTGAATTGTGCATGCCAGCTGTGACAGCTGGCATAAAATATCTGCATAAAGCAGATGAACAGGGTTCGGCCAGAAAACATGGCCGATCGAACAACATAAGTGCCGATCGACTAAAAGGAGTGCCGATCGGCCAAGACTCTTGGCTGATTGCAAGAAAACAAGGCCGATGGCTTCAAACCTTGGCCGATGGGTTTAGGGGATGGCAAACAAGCCACCCTCTTCCCTCAGAAGCAAAAAAACACAAGTGCTTGGTCCACAACCAAGCATAAAACAGACAAGTTGAGAGATCCTAAGACAAGGCGCATAGCCGAGACCTCCGAGAACTCAAAACGAACACGAGCATGGATGATCATCGAGTGTTCAAACGATGACGTCCAAGTCTTGAGGACGGTCAAAAATGGGGTGTCTACAACTACACATACCAAAACCAAGCGTGAGGTGACTTCACTAACAAAAATTAGAGTTGTAACATGGTAAAATAACACCAAAAACATGCTGAGATGGTAGCCCAAAAGCTTAGGCAAGCATGCATACATATTGGCTCATAAGTGAAGCATAAGGCTCAACCCTCAAACACAACAAAAGGATGATAAATGCGAGAATATGGCGGAGGTATATGGTCTGAATAACATTCCAAATGATGCCATGCCATGCAAAAAGCTCAAATATGACATGCTAGAGGTCTCAAAGCTTAAGGCTAGTAAAGCCAAATGCACTATAGCTATGCGAAACCAAGCATGCATGACCAAGACCACTCAAATTAGACCTAAAGCATGTTAAATCAAAGCCAAAAATATACTGGAGTAAAGCATACACATGCTAGATCAATAGGCCAAAACACCAAACAAGCTAGGCTAGTGAACAAGCTTGCACTACAAGTGCATAAACCATGCAAGAGGTGACTTTGTCGACCAAAATCAGAGCTAAGGCATGCCAAAATATGAGTAAAAGCCTGCTGGAGTGGAGCCAAAAACATGCTAAAATGGTGGTCCAAAGCATAGAGCATGTTAGGCTAACTAAGAGGATTGCACTACAAGTACATGAAGCATGTAAGAAGCAACCAAACCAACCCAAAATAGAGTCATATCATGTTAGAATAAGGCCTAAAACATGCTAAGATAGAGCCTTATGAAGGTAGAAAAGCATGCCAAAGTGTTAAGCCAACAACACATGCAAACAAAATACAAAAGGAGGGGACCACCCCCATCCATTTTGGGTCTCAAAACCCACTTTCCATCACAGAAATTTCTCTAAAATTCAGTGGTTAAAAGGCCAAAACAAGGTGGTTTGAAGGGCCTTAAGAGATAGAACAAAGCAAAGGAAAATAAGCCATCAAAGGGGGTAAACCACCCCTAACTCAAACAAAGCCTCAAACAAACATTTCAAACACTTAAAAACAAGGGTTTTTGTAGTTGAAAGTAAGGCCTAAAAGAGCATGTAAGGATGGCCAAATACTTAAGCAAAACAAGGCTTAAAGAGGGTAACTACTCACCCTTGAAGAACAACTTGAAAACCAGCTATTTCTGAGGCAAAACCAAGCCAAAATAACTCAAATGCAACCTCCAAGAACCTCAGCTCAAGAGTGAAGGTGTTTCCCTAGGTGTTTTAGTGCAAAAGTGTGAAGAAAACTCACTTTAAGGCACAAACTAGTACAAATATAGAGAGAGAGAGGGAGAATTATAGAGAGAGAGGGATATGTTTAGCCCTAATCCAATTTTTAAACCTTGAACAAGGGGGAGGAAGCTCCCCTTATATAGAATTTCATGACTCAAGCTTGTTAGACAAGCTAGAGGCTTGGTGCAATCCCTCCATACACGTATATGGAGGATGCCTTCTGTGCCCAACAGCTAGCACAGTTGGCAAGGAAAATATCTGCAGAAAGTGCAGAAACGTCGCCGACCAGTTAAAGTGGTCGACCGACCACCCCCCCTAGTCGACCAACCACCTCAAGTGGTCTACAGGGAAGAAAACTAGTCGGCAAGGGAGAAAAGGGGTCTACAAAGAGAGGAGAAGGTGGTGCCATGCTGCTGACCACCTTAGGTGGTCTACAAACCACCCACCCTAGCTAACCAACCACCAAAAGTGGTCCACAGGGGAGGAAACTGGTCTACACCCCTGTTCCACCCTCCAGGCAAGGGGTAACAAGGTTTGGTTCAAAAGCAAACCAAAAAGGAAAAAAGACAAGAGTCCGCAATACAAGGCACTCAGTCGGAAGCCCCGAAAACTAGTCTACGGGCCACTACAAGTGGCCTACGAGAGGGAAAGGTAGCCTATGGCTACAAAAATTGGCCTGCAGGCCTTTGTTTCCCTCTAGGCAAAGGCAACAAGGCATGATCCAAAAACAAGGCCAAGAGGAGAAAGTTAAGAGATCCCGAGACAAGGCGCTCAGCTGAAGGCTCCGGAAACTCAAAACGAGCACAAACATGCACAATCACCGAGTGCACAGACGATGACGTCTGAGTCATAAGGTCGGTCAAAAACGGGGTGTCTACAGCCCCTCAGGTCGTGGATGGGAGCTTGGTTGTCTTTGAGCACCAAATCCCCTTCTTTTGAGTTCCTGGACTTAACCTTCTTGTTGAAAGCCCTAGCAATTCTTCGTTGATAACCTTGGACGTGATACAATGCTTTCAGCCTTCTTTCGTCGAACAGCATGAGTTCTTCAAACTTGCTCTGCTGCCAATCTACCTCAACTATCTGCCACTCAGCCATAACCCACAATGACGGAACCTCAACTTCGATCGGCAAAATAGCCACCATCCCATTAACCAAGAAATACGGAGTTGCCCTAGTAGAAGCTCGAATTGATGTCCGGTAGCCCCAAAGTGCAAATGGCAACTTATCTGGCCAGTCTTTGCAGGTTTCCACCATCTTCTGCAGAATGTGCTTGATGTTCTTGTTGGCGGCCTCAACAGCGCCATTGGTTTGCGGCCGATATGTGGATGACTTATGAAAAGCCACGTTCTACTTCTCCAACAAGTCGATCACATCCTTCTTGAAGTGGGAACCATTATCCGAAATAATCTCATTCGGGACCCCATAGCGACATATGATGTTATTCCTGATGAACTTGGCTACGTGTGACGCTTTCAACACTGCGTAGGATTGGGCCTCGACCCATTTTGTAAAGTAGTCTATCGCCACTAGAATATACTCAGCCCCGTTCGACCCCTTTTGATTAACTGCCCCAATCATATCAATCCCCCAGACTGAAAATGGCCATGGCGAAGTAATATTATACAGCTTCGACGGCGGAATGTTCATGCGATTCACATGGATCTGGCATTTGTGGCATCGCCGGACAAAGCCAATACAATCCTCCTCCATGGTTGACCAGTAGTAACCTTGTCTAAGAATTTTCCAAGCTAGCATCACCCCACTCATGTGTGCTCTGCACTCTCCTCCATGGATGGCCTCCATCAAGCGCTTAGATTCTTCAGCATCAACACACAGTTTATACATCCCAAGATGGCCCCTATTCTACAGTTTACCCCCGCAGACGATAAACTGAGCAGCCATTCTTCGTATCGCCCTCTTATCTTTAGCATTTGCCCCTGGTGGATAAGCCTCTTTTTCCAAGAAGTTCCAAATATCATGATACCAGGGGTTCTGATCTTATACTTCATCTATGGTGGCAATCAGCTTGTAGGCCAGCACATACCTCTGTTCAATGATGATTGGTCGCATCCGAACTCCCAAAGGGATGTCTATCATAGAAGATAGAGTTGATAAAGCGTCTGCGAACCTGTTGCTCTCTCTTAACAGATGGGTGAAGGTTAACTTCTCAAACTTGGGAATTAGGACGTCCAGAGTTTGGTGATAGATTTTCATCCTTTCTTCCTTAACCTTCCAGTCTCCTTTCGCTTGAGATACAACAAGGTTTGAGTCCCCGATGACGTCCAACCTTTTTGCCCTTAGTTCTAGGGCGGCTTCTAAGCTAGCAATACATGCCTCATACTCTGCTTCACTGTTCGATACCTTGAACCGGAGTTTGAACACTAAGGGTATGTGGGAATTGTCGGGTGCTATCAGCAACACCCGTATCCCATACCCTTAGACGCTCCGTCAAAATACATAGTCCAGACCTCTTTTTCAAGCTGCAGAATGGCTTTATCTGGGAACAGATATTCTGCAACTTCATTTCCCTCTACTGGGTGATCGGCTAGGAACTCTGCTACCACTCTCCCTTTCACAGACTTGCGCGTCATGTACTTCAGATCAAATTCAGAGAGGAAAAGCAACCAACGGGCTAGCCTACCCGTAAGCGCTGGTTTCTCAAAGAGATATTTGATGGGATCTAATCTCGAAACCAGTATTACAAAGTGAGCTAACAGGTACTGCCTCAACTTCCTAGTAGCCCATACCAAGGCCAAACAAGCCTTCTCCAGCGGAGTGTAGCAGGTCTCATATTCCAGCATTTTCTTCCTTAGGTAGTAGATAGTCTTCTCCACCTTATCCTCAGATTCCTGCGCAAGCATGCAGCCCATTGTCGTGTCAGTTACTGAAAGATACAGAATCAATAGTTTCTCCAACTCTGGTAGTGACAACACAAGTGGTTTCTGTAGATACTGCTTGATCTGTTTGAAAGCAACTTGGCATTGGTCATCCCATTGGAACTTCTTTCCTTTCTTCAGGAGACCAAACAGTGGTTCACAAGTCAAGGTTAATTTTGCAATAAATCGTCTTATGAATTGCACTTTACCTAGAAAGCCTCGCACCTCCTTTTCAGTCCTTAGTAGTGGCATTTCTAGTATGGCCTTGATTTTGGAAGAATCGACCTCGATACTCCTTTGTGTAATCAAGAACCCCAGCATTTTCCCTGCTGTAACACCAAAAGTACATTTCTGAGGATTCAGTCGCAACCGATACTCTTTGATTCGTCAGAAAAATTTCTTCAAGGCGGTGTAGTGGCCCTCTCTTTCCTTGGACTTGACAATTATGTTGTCCACATACACCTCAACCTCTTTATGGATCATATCGTGCAAGATCGTGGTTGCAGCCCATTGATAAGTAGCCCCAGCATTCTTCAAACTAAACAGCATCACCCTATAACAGTAAGTTCCCCACGGGGTAGTGAAGGAAATTTTCTCCTTATCTTCGGGTGCCATCAAAATCTGGTTGTAGCCTGAAAACCCATCCATAAACGAGAGCAGCGCATGCCCAGCAGTGAAGTCCACGAATTCGTCAATATGCGGTAGAGGAAAGTTGTCCTTCAGACTAGCTTTGTTTAGATCTCTGAAGTCCACATATACCTGAATTATACCGCCTTTCTTCGGCACCGAAACTATATTGGCCAACCAAGTTGGATACTCAGATACTAATAGGAACCCTACAACAATCTGCTTAGTGACCTCTTCCTTGATTTTCAGAGCCCAGTCCTGGTGGATTCTTCAAAGCTTTTGCTTAATAGATCGGGCCTCTGGGTCAAGAGGGATCCGGTGTTGTACAATCTCAAGATCACTTCCAGGCATGTTGTAACACGTCCGCGGGGGACCTCGCGCTACAGTTTGGACTCGATTTTTGTGTCGGTTCTAAATCTGAACCAAAGAGTCCAAATCCGGCAAATCGTTTGAGAAAACAGATTTTTGAAAAGTAGTGCCAAACATGGATTTGCTTTGCGGATTCTGTCGCCACCTAAATATTTTTTAATTGGGAAATTTAGGAAACCGTGACTCGGTGCCGAAGGCCACATGTCCGTCATCACCAAAGTGGTCTTGGCTCGGGAGCTTGGGTACGATCGGGGAAGGTCATCTATGAGCACCCCCTTTCGCCCGGTCCGAAGACCGGCCTCTACTAACCGTGATATCCATTTTTGAAAACTTTACATGCTTTTGTTCCAATTATTAGCCTAGAATTACTATGTTATGCGCGCAGCAAACAAGTATAGACCAAATCGCCTAAATTGGAAATAAACATTGCATATCCGTTCATTTTGAAAATGCTTTGGAATTTGCTACTCGCAAGTAGGCTAAAATACGGATTTCAATGAGTTGTTCCAACTCAGGCAATCCAACCTCCACCTACAAGCATTCAAACAGTTTATCTCACATAAGCATTTAGCTGCATGGTAAGCATACTGTCATGGCAACATTCACACGCATGTGGTATGCTAAAGCGTAAAATACTTACATTGTACTCCGTGCCAAAAACAAAAACCCGGTTAGCAAACATGCATGACCTAGTTCATGTTAAGTAGCTAATGCAATACAGGCATAGATGCAATCTAGAGTAGGCTCGGCTAACCCCAAAGATGGCATGTGAAATGCACTTTATTCGATGCACGTATTCAATTTGGAATTGAAAATACAATGCAGTTTGTATGATGTACCGAGCCCGATGCATGTCAACAAATGCATGGATGCACGCATGCATTGCATAAGGTATGCTAAAATAAACGTGCCCTAATCTACCAACATAAGCGGGTAAATAAAAGGGAGAAAGAAATGGGGGTTGGAAGACATACACCCACTCACACACACTTATTACAAATTTGCCCTCGCTCGAAGGGACCAAAATAATAATACAGAACCGAATAACTAATTAACTACACAAGCTAATTAATTATTACAAATCAACTAAATTAATTAAATAAAATAATTAATCTAATTAAACAGAAAAACGCCTCGGGATGAGGGCCAAATGCAGCGCGTGCTCGAAACCGGCTCGGAACCGCACTGCCATGCACGGATTGCCTCTGTTTCCCCTGCTATCCTCTTCTGAAAATTGCCAAAGTCCCAGGAGTGCCTCTCAGGGCACTGGGGAGTACCACCGGCTGGGGTAGAGCACCACCGGCTGAAGGAGGAGGCCACCGGCACAGAATTGTTCCATCGGCTGGGAAAACATTGCCAGTCGGCACTAAAAAGTGCCGGTCGGCACAAATATTCTCTGAGATCACGCAACTTCTGGCGGAGAGGCGAACTATGCATGGCAAGGCAATTCAAAACATGTATGCACAAAACACATTCCCTATCATGTTATTGACTCAAGGGGGCGTGTGCCTCGGTTCCCGGACCACCAATCGCGCATTTTCATGCATGATGGCCCTAATAACCAAGAATGCAACTTCAGTTTCAAATGCATGCAAAACACATAGGCACAAAAGGGTGCCAAACCTCTATCAAACTCACTTCAAGAGGCTTGGCATGCATGTCAATGTGGTGCAATCCTAAGCATGTTATCTAGGATGCAAGATGGACAATGCCATGCATTTATGCAAACATACAAACAAGCATAAGAGGCAAGCATGAAAACCAATGAAATGATAGACTTAGACATGAATTAGGCAACTCAAAAAGGCCTAAAATCAGTAGCCAAAATGCCTACAATTGGGGACTAAACACACACACACACATGCACATGTTAAGGTACCAAACCCAAGACATAAACAAGCTACATTCAAGCACACTTGAGATGATTCAAACATGGACTATTAGCATGCAACTTAGGCTCTCAAATCATTTCAAACATGATGCCAAATCATGCAACAAATCAAATCAAACAAAGCATGCAAATAGCCTAGGCTTAAGGCAAGCTAATAGGGCATTAAACCACACTTTGCACAAACATACATGGCATGCACTAATCAACCTAAAACAGGTTTCTAGCATGTCAAAACAAAGCCAAATGGCTACTTAGATGGCATCTAAGAGTCATTAAATCAAAGGCATGCATTGAAGCCAAAACAAGGGGCATACAACACATGCTCCTAAAGCATTAACAAGGCCACTAAGGCAA
This sequence comes from Camellia lanceoleosa, assembly GCA_025200525.1. Taxonomy (NCBI): domain Eukaryota; kingdom Viridiplantae; phylum Streptophyta; class Magnoliopsida; order Ericales; family Theaceae; genus Camellia; species Camellia lanceoleosa. The sequence continues at coordinate 117,900,594 of CM045766.1, read as the reverse complement.
GCATACAAGCACATTATAAGGTCTGAAATGGCATGCTAGGGGGTTCCAAACCACCAAAATAAAGCAAGCAAAGCATGCTACACTCTCATGCTCTTAAGGCTAACAAGCCAAATGCAATGGAGCTATAAGATACAAGTCATGATCGACCAAAACGACTATGGACAGAGCTAAACCATGGCAAAATAAGCATACAAGCTTCACAAACACAAGTCTAAAACATGTTAAAGACTAAGGCATACTACCTAGGCATGTTAGAGCATAATAAGGCATTACAAGGCAACTATGCTAAGCATGCATAGGAGACCAAAACCAACTTGAAAACATGTTATATCATGGCAATATAAGCATAAAAGACAACCAAGGCATGCTCAACACACACTCAAGCATGGTGCTCCTTTGGAAGCCAAAACTTGCCCTTTTCAAGGACATCAAGGAGAGGGGGTGGCCCTCCCCTTTTTGAGACTTCAAGGCATACTCTTCACCACTGAAATCCCTCAAGATTTCAGTGGTGAAGAGATCCTATCACCAAAATCTCGGATCTCTCACAAAATAGCACAAAAAGTGACCTTTTCAAGGCCTAAGGGTGGTCAAACCTACCCAAACCACTAAACACTCTTAATATACAACAAAGAGGGTTAAAAATCAGAACTTTTTTGTGCCAAACACTAAGCTCAAAAACTGTTTTAAAGCAAGTAAAAACAAGGTACAAGAATGGGGTAAAAAGGGAGTTAAGTTCTTACCCTTGTAGCCTTCTTCAACAAAGATGGTGTGATGGCTTCTTTGAGCTTCAAACCAACTCCAAAGCTTCAAAACAAACCTCTGGACCCTCAAGAACCAAAGGAAGGTGAAACACTAGGTGCTTGTGTACAAAAGTGTGAACTAAAGCACCTAGTGTACTAAATAAGCAAGAAAGGAGAGAGATAAGATAGATATATGATCTAACCTAACACCAGAGCTTGGTCTCTCTCTAAAATGGCTGAAACCTCTCAAGAATTCCAACCCTAAGCCAAGAAGAAGAGCCTTCCTCTTATAGAACTTGTAAGACTTACAAGCTAAGCAAACAAGGGTTCATCCCTCCATACACGTGTATGGAGGGGAAGCCAATGGCACACAGCTGTCTGAAAATATCTCAGAAAGCAAGTGCACAGTGTCCGGCCGGCAAAAAATGTCATTTTGACAAAATTTAGTGCCGACCGGCACAAAATAGTGCCGACCGGCACAATATAGTGCCGGTGGCAACTACAGCCAGCCGGTGGCCTCTAGCCACAGCCGGTGGTGTATGGGAATGCCTCACAAAGCATTCCATGCCCCTCTAAGGCAAAACACAGGTGTCTGGTGCAAAACCGGACACAAAACGGTCAAGTTCGAAGGTCCTGAGGCAAGGCGCGCGAGCCGAGAACTCCGGGAACTCCAAACGAACACACACATGGATAATCACCGAGTGTTCCAACGGTGACGTCCAAGTCTTGAGGACGGTCAAAAATGGGGTGTCTACACATGTCTTCGTAGAACCACGCAAAAACATCTTTAAAATCTTTTAATAAAGCGACTAAGTGCTCGCGTTCCTCTGAAGACAACGTGGACCTAATCTGGACCAGCCGCAAATCGTTCTCAGTACCAACGTTAATTGGAGTGATTTCATCAACCAAAGGTTTTACAAACCTTTCTTGTTCTTGATCAATCAAATGTTTCAAAACCGGAGGAATTTCTTCCTCGTCATTTCATCAAAGTTTTGAAAGTCCTGATTAATGCAATAAACTAAAGGCACAGAAAAGTACTAAGAAGCCATAGCAGTACCATTCTCATTAATAACTTCCAGATCGTTTGATTATTCGGTTACAACTGACTCAAAAGGAAATGAAAAAGACGACTTGGACAAGACAACGGCATCCGGGTTATCAATCCCAGGAATACCGGACTCTGACTCAGAAGAATTAGAATCTGATTCTAACTCCACAGACTCTGTGGAATCAGATTCTGGTTCGCTACCTGACCCAAAACTACTTGACAAAATGTAATAACTCGACCCTCATAAGTGTTTCTGGTATAATTTCAGTCCCACATTCTGTGCATTTCAAATGCCTATTGTGAAATTTTATGTGAACTTAAGTTTAATTAAGTGAATCCTATGATTAAGGATGCGTATCTGTTTGATAAGAAAAATATCTATTATAATTACAGTGTTTGGATCAAAAATTGAGGGCCTTAGAAGCCTAATAATCTGAAATTGCTTTCACCTTTCAGATCAGTATGATTTTTAAGCTATAATATGATTTTCTGTGAAATTTCAATTTAGAATGCTTAAACTGATTAAGTTTTGTCTTTATCCATCTTTAGTTATATATATATATATATATATTTATGCTCCATACATAATTGACTTAGGAGCCTTACTCAAAATATCTCCTGAGAGAAAAATTAGAGAAGAGAAGGGTTTGAAAGGAAGAAAGGAAATTCATCAAGAGGAAAGGTGGGGAAATTGAGAGGGATTGTAGGGTTTAAAGTTTAAGGTATGTGAATTTTACTTGAATTAAGTCCTTCCTTGGGTATGAGTAAGATTTTCTTTGATATATGGTGTGTATTGATTGAATTGAAAAGATGTGTTGTTATTAGATTGATTTGGAGTCAAATTGAGTTATATGAAGAGGGACTTCATTCAATTCTTTATCTTTACATGTTTGAACTCAATTATGAATTTGGAAGATCTTATATATATATATATATTTGGGAACAATATGGTAGGGATTCTAAGTGCTTATTTCATGCTCATGAAATGCAAGGAATTAAAGATGTAATTCACACTCAAGTTGATATGTGTTCAAAATGTTTTTGTGCATGATTTTTGGACCATGATCTAGCAATTAAAGAACCTAATTTGAGCCTCATACAAGATCACCAAAAATGGGGTTTTGTTTGGAAATTTCGAACTGCACTGGACAGAATCGCCGCACGTGTGGAGATCACTGCCGCATGTGCGGGAAGCCTTGCCACACGTGCGAGGCTTACAGCTGCATGTGCGGCCCATGCTGCAAATTTTTGTCTACTCCGTTTTACGTGCTTAACCCTCTGCTATTTTTGAAATCTGTGTTTGATGTCCTTAAGATGCCTGTAAATTCGTTCGAAGTGAAATGAAGCAGGAAATGAATTAAGAAAGAAAAAGAACTAATGTATAAGTTGCGCATGTGTGTAGGTCATAACTCGGAAGGGATAAGCACTCCGCTACAACACTGTGAGTAGTAGTACTTTAATCATACATTTACTTACCATTAATAATTCTTATTATGAACGCTCTATTCCCTGCAAGTGATTACGTTACCATTTATGTTAGTTGGAAATCGGTGCAACCTTGTGTGAATGTTAAAAGAGTTGGGTACATTGGTATGACTCTGGAACTACTCTGCATTCCAGTTACAGTTAATAATTATCTATAATGTGCTATAATCTGTAAATTACCTGTGATCCCGCATAAGAATTGCATACAAACTATTAATACGGTGAAGTTGGTTAACAGAAAGAATCGTGAATGTAAACTTCACTTACTGGGAATATAGTATTCTGAATGCCCTATCAAAGACTCCTACTATCTGTTTGGTTTGATACATATCTTATGATATAGATATCTACCTAAAACGGATCATCGGAGGGAATAATCAGATAGAACTACGGGTTGACCTAAGAATGACTCAACTTGAGGAAAGAATTGAATATCAATGACATTGTTATGTGATTTACGCTGTGAGGTGAATTGTTTTGTCCCTACGAATAGTACTGTATTGGCACATGTGTAATCTGTGAAATACGCTATACTTATTGTTAATAATTATCATTAGTATTCTGTCGAACGCCGACTAATGATGTTAACTCATGTGAATGATTAGAAGAATCTGTATGCCTCTATATAACTATGAGACTAGTCTGTTCTGATGATAGCTGGGATTATTCTATTCTGTTATTCGTTCCGTTTATGCTATGACATGGTAAGACCTAATGATTTCTGGTATGGAACAAAGTGTTGTACGAAACTAAGTGCTGCAATGCGAGTCACCTCTAGAATCCGTACGAGACACCTCTTAAGTCCATACATATATGAACTGGGCTTAAAGCCAATCTGGTCCCTTTATGGGTCATCTGGTCCTTTTATGGGTCATCGGGTCCCTTTATGAGTCATCGGGTCCCTTCATGGGTCATCGGATTTGTCAACGCTAATGGAAGTACCACATATGATTATACGTAAATTGTGAATATTGGTAGAAACAAATGATTATAAGTATGTATACGAAGCTGTTATATCTAGGCCTGGGGCCAATCTGTTAAATCTGTTAGGCCTATGGCCAATGTGTGAAATCTGTGAGTGTAGACGTCCCCGAACGTCCCGGGAGGGAAAATCTCGTTCTGTTCATTTGGGTTCACTACAGTTCGTACTCAAATTGTCACGGTTCTTAATCTGAACCAAAGAGTCCAAATCCGGCAAATCGTTTTGGAAAATAGATTTTTTTGTAAAGAAGTGCCAAACATGGACTGCTTTGCCAGATACAGAGTCGCCACCTAAATATTTTTTAATGGGGGAATTTAGAAAACCCTGACTCGGTGCCAAAGGCCACATGTCCGTCATCACCAAAGTTGCCTCGGCTCGGGAACTTGGGTACGATTGGGGAAGGTCAGCTATGAGCACCCCCTCTCGCCCGATCCGAAGATCGGCCTCTACTAACCGTGATATCTAATTTTGAAAACGTTATGCGTTCTTATTCCGATTATTAACCTAGAATTACTATGTTATGCGTACAACAAACAAATATAGACCAAATCGCCTAAATTGGAACAAAACATTGCATTCTTGTTTTGAAAATGGCTTGCTACTTGCAAGTAGGCTCAAATGCGGGTTTTTGTCACCCTCAAGTGGGCTTTAGAAAAGATGGTTTTGCCACTATTCGAGTGGGCTTAAAACTCACAGTTTTGATGCATTATTCCAATTTAGGTAATTCAACCTCCATCCACAAGCATTCAAGCAGTTATATCACATAAGCAGCTAGCCTCATGGTAATCATGCTATCATGGCAACACTCACACGCATGCGGTATGCTACAGCATAAAAAGCTCACCTAGTACTCCAAGCCAAAATAGAAACTAGTTAGTAATCAATACATGATCCTAGTTCATGTTTAAAATGGCTAATGTAACACATGCAAAGATGCAATCTAGACAGGCTCGGCTATCCTAAACATGGCATGTGAAATGCAACAGATAACACGTATTCAATTTGGAATTGAAGTACAATGCAATTAGCGTGATGCGCCGAGCCCGGTGCATGCAAGACAAATGTATGAATGCACGCATGTATAGCATAAGGTATGCTAATTTAAATATGCCCTAAACTAACCATCGAAAGCTAGTAAATAAAAGGGAAGAAAGACGTGGGGTTGGAAGACATACACACACTCACACACTCACACACACTTATTACACAATTGCCCTCGCTCGGAGGGTCCGAATAAATATTACAAACCGAATAAATAATTAACTACCCTAGCTAATTAAATATTACAAAACTCTTAACTAATTAACAAATTAATTAAGCTATTAAAGCAATAAAAGGCCTCGGGAAGACGGATGCGCGCATGCTCGGATTGGCTTCGCCCGGAAATCCATTGCCATGACACATGTTGCCTCTGTTTTCACTGTTTGGCACCACTAAAGACTGTACAAGTCCCAAGGTATGCTCTCTGCACACTGTGGAGTACCACCGGCCAAGGTAAATGATCACCGGCTAAGGGGATATGGTCATCGACCACTGGTGTGACTCTCGGCCAGCAATACATGGTCGGTCGGCACTGTATGTAGCCGACGGGCCAAAACTTCCTGCAGAAACCTGTTTGACAGTAGCAGAGGGCAGACAAGGCATGGCAATGCATTTTCAAAGCAATGTTTGCACCACCACCCTCCTTATCATGTTCATGACTCAAAGGAGGATGGTCCTCGACCCTTGGACCACCAATCGCGCATTTCGATGCGTGATGGCCCAAGAGCCAAGTTGTGCAATTTCAATGGAATGAAATGCATACAAACAAACAAGAGGCCCAACCTCTATCATGGTGATTTAAGAGGCAAGGCATGCATGCCAAATGCAACCTAAACATGTGAGCTAAGTATGCCACATGAGCATGGAGGCAAGTATGCAAACATGCAATATGTACTAGGCACACAACCTAAGCTAACAAGCATGCAAGACATGGAACCAAGCCCAAGGACTTAAACTATGATCATGTGACACATGAAGCAAATGACCAAAGTGAACTAAAACAGTCCTAAATCATGCCAAAACAAGGTCAAAGACACACCTAGATGGCATCTAAATGGCCTATACATACAAGCATACAAAAGAGGCCAAACATGGAGCATAAGATGACAACCTTATAAACCGTTAAAGGGACATGAAATGCAAGCATATAGGCACACCATGAGGACTGAAATAACATGACAAGTAGTTCCAAACCACTGAAATGATGCAAGGATGGCATGCTAGAGGGGTCAATGCTCAAGGCCTACAAGGGAGGTTGCATGGTAGCTATACAAAGCAAAGCATGGATGACCCAAACAACCAAAAATAGTCCTCAAACACACTAAAACATGCATAAAAGCTTCACAAAGCTAAGCCTAAACAAGTAAGCATAGTGGTCTAAACACTAGATACATGTTAAGGCAATTTCATGGCATTACAAGACAAGTATGCAAAGCAAGCATGCTGTGTCTAAACCAACTTAAAACAGTGCTATATCATGATAAAATAAGCACAAATAACACTTAATACATGGCCAACATGAATTTAAAAATGGTGCTCACACATGAGACAAAAATGACACATTTTGAAGCCAATAAGGAGAGGGGATGGCCCTCTCCTTCTTAGGACCTTAAACCACCATCCTCACCACTGAAATCTCTCAAGATTTTAGTGGTGAGGAGGCCCAAACAAGGTGGTCCCGGAACTCACCAAAAATAGCACAAAATGGGGCCAAACAAGGCCTAAGAGGGGGTAAACGACCCCAAACACGAAAGTGGTCTAAAAAAACTTCAAGAGGAGTTCAAAATAAGACTTTTTTCAGTTTATGACAAAGCTCAAAACAGCATACAAGATAGGCTAAAAGTGTGTGCAAAAACAAAGAATAAAGAAGGTAAGAAGCTCACCCTTGTAGCCAAGAAGCTCCAGCAACTTATGGACCAAAAATGTAGACCTTCAACCTCTGAAAATGGCTTCCAAGACCCTTGGGTTGATGATGGAGGTGTTAGGCTAAGGGTTGGTGTGCAAAGGGGCCAAGAACCAAGCAATTTGGAGCTAAAATGGAAAAGATATGGAGAGATATATGTATGGAGCCTTAGACAAATTCTTGGAACCCTTGCAATAAAAGAGAAGCTCTTCTTTTATAGAGGAAGAAGGGTCCAAGCTTCGCTTAGAAGCTTGGAGCAAAGGGGCCAAACTTCTAAGAGAAGCTAAACAAAAAGGGTCAAAGGGGGCAAGCTTCCAAGGGAAGCTAAGTCAAAGGGCCAAGCTTCTTGGACAAGCAAGACAAAAGGGTTCAAGCTTCTCTAAGAAGCTAAAAAAGGGTCAAGCTTCTTGGAGAAGCTAAAAAGGTTCAAGCTTCTTGGAGAAGCTAAAAAGGGTCAAGTTTCTTGGAGAAGCTAAAAAGGTTCAAGCTTCTTGGAGAAGCTAAACCAAGGGTTCCAAAGGTTCAAGCTTCTTAGAGAAGCTAAACCAAGGGTTCAAAAGGTTCAAGCTTCCTCAAGAAGCTAGAACCAAGGATTCAAAGGGTTCAAGCTTCCTCAAGAACCTAAAACAGGGGTTCAAAAGGGTCAAGCCTCCCCAAAAAAAGGTCTCGGCCAGAAAAGGAGTCAATCGGTGTAACGCCCTCAAAATAATCACCCAACATACACAATAATAAGATACATTACTGAAGTAAATAAACCACAATTCATTCATCAAAGTATTTCTAAATAAAGACATTACATGTAACATCAAAATAAATGCCCTAGGGGCTTACATCTTGCCAAGCCAACACTTGGACACAAAATTATGAGTTCTAACTCAAATACAAAATAAAGCCCTAGGCTTGAATGTTTACATGTAATTCAGATAAAAACAAATAACTAAAATCAAGGCTTCAAAGTCCAATTCCTTCCAAGCTAATTCCTTGGAGGTAGTGAATCACCTAGACCTGAAAATGATGTTCCCATATAGGGTGAGCCACAGCCCAGTAGAAATATACTAAACCAAATATAAGCATTGAATAAAGCAATCACACTTAATAGATGGTTAACCATGATAATCAATTATATCAATATACAATCTTAAGACACTAATATCTATGACACTTATCAATATCCATTATTATCAATGTGGCTCAAAACCTGGCCAAACTTACAACGGTGAACTATATAGCATATTCACATTACTTCCAATATCAACAACACAAATGAGACTTAGGCTCATAACAAAACACTTCATACTTCCAGATTGATACACATTTTAGTGCTGTATCAATAAAACACTTCAATATAAATAAGCACACATAAAAGTGATGCTAATGGAGTCCATCCCCTATCTCCTTCCAAACAAAATCCGGTTTAGAGGTCCATCTCCTATCTTCCCCTAAACCGTGGAGTACATCCCCTATCTCCTCCCACACAAAATAATGTATGTAAACACATAACATATACAACACACAATCAATACACATAATGCTTGTATTAATTCAACAGTCAAGATTAATGACTTAACCAATGATTAGTTTCAGTTATCCCTAATCCACATGCAATGTCTACTCACGACTATCCTCCACCGATAGCCCAAAACAGTTATTTCTAGACTTGGAAATAAATAATTCAACAATTAAATAGACGGGTGATTTCAATTAACCAACTACCCCGTTTAATCAATAAATTCTTCAATCTCAAGAATTTAACTAATTTCCCCAATGTTCCTCAAATTAAATATACAATTCAATTTATTTAAACAACTAGGGTTTTTCCCAAAATTACCAAAATACCCCCAACATATTAAAATGCCAGAACTTAGAACAAAACGTATACATTGGAGTAGGAAATCCCTACCTCGAAGAAATCAACAAAAATGGAGAAGATGGGGACAACGACCCAAAATCCAAAGTGCTCCAAATCCAAGATTGTTCAGATTAAACTGAAGCCCTCGACCCACACTACCTTTTTAATAAAGCAACTAGGGTAGAAACGCACTCTAAATAAATCAAACCTAAGAGCAAAGGTGAGTAGGGAGAGAGATAAGTCGGACCTAGGGTTTGGAATCCAAAAAGAAGATGAAAAACTGATCAAAAACCCACTGCTGCCTATATAAACTAAACAGGCTCGCTCGAGCGAAGACATGGTCGCTCGAGCGACCAGACACAAGAAAGTCTCGCTCGAGCGAAGAAAAGCTCGCTCAAGCCAAGAATGCAATGCTTCAGGTCTACAACCCAGAAGCATGGTCAAGCGACAGAATGCTCGCTCGAGCGAAGAACTCGAAAACATACACCTCGCTCGCTCGAGCGAAGGAAGCTTGCTCGAGCGAAGAAACACTGCTCTCAGGTCTATACCAGACGCAATCTCTCACTCGAGCGAAGAAACCCTGGCTCGAGCCACCAGAGACAAAACTCAACCCTCGCTCGAGCGACCAAGCCCTCGCTCGAGCGACCAACCCAGAAACTGGACAACAACACCTGGTTTCCGGACCCAACCAACCTGAAACAAACCTGCCCAACACATCCTATAACTCAAATGAGGAAATAAAGGACGACAGCAACAATTATACAATGATAGGATCCACGGAACCTAAGTCCGGATACAGTAATAAATTAGGAAAAGACTGGGGTCGCTATAACCTCCCCCCCCTTAAAAGAATTTCGTCCCCGAAATTAAGCATAAGTTTTTGAAAACATGTTTTTCTCCAATTCCAATAAACAATAATGAACAACTTGACCCAATATCGGTCATTTCATCTCTTATCAAGAGGCATCTCACAATGTGTATATAAAACAACATATATTACAACCTGCAACAATATTATGCATTTTTTCTTTCAATCTCAGCAGTTTCAATATCATATTCAATTTCATGATAGAACTCGAATTCAACAATATATTCAACATAATTAATGTTATACCAAACTTCCATTATAAGGCAAGTTTCAAATTATTAACATTAAACCAAAACATTCTCAATGTTTTCCAACTTAAGACATATATAAAGTTCTTAAGTCAACAATATTACAAAGTCTAAATACACAGTTACAAATCACTAAACATGTTCGGATATTTCTCGCGGACTTCCAATTCACGTTCCCAAGTGGCTTCCTCCACCCCGTGATGTTTCCACAGAACCTTTACCAAAGGAATGGTCTTGCCTCGCAAAACTTGATCCCGTCTATCCAAGACTCGAATTGGTCTCTCCTCATACGAGACATCCTCGTCAACCACTAAATCAGTCCAATCCAACACATGTGATGGATCCGGCTCATACTTCCGAAGCATACTCACATGAAACACATCATGAACTCCAGACAACTGCGGTGGCAAAGCTAAACGATAAGCAGCTTCGCCAACCCTCTCGAGGATTTCAAAAGGACCTATGAACCGAGGGGACAACTTCCCGCTCTTCCCAAACCTCATCAATCCCCCGTCTAGGTGATATCTTCAAAAAGACATGATCACCCACCTCAAACACTAACGGTCTCCTCCTACGGTCGGCATAAGATTTCTGACGACTCTGGGCTGTAACAAGTCTCTTATGGATAAGCTCAACTTTCTCCGCTGCTTCTCACCAATTCGGACCCAATAGAGGTGCATCACCCACCTCGGCCCAACAAACTGGAGATCTACACGATCGGCCATACAAGGCCTCAAGCAATACCAATATAATACCCAGACCCTCATGCTCGATTCTCATTCTTTTTAATCTCTGCTCGTGTCTTTGAATGTTATTGTGAAAATCTATGTGAAAATATAGTAAAAGAGCATGGAACTTAGAACTATGAGTTTCTATCTGTTGAATTAGAACGTATCTGTTACACTTGAATCACTTAAAATGGAAATTGAGCATCTTAGAGATTTAATTTGCAGAAATTGATTTGATATTTGGAATCTACATGATTTTTAAGCTATAAGGGGATTTTCTGTGAAATTTTTATTTCGGCACCCTAAAGCGATTGATTTTTGTCTTTTATGCCCTTATATATACATTGTTATATCTATCTAAGACTTGTTGAGTTGAGGAAAAAACGTGGCTTACTTTGAGAAAGAAAGGAAGAGAGGGACGTGAGAGTTGAAGGAGAAGAATTGGGGGAAAATAAATTTGACTCACCAAAGAAGCTCATCCATTGGTAGAATTGGGAGATTGAGGTTAAGGTAACCAAATTTCTAGTTTAACTTCTCAAGAATTTCATCTCATGCTTGTGTTGGTTCATGGATAATCTATGTTTGATCCATTAGGGTTTCTCATTGATTTGGTACCTTGACACTTTGGACATCAATCTTTGTTTCTATAGCATTAATCCATGCCAATATGTTACACTATGTGCTATGCTTGTTGAAATTGAAGAACTTGAATATATTCGGAGAATAGGATGGAAATTATGGAAGTGTTGGTTTGTTGAAGCCTTTAACTTGGTTTAGATTGACATGATTAAGCTTTAATTCTTGTTATGGTGTGGTTAAGTGGCATACTTGCATGAATTTTACCCTTGATTGCATGAAAAATTGGGTTTGGATGATGAATTTTGGCTTGAAATAGGGCTGCCCTGACAGGTAGTCGCCGTCATTCGGCGGAGGTCAGGGCCGCTCGGGCGTGACAATGCACATCCCAAAGTTTTCTCAATTTACCTCGCCCGCCGAAGGAGAATCAGACGCCGGCGTAAGAATCGCCCATCCAGTATTTTTGATAGCATTACACTGTCCGCTCGAGTGGACAAATCTACGCTCGAGCGGAGGACTGTTTCAGTAAGAAAAATCTGTTTTGTTCAGTTTTTCACGCTTAACTCTTTGGTGTTATTAGAATATTTTTCTGATGAGTTTATGATAATGATATATTCATATCCATAAAACTGTAGTACCATATGGAATGACTGATAAGGATTTAAAAGGGAAGGATACTAATTTATCAGTATATTGTGTGCAGGACACACTCCAGAAGGAACTAGTACGCCGCCCCAACGCTGTGAGTAATGGTGCATTATACATATATTTACGTATCTGTTTTCTGTAAGATAAGATCATAACTCATGTGTTGATCTGGAACTGAAATGTGAGCACCATATTTATCTATCTGTGCCGCAAGGCTACCTGAGTCGAAAGACTATCTGTGCCGCAAGGCTACCTGAGTCGAAAGACTATCTGTGCCGCAAGGCTACTTGAGTCGAAAGACTATCTGTGCCGCAAGGCTACCTGAGTCGAAAGACTATCGTGCATAAGGCTACCCGAGTCGCAAGGCCATCCGAGCTAAAGGCTATCTGTGCCGCAAGGCTATCTGGGCTAATAGGCCAATCTGTTATCTCGGTATTTGATTTTGATACATATACTACCGTACAATGTGATTTTATTATTACGCACTACTATTCACTGAGCTTGTCTCATTCTGTAATTTTGTCTGATTCTGTAGGAACCAGCTTGAGGTGCCGATCTAGCACACTTCATGCATTTTTGTCAGCCTAAGGATAACCAGGCACCGGAGGAAACCCTTACATATTAGATCAGTTTACTTTGTATATGTAACTTTTGGTATCCACATTGCTGGACAGGGATATGTATTTATTGTTTTGTATGCCTAAGACCTGGGCTGGATTGTAAATGTTTATGTAACCTCATTTTGTGTGCATGTTACTTTATGTTCAATGTTAAGATGGTCCTGGCTTGTTGATAGTTGCTCAATGGATATTTCTAGATGTCGTTTTAAATTTAATGCTTCCGTTCAGGCCCCCAAACGTTATACCGTACAGGTTATTCTGTCTGTTTCTGCTTAGGTCATGCCCAAACTTTTAGGGGCTGGTTTGGGGCGTGACAAATACTAGACTGGAAACTGTTGTTGTAGGCAAACTCCACCAAAGGCAAGTGCCTCTCCCATGACCCACTGAAATCAAGAACACAACCCCGAAGCATATCCTCAAGGATCTGAATAGTACGCTGGGACTGCCCGTCAGTCTGAGGATGATAAGCCGTGCTAAAAGTCAACTTGGTGCCTAGAGCACTCTGCAAACTCTGCCACAACCTAGCAGTAAAACGAGGATCTCTATCTGAGACAATCGTTACTGGGACCCCGTGCAACCTCACTATGTCCCGGATATACAAGTCAGCTAAATGATCTACTGAATCTCTCACATGCATAGGAATGAAGTGCGCCGACTTAGTCAACCGATCTACAACCACCCAAATAGCATCACTACCCCGCTGAGTCCTCGGTAGACCTACAACGAAGTCCATAGTGACATGCTCCCACTTCCACTCGTCAATAGGCAAGGGTTGTAACAAACCCACTGGCCTCTGATGTTCGGCCTTCACTTGCTGACAAGTAAGGCACTTAGACACGAAAGCTGCCACATCTCTCTTCATACCCCGCCACCAAAATTGGCGACCCAAATCCCGATACATCTTAGTACCTCCTGGATGCACCGCAAGGCGCGAATGATGAAACTCTCGGAGTACCTCCTCTCGGCAAGACTCCGGCACAAACAGACGATCTCGGTATCTCACACTCAGGTCGGGATACACCGTCAAACCCTTCTCAACCTTCCCACCGGAAATCTTTTCACGGAGGGATTCTACCTCATGGTCACCTCTCTGAGCCTCTAACACTCGAGTCACAAGTGTAGGCTGTGCAATAACAAAAAACAATGCCGCAGTCTCAACTGATTCGCCCAGAAGCAAATCGAACTCTCTAAGTGCACCCAACATCTCCCACTCCCGGATGGCTATACTAGCAACGTCACCAACAGATTTCCTGCTAAGGGCATCGGCCACAACATTGGCCTTCCCCGGATGATAATGTAACTCAAAGTCATAATCCTCTATAAACTCCATCCACCTCCTCTGCCTCAAATTCAAGTCTTTCTGTGTAAACAGATATTTCAGACTCTTATGATCCGAGAATACCTCGAACTTCTCACCATAAAGATAATGCCTCCAAATCTTCAAGGCAAATATCACAGCTGCTAACTCTAAATCATGCGTAGGGTAATTCTTCTCGTGAATTTTCAACTGACGTGAGCCATAGGCAACCACTTTCCCCTCTTGCATCAACACACAACCTGCATCTCTTGTGAGGCATCACAATAGACCGTGATAACCCAACCCTCTCCTAAATAATCAATATCGGAGCGGTGGTCACCTAACTTTCAACTCTCAAACGACTTTTCCCAAGTCTCACCCCATACAAATTTAACTCCCTTCGGAGTCAATCTAGTCAAAGGCGAAGCTAACCTGGAGAAATCTTTCACAAACCGGCGATAATACCCAGCTAATCCCAGAAAACTACGGATCTCAAACACACTCTTAGGTCAGTGCCCGCCTTGCACTGCCTCCGTCTTAGATGTATCAACTGACACCCCTTCCCCAGAAACGACATGGCCTAAGAATCTCACCTCTTCTAGCCAGAACTCACACTTCCCAAACTTAGCATAAAGCTTATGGGCTCTAACTCAAGCACCACTCTCAAGTGTTCCTCGTGCTCCTCCGAAGGTGAATAATCGTAATGTCGCCCACAAAGACGACTACAAAACGATCTAAGAATTCTCTCAAGATCCAGTTCATCAAATACATAAACATCGCCGTGCATTGGTGAGCCCAAATGGCATCACCGTAAACTCATAGTGGCCATATACCGCATCTTTAATCATCTTCGAAATATCCTCCTCCCTGACTCTCAACTGATGATAACCCGATCTCAAGTCTATCTTAGAAAAACAACGGGAACCCTTCAGCTGATCAAACAAATCATCTATACGAGGCATAGGGTACTTATTCTTAACCGTCACTCGATTCAACTTCCGGTAATCTATACAAAGTCTCAAAGCACCACCTTTCTTTTTAACAAAAAGGGCTGGCTCTCCCCACGGTGAAACACTAGGACAGATATAGCCCTTATCTAACAACTCCTGGAGCTGAATCTTCAACTCAACTAACTCAGCTGGGGCAAAACAATAAGGTGCCATAGAAATTGGCGCCGTGCCGGACACTAGGTCAATAGAGAACTCAACCTCTCGATGCGGTGGCAAACCAACATGATCCTCGGGAAAGACGTCCGAGTACTCACAAACCACCCTCGGCAACACAATCTGAGTCTCATCAACCTCACTAATCAAAAGATTAGCAAGTAGACCACTAAGCTCACTCCGCCCTCGTGAAACATACCCCGGTGGCAAAACACTACCAACCCGGTCCCCCAAAAAATGGAAACACTCTCCGCTAATGGTACAACAAGTGACCCTCTGATGGTAGCAATCAATAACTGCCCGGTATGACGATAACCAGTCCATACCCAAGATAACATCAAAGCCCTTCATAGGCATAACTACAAAAGAAAATGGGATTCTATGATCATCGACCTCTATATCACAACCCCTAACACCTTGTTTCAAGATCAATTCACTCCCAAGAGGTGACACTACACAAATAGGAGACGCTAACTGTACTAACTCCAACTCCAAAACAGATGCAAATGCAGCAGACACAAAGGAATGAGATGCACCCGTATCAATCAAAACACTAGCAACAGAATTGCAAAACAAGAAGGTACCTCTCACAACAGATGGAGCCAGTGCAGATCCGTGATAGCAAGATATACACGCTACCAGATGACCTCTGATCAACCTGCTCACCCCTAGAAGCATACGACTGCTGCACAGATTCGGACGATGACGCCCCCTGATTGGCCCTCGAGGCTGACCGACGACCGAGTGCCGAGTCTGCCTCAAACCTGATGCACTAGGTGTGCCACTCAACTGCGGGCAATACCTCTTCATGTGCCTGCTCGACCTTGAAAACAAGTGGTGGCCGGTGGCCTCTACCACGACTCGCTCGAGATCGAGCCGAAGAAGATGTTGTTCTCTGCCCTCCTCCCCTCAGAGGACAAACTGGAGACTTGTGGCCCAGCTGGCCACACTTGAAACAGGTAATGTCTCCCTAGCTGTCTTTCCCAAAACTTGCACTTGGTATTGAAAAAGTGGATCTAGAAAAGCTACCCTGAGACTACTTAGGAGTAAAACCTCTCTGCCTCTTGCCATCACCCTGGCCATCCTGACTCCTCTTGGAGCCTTTCTGCCCTTCCTCCTCTTCCTGCATCATAATCTCCGTATGGGCTGCAGCATCAACCAGACGCCCATAATCACAAATCATAGACCCAACAATTCTCAACTTGAGGCCGCGCCTCAACTTCTTCTCAAACTCAATGCAACGGCGTTCCTCAGACACCACCAATTCAGGTGCAAACCTGGACAAACTAGTGAATGCGGCCTCAAACTCGGCCACTGAAGAACTCGACTGCTTAAGCTGATAGAACTGATCTCTCAGCTTCTCCCTGACTGCTGGAGATAAGAACCTCTCCTGGAAAGCATTCACAAAAGCCTCCCACGTAGCTCCTATGCGACCCTTAGTGAACTTCCACCACTGACCTGCATCTCCCTTCAGCTGGAACGATGCCAAGGTCACTTTCAACCCCTCATCTTCGATGCCAAGCATCTCAAATGTCTTCGTTTATGCTCGAGCCATTCATCCGCCTTAAGCGGCTCTTTAGGATCACCTAAAATTCGTCCGGATTGGACCGAAGAACTCCATCTTGAGAAAGAAGGTCCAAAGATTCGCAACAACAACTTGGGCTGGGTTCGCAGCCCTCAGAATGCCAACTGATTCCCTGAATGCCCCTGCTATCTCTCGGGCTAAAGCGCCCATAGCCTGCTGGCCTACTGGCTCGGCCACATTGGCCTGACCAACACCCTCCTGCACTGCCGGAATCTCCTGTACTACTATAATCTCCTCTGGCACAGGCACTTCCTGCCTACCCGGCCTACTACGCCTACCGCGTCCTCGTCCTCGTCCTGACATCCTAATACAAGAAACAATGACGTTAGCACATTAATAAATGTGCCGAAGCTAAACACTCTCGTCCTAATGCATTAAACAACAATAATTCATTCCACGTAAGCACATAATCACATAAGCACCTACGAATTTCATTCCCGGATAATGATAGTCCCAAAATGTTGCTATAGTTCCGGTTGGAAGCAGCAGTGATCAAGTGCCTTTCCAACAAGACTACTAGGAACTCAAAGGTCCAATCAACATCCCAGAAACTACGTTCCATACCCACATAATCACATAAACATGTTATCAAATAAGCATACAACAGTACACTAAGTCTCTATCAAACGAGATGAACCCAATGTGACACTAATCACTTCCCACGTACCCAAAGTATTCAAACCCGGTACGCTCTGATACCAAGTTGTAACGCCCTCAAAATAATCACCCAACATACACAATAATAAGATACATTACTGAAGTAAATAAACCACAATTCATTCATCAGAGTATTTCTAAATAAAGACATTACATGTAACATCAAAATAAATGCCCTAGGGGCTTACATCATGCCAAGCCAACACTTGGACACAAAATTATGAGTTCTAACTCAAATACAAAATAAAGCCCTAGGCTTGAATGTTTACATGTAATTCAGATAAAAACAAATAACTAAAATCAAGGCTTCAAAGTCCAATTCCTTCCAAGCTAATTCCTTGGAGGTAGCGAATCACCTGGACCTGAAAATGATGTTCCCATATAGGGTGAGCCACAGCCTAGTAGAAATATACTAAACCAAATATAAGCATTGAATAAAGCAATCACACTTAATAGATGGTTAACCATGATAATCAGTTATATCAATATACAATCTTAAGACACTAATATCTATGACACTTATCAATATCCAATATTATCAATGTGGCTCAAAACCTGGCCAAACTTACAACGGTGAACTATATAGCATATTCACATTACTTCCAATATCAACAACACAAATGAGACTTAGGCTCATAACAAAACACTTCATACTTCCAGATTGATACACATTTTAGTGTCAGATCAATAAAACACTTCAATATAAATAAGCACACATAAAAGTGATGCTAATGGAGTCCATCCCTATCTCCTCCCAAACAAAATCCGGTTTAGAGGTCCATCCCTATCTTCCCTAAAACTGTAGAGTACATCCCCTATCTCCTCCCACACAAAATAATGTATGTAAACACATAACATATACAACACACAATCAATACACATAATGCTTGTATTAATTCAACAGTCAAGATTAATGACTTAACCAATGATTAGTTTTAGTTATCCCTAATCCACATGCAATGTCTACTCACGACTATCCTCCACCGATAGCCCAAAACAGTTATTTCTAGACTTGGAAATAAATAATTCAACAATTAAATAGGCATTGATTTCAATTAACCAACTACCCCGTTTAATCAATAAATTCTTCAATCTCAAGAATTTAACTAATTTCCCCAATGTTCCTCAAATTAAATATACAATTCAATTTATTTAAACAACTAGGGTTTTTCCCAAAATTACCAAAATACCCCCAACATATTAAAATGCCAGAACTTAGAACAAAACGTATACATTGGAGTAGGAAATCCCTACCTCGAAGAAATCAACAAAAATGGAGAAGATGGGGACGACGACCCAAAATCCAAAGTGCTCCAAATCCAAGATTGTTCAGATTAAACTGAACCCCTCGACCCACACTACCTTTTTAATAAAGCAACTAGGGTAGAAACGCACTCTAAATAAATCAAACCTAAGAGCAAAGGTGAGTAGGGAGAGAGAGAAGTCAGACCTAGGGTTTGGAATCCAAAAAGACGATGAAAAACTGATCAAAAACCCGCTGCTGCCTATATAAACTAAACAGGCTCGCTCGATCGAAGACATGGTCGCTCGAGCGACCAGACACAAGAAAGTCTCACTCGAGCGAAGAAAAGCTCGCTCGAGCCAAGAATGCAATGCTTCAGGTCTCAGAACCCGAAGCATGGTCGGCGTAATGCTCGCTCGAGCGAAGAACTCGAAAACATACACCTCGCTCGCTCGAGCGAAGAAACACTGCTCTCAGGTCTATACCAGACGCAATCTCTCGCTCAAGCGAAGAAACCCTGGCTCGAGCCACCAGAGACAAAACTCAACCCTCGCTCGAGCGACCAAGCCCTCGCTCGAGCGACCAACCCAAAAACTGGATAGCAACACTTGGTTTCCGGACCCAACCAACCTGAAACAAACCTGCCCAACACATCCTATAAATCAAATGAGGAAATAAAGGACGACAACAACAATTATACAATGATAGGATCCACGGAACCTAAGTCCGGATACAGTAATAAATTAGGAAAAGACCGGGGTCGCTATAATCGGCCAAATTAATGGTCGGCCGACCAAACAAACTGCCGACTGGCCATCACCAATGGCCGGTGGCCTCAAGCCATGGCCGGTGAGGTGTTGGGGTGGCCAACAATCCATTCCCTGCCCTCAGAAGCAAAAACACAAGTAGAGAGGTCTCGAGGCAAGGCACGCGGCTGAAACCTCCGAGAAGTCAAGACGAACACAAACAGGGATGATCATCGAGTGTTCAAACGATGACGCCCAAGTCTTAAGGACTGTCAAAAATGGGGTGTCTACAGTGAGCCTATGGCTAATTTGTAACACTGTTAGACTTAAAGTCGCTTTGATTAAAGACTGGACCCAAAGCCATTCTGGAAACAATTACAGGAAGAGTAACCATAAGTTCTTTGCATTTATAAACATTGTAATTCAAGTTAGACATTGGATTGTTTATGTACTGTTATTCATTGAGCCTGGCTCACTCTGTGTTTTGTCTGCTTCTGTAGGTCATCTACCTAGTGGCCAGTCTTAACCCTGATGCTTGTACCTTTTTGTCAACCGCAGTGTGTCCAGGCACTTAGAGGAAGCTGTTCACTGTATGGAGTTTGTTAAGCTTTTGGCTTTAGTTGAAATGTTTGTAATCCCTCTCTTTACCAATGTTTTATCATACGCCCAATTATGGGGCTGAGTTCGCGTATGTATATGTCTATAACCTAGCTATCTAGTGTATGTCATTATATGATGATTTGCCTTATGCAGTGTTTGTGATCCTGGCATAGTAGTGGTAGCTCAATGGATGGTTTTTTTTATATTACTGTTAGATATTAAATGCTTCCGTTCAGGCCCCATATGATAGGTATATCAGGTTAAGTTTCCGTTCTGAATAGGTCATGCTCGAACTTTTAGGGGCGAGTTCGGGGCGTGACACAAAAAGCCCTTCTCGTATTGCCAAACCAGGGAGGGTGTGATGGATGCATCCAGAATGCCAGAAGAAGGGCCCACAACCGTTTGATCCCCAATCATGGAAACAGAGAAATCATCCCCCAAGCACTCCAGTGTGATCTGAGGATCTGAGCAGAGACAAGCCAGCGCTGCTCCAATCTCAAGTTCTGTGCCCTTGGACTCATCGTTTTTGCACTACTTAGCAACAGCTGGTGGGTCAGTCTGCTCTTCCACAACTTCATCCCCTAGCAACTGAAGGTCAAAAAAGATCTCGAAGTCGTGCAAACGCCGCTTCTCTAAATTCAGCCATGGCTCCGAAAAGCCGCAAAACAGGAAATCTTCTCCTTCCCGAACAAAGCGTCCGTTCAGGGTTCCTTTGATAGGTCTATGCACCAGCTCGTAGTGCTTTCCGGCTTGCTTAGCCTTGGCTCTTTCGGCCATTTCCCTTCCTTTCCTTGCCCAATCCTCTCTAGTAGGCGTGTAACCTAAACCAAAGGTATAAGGGTTGTGTGGCACTTCGGCCAATGCAGCGACGCCCTTCTGGCCACTCTGTCCCAATCCCATTCCGGGCATGTGTTGAAGCTTGTTCATGAGGTAAATAGATTGCGACCGACATACTGACCCCATCAACAAACCAAAGATATCTCAGACTACCTAGCCTCAGCCAAGGTGAATCCTAACAGAAAGACATCCTCCATGCCGTGTTCAATCTCCAGAATTGGTGTAGAAACCTTCGGCGACAGATGTATGGAAGAGTTCGCAAAAACAATTGCTACCCCCTTCCTGTGGGGGTACTTCAACATCTGGTGTAAAGTGGAAGAGACAACTCTCACCTGGTGCAGCCACGACCACCCAAGGAGTAGATTAAAGGTGGCTGGAACATCAGAGACATAGAACTCAATGTCTTGCTGCGTTGGGCCAACCTGAGTCTTGATCCATACTGTCCCCATCACCTTGAGATTGGTGTTATCATAGGCCCGAATTACTTGGGCTGTTAGTGCAAAATTTGTGGGCTTCAACCCGATAGCATATGCCTTTCGCGATAGACATATATTGATTGCAGATCCCATATCAACCAGGACAACCGGTATCCATTTTTCCTTACACTCCACAGAGATATACAACGGCTTGTTATGTTCAGAGCCCTTAAGCGGTAGTTCTTTGTCTGTGAAGGTTAAAGTCAGGGAAGCTCCACCTGGGAAAACCAACCCCACTAACTGCTCGGGCGTTGTATCAATCGAAAGCTTAGCCTTGTCCATGGCTGAAAGGACGGCTTGTCTATGAACCCGCAAGGCCATAAGCACTCCCTAGATGGAGATGTCTGCTTGAATTTTTTTTAGCTACTTCAATATGGCTTCCTCCTCTAGCAGCTTATCTTTCTGGCTTTCTGCTTCCTTGTCTCTCTCGGACGCCTCCGGTTGGTCCAAATGTGGGGGCTTGAAGTATCGCCCACTCCAGGTCATATGGTCGACCTCCTCAGTGTACCAAGTATTGTCTAGTTGATTCTAACCTCAGTCCTTGTCAGTATAGGCAAGACGCAAATCATCGTCTTCCCACCACATCCCCTCGACAACCGATAAACAACTATTCGATTCCGCTGTAGTTGTTTCTGTGCTCACAACACAATCTGTCCCCACAGGACCCTTGGCTTTTCTAGCCTTGTCATCATTCTCAATTCTCTCTTGCTCAAACTGCTTCAGTGTAGCTTCCTGCTCCATGTTGGCTGTACACAAATTGCCCAAGTCCCGAGCAAAATTCTCAACACCGGTGCTCTCCGGCGACTCCCCCTGATTCTCGGCCATTCCGGCCATTGTAGATGTTCCTATTTCTGACTGACCCTATTCTAATTGAGGCACCTCAACAACATCCAGCTCATCACTGGGCCACCCTACATTATCCGTCGATCCATTCAGGTTGAACCAATTGATGCTCACATCCCCCGGGTCCTGCTCGTTAAAGAACTACAGATTAATAATGTCCTCCTCCAGCTCGGCTAGGTCATCCAACCCCTAACTCGGCCCATCCTCCCGAACAACATGTACATCTGCCCCAGTTGGCAACTCTACCATTGGCTTGGCCTTATCTATTGACACGATATAACCGCACGAGTTGTATGCTTCCTCAGTAAAGCTCCCAGATCCTTCAAGTTCTTTCTCATTTTCCTCCAAGGTCACCTCAGCTCTGTCTTCGACAGTCACCACCACTGGCTTGGGTTGAGTTAATGACGTGTTCATCATGCACAAGTCTGTGCTCTCTGGAATGAACAATGCTGGCTTGGGTAGGTGGAAGGGAGTGATATATATGCTGGGTCGTATGGAACGGCCATGGTTTGGATCAGGTTTATCTGCCTGGGTGGAGGAGGGGGTTGTTATGTAGTGGGAGAGGGTTAGTGGTGACATTTGGCTTCTCGAAAGGTGCAATCACCTTGTTATTAATGAGATCTTGGATCTCATGACGGAGTCTGAAGCAGAGATCGGTGTCATGACCATGCTGCTGGTGAAAGACGCAATATTTGGCCAGGTTATGTGCTAGAAGCAGGGGATTTGGCAGTGGGCATGGTTCTAGGGGCTTCAGATGCCCTTTTCTGATTAAAACCCCTAGGGCTTTGGACAGAGACATGTACTGTGATATCCTCATTCCATAATATGTTAATTGGTCCTTAATATGAGTATGACTATGTGTTTAATATGATTTTGTGTGCCATTATGTGAAAATATGTGGTTTTGAATTTCTATATGTTTACCGTAGAAATATATGTTTGATTTTCTACTTTGGAAATTAAATTGAAGGACTTATCGGCCACAGAACCCGAAATTGATTGCGCCATTGTGATTAGCCTGATTTTTACAGCCTACGGTGAAATTTAATTGGAAATTGATTCGGATCAGATTAAATTGATTAAATTGATGAATTACTGCCCAATTACTTTATTGTTATTATATTGGAATTAGTGGAATTGGTGTTAATAGAGCACTACACCCTCAATTCTTTCTTTAGCTTCATTTGGCTGATTTTGAACTCAAAGACGAGAGAGAGCCGGCTATAGAGAAAGAGAGAGAAAGAGAGAGAGAGAGAGAGAATTGTGTAATCTTGGCTCAAGGTTTGGGGAATTGGAGATTAAGCTCAAGATTTTGCTATAGTCAGAAGATTGAGCTCCTAGGTAAGGGAATTCATGAGTTTAATGTTGTAATTTGTGAATTCAAGTTCGATTAATGATCAAGATCATGAATTAGTTTGATTATGATGAAATTGATTTGGTTTTGTTGAATTTGAAGTCTTAGAACATATGCATGTACGAAAGTACTATGAATTTCCATATTTGAGCACAATGTATATGATCCATGTTGAATTTTTTGTTCAAGTCCATAAATTTGATCACCTCTTCACCAATTAAGTTGAGGATATTGTGCATATTTCACATGCAAGAGCAAATCATGGAAGTTTGAGTCTTGCATGTTTGAATCTAGTGTGTTGATGATGAGTTTGAGTTAATTTGAGACATGCATGTGATTAAATTTTGGAATTGAGCTTCATTGTGTTGTAATTTGGTGTTTATACCATGTTAGAACATGTATATGTGAAGTTTGAGCCAAAATCATGCATTTGGAACCTTTGAACATCAAATTGAAGCTCAAGAACATGTTCTGGATTTTCCATAATTTTGATGTCCGCTCGAGCGGGGAAACTGCCGCTCGAGCGTGAAATTCGTGTTCCCAGTATTTTCTACAGACATGGTGTCTGCTCGAGCGGGGAGCCATGTAGAGAGGCCTTCTGCTCGAGCTCCAGAGTTCGCGATTGAGCTTAAATTTGACATATCCAGTACTTTTGCAGGCCTCGTGGTTCTGCTCGAGCGGAGAAGTCCACGCTCGAGCGGGGACCCTGTTTTCTGAAATTTTGGAAATGCATTCTGTGTTCCGTTTTTCGTTCTCTTTCGCTTGCAAGCACTCTTAGGCATACATTAAGCATCATAAATGAGCTAAAGAGATAAGAATGAAGTCTAAAGAGGAATATGTGGATTTAAGAACGGATTGAATTGTTGTGACCCTTTTGTGTTCATGGAATGTGTAGGGTCGAGCTCTATGGCAAACCAACCAACCGGTCACTGTGAGTAATATTGATATTTTGGAACTTGTCATTTTTCCAATTGCTTATTTCTTTATAAGCCTTATAAGTGCTAGTTTGAATTATGGACAAATGTTTGTTATGAATAACTGAAGGGGCCGAAGGCCAGTTTGACATGAATGAATGGGCCAGAGGCCAGTTTGACATAAATGAATGAGCCAGAGGCCATTTTGACATGAATGAATGGGCCAGAGGCCAGTTTGACATGAATGAATGGGCCAGAGGCCAGTTTGACATAAATGAATGGGCCAGAGGCCATTTTGACATGAATGAATGGGCCAGAAGCCAGTTTGACATAAATGAATGGGCCAAAGGCTAGTTTGACATGAAAGTTTGAATGGGCCAAAGGCCAATCTGACAAATGAAAGATAAATGGGCCAAAGGCCAGTATGTTTGGAACCATAGTCACTTGACCTAAATTATATATATATATATATATATGTGTGTTAAATAGAAATATGAATAGGGCCCAAGGCCGTCTGAAGCATGTTGTCATACACATCGTTTGTATAACTTCTGTATTTGATATTATTCACTGGGCTATCGCTCACGCTCATTCATGTGTTTGTAGGTGAGCCCAGAGAAGTCCAAACCCAACCCCAGTGAAGTCTGTGTGGAACAACAAAGGTTTTGAAGAGTCAGCCCTTGCGTCTCACGCACGAGACCCATCTTCGCCTTTTTGCCATTCTATTTTATTGTCATATGGGCGAAGTCTTTGAATATGTTGTATATAGTTTTCTTAGGTTGACTTAGACTTATATGATCCTGTATGTACAAAACCTTGTGTAGTACATATTTTGTTGTGAGTTATTAATATGCATACGTATGGTTTGTTATAATGTGCCATCTAAGTACAGCTCTATGGACAAAGTTTTAAACTACTTCCGTTTGACCCCCATTAACTCTGTTAAAATATGTTTGGTTTGGTTTGAGGCCGTAGTTAATCCCTTGATTACTGGCCGGTTATGTCCTCAACCCACGGGGGCGAGTTCGGGTCATGACAGAGTGGTATCAGAGCACGAGTTAATAACTCACACACTTGTCAAAATGAGCAATAAGCGTCTAGAAAAGATCTAGGATGCATTCATGTGATAAGTCTGAATTTGAAAGCATTAAGAATATGCTTAAATGTTTTGATATGAACAATTATGTGTTATAAGTTTGTGATTTGCTTGCATTACAAATTATCTGAATGTGTATTCTCTTTAGTATATGCATACTTGTGTATCTTTTGTATAAAGTATAATACAAGTTTAATCAGATGGTGAGAATAAGAGGTGATGAGATAGAGGAATCCTCTACTGCCAGAATAGACAGAATGGAAAGACTGATACAGGAAATGGCAGAAACTTTGAGACAACAACAGAAGTGGCAACAACAGTGGCAGCAACCACATCCGCCACCTCCACCTCCGGCACCACCCGTGCCAGATAATCAAAATGATGATCGGATAATAGCTCTCACCAAAAAATTCAAGAAGATGAAACCACCACAGTTCCATGGTGGATTAGATTCGTTGAAAGCCGAGGCATGGGTTCTCGGCATTGAGAAATTGTTTGAAGTGTTCCCTTGCTCGGAGACCCAGAAAGTGCTTCTAGCCACTTTTATGTTAGAAGACGAGGCAAGAAGATGGTAGATGTTAATGTGAGAAAATCACAAGGATGTTGACTTGGTGAAATTTTTGGAAATTTTCTATGACAAGTACTTCCCACAATGTGTTCGGGATAGGAAAGTGTCAGAGTTCATGGAACCAAGGCAAGATAGTATAACTGTAGCCGAGTATGAGGCCAAATTCACTGAATTGGCCAGGTTTGCACCTCATGTGATTGATACCGATTACAAGAAAGTGAGGCATTTTTAAGGTGGGCTTCGAAGTGACATTTTAGAGAGGGTGAATGTCTTGAAGCTAGAAACCTACATTGGGGTGCTAGACAGGGCTATCATATCTAAAGCTAACATAGCTAGACAGACTAAGTCTACAACTAACTGGAAAGGCAACAAAAGGCAAAGCTTCTTCTCAAAGAAGAAATTTTCAAAAAAGCAAAACACGAGCTCCTCAAATACTTCAAATTCTTCCCGAGACACAGCTCCCATGTGCAACATTTGTAGCAAAAGGCACCGTAGGATTTGTTACCGTGTGTCAGGGGCCTGTTTCAAATGTGGGAAACAAGGGCATATAGCCCAAGATTGTAATTAGAATGGTGGGAAGCTAGCTGCTAGCTCAACTGCATCGATCTCGAAGCCGAGAAATGCTTTAAAGTCTGCTACCACCGGGGATATCGTGAGACAGGGGAGAGTTTTTGCGCTTGTTCTGGGCAATACACGGAATGCCAACGCAGTTGTCTCAGGTACCATTTCTATATGTAATCAGGATGCCTTTGTGTTAATTGACTCTGGATCAACACACTCATTTGTAACATGTGCATTTGCATCTAGACTGAATCGACCTTTAGAATTACTGCCATATCTACCATGTGTGTCTGCTCCATCTGGGGAATCTGTATTGTGTGAATCTATATACCAGTTTTGTGATATGTGTGTTGAGGATGCTATCCTATATGTAGACTTGTTACCCTTGACCTTTAGGCATTTCGATGTAATTTTGGGCATGGATTGGTTGACCAAATATTGTGCCACCATTGATTGTGTGACAAAACAGGTTGTCTTTAAACCACCAGAACATAAGGAAATTGTGTTTGTGGGTAATGGGGTAGTGTCTCCACCTTATTTGATATCTGCAATGAAAGCGTGTAAACTGATCAGGAAAGGGCGCCAGGGTTATTTGTGCTACATGTTGTCTGAACAATCTGTGAATATTGAATTGAATAATATCCCTATTGTTAGAGAGTTTCCAAATGTGTTTCCAAATGAATTACCAGGGAAATTGGCAGATAGGGAGATAGAGTTTACTATTGAAACTGTGCCAGGCACCCAGCCTATTTCTAAAACTCCCTACATAATGGCTATTGCCGAAATGAAAGAATTGAAAGAATAGTTGCAAGACCTGCTTGACAAAGGGTTTATCCGACCTAGCACTTCGCCATGGGGTGCACTTGTATTGTTTGTGAAAAAGAAGGATGGAACTCTACGTTTATGTATTGACTATCGAGAACTGAACAAGGTAACAATAAAGAACAAATATCCCCTACCCCGTATTGATGACTTATTTGACCAGTTGCAGGGATCACAGGTGTTTTCTAAGATTGATTTGAGGTCCGGGTATCATCAGTTGAAAGTTAAGGCAGAAGATGTTGAGAAAACCGCATTCAGAACGAGGTATGGACATTTTGAGTTTCTTGTTATGCCATTTGGAGTGACTAATGCTCCGGCAGCATTTATGGACTTAATGAACCGAATTTTTAAAACCTACCTTGACGAATTTGTTGTGGTTTTTATTGATGACATTTTGATATATTCTAAAGATAGACTTGAACATGAACATCATTTGAGAACTGTCCTACAAATACTTCGGCAAAGGAAATTACTTGCTAAACTAAAGAAATGTGAGTTTTGGTTGGATGAAGTTATTTTCTTAGGGCATGTGATCAACAAGGAAGGAATTTCAGTGGACCCACAGAAAATAGAAGCAATTGTGAATTGGCCTACACCGACAAATGTAACAAAGGTCCGCAGTTTCATGGGCTTAGCTGGTTATTACAGAAGATTTGTGAAAAAAATTTCAAAGATTGTCGTACCTCTTACCCAGTTGACACACAAAGGGAAATCATTTGAATGGAATGACGATAGAGAAGCTGCCTTTCATGAGCTGAAAACGAGATTGACCACTGCACCAGTTTTGACACTACCGTCGGGTACGGAAAATTTTGTAATTTTCCGTGATGCGTCTTATAAGGGTTTGGGTTGTGTGTTAATGCAGAATGGAAAGGTTATTGCTTACGCCTCCTGACAGTTGAAACCACACAAGAAGAAGTACCCAACACATGATTTAGAATTGGCCACAGTTGTTTTTGCTTTAAAAATCTGGCGGCATTATTTGTATGGGGCAAAGTGTGAAGTCTACACAGATCACAAAAATCTGAAATACTTCTTTACACAGAAGGAGTTGAATATGCGACAGAGGAGATGGCTCAAACTGATAAAAGACTATGATCTTGAGATTCAGTATCACCTCGGGAAAGCTAATACAGTTGCTGATGTCTTGAGCAGAAAATCAACGGGGAGTATGGCTTGTTTGCTTACTGAACAGAAAGAGATCTTGCAAGATTTTGACAAGTCTGAAATTGAAGTGGTAATGTGTGAACAGGGCGGATTGATAGCCGCTATTACAGCCGAGCCGGCAATCATTGAAGAAATTAAACAGAAACAAAAAAAGGATGAATTCCTCAAGAAGGTAATTGATGAATTTGAGACAAGTCCAAAAGTAGAGTTTAGTATTGAAAATGAAGTGTTGAGGTTTCGAAGGCGAATGTGCATCCCGGATATTCCAGAACTAAAGAGAAGGGTTTTAGATGAAGCCCACAAATCAGCGTTTGCTATGCATCCAGGTAACAATAAAATGTATCGGTATTTGAAACAAACCTATTGGTGGCCTAAAATGAAGAAAGAGATTGCAGAATATGTGTCCAAGTATTTTCAATGTCAGCAAGTTAAGGCTGAACATCGGAAACCAGGCGGTCTACTTCAACCTCTCCCTATTCCTGAATGGAAGTGGAAGCATGTGACTATGGATTTTGTTGTTGGCCTACCTCGGACTTCTCGAGGTATGGATTCTATTTCGGTTGTAGTTGATAGACTGACTAAATCTGCACATTTTCTACTTGTCAAAACTACATTTAATGCTTATAGATTGGCTACTATTTATGTTGATGAGATCGTCCGTTTACACGGAGTTTCGGTATCTATTGTGTCAGATAGAGATCTGAAATTTGTATCTAGACTGTGGAAGAGTTTGTAGGAAGCTATGGGAACGGAACTAAGGTTCAGTACTGCATTCCATCCAAAGGCTCAAAATTGCTCAGGACCGACAAAAGAACTATGCAGACATTCGAGGAAGACCTCTTGAGTATGAGGTCGGTGACCACGTGTTTATCCATGTGTCCCCGATGAAAGGCCAAGTCAGGTTTGGAAAGAAGGGCAAGTTGTCGCCCCATTACATTAGGCTGTTTCAGATTATGGAAAGGCTTGGTCCAGTTGCTTATAGAGTTGCTTTCCCACCAGGATTCTATCAAATCCATAATATGTTTCACGTGTCGATGTTGAGGGGCTACCTCCGAGACCCGTTTCATGTGATTGATTATCACCAGGTAGCTATTGATGAAAATATGGAATACGCCGAATGGCCGGAATGAATTGTTGACCGACAAGTGAAACAACTGAGAAGCAAGTCCATTCCAATGGTGAAAGTGGAACGAAAAGAACACTATGGGACAGATGCCACGTGGGAAAAAGAGGAGGAAATGCGACTACGCTATCCACATTTGTTTCCCGACGAAGGTAAAATAAGTTTGCAGGACCAAACTTCCTAAAGGGGGGAAGACTGCGATATCATTGTTCCGTAATATGTTAATTGGTCCTTAATATGAGTATGACTATGTGTTTAATATGATTTTGTGTGCCATTATGTGAAAATATGTGGTTTTGAATTTCTATCTGTTCACCATAGGAATATCTGTTTAATTTTCTGCTTTGGAAATTAAATTGAAGGCCTTATCGGCCACAGAACCCGAAATTGATTATGCCATTGTGATTAGCGTGATTTTTAGAGCCTACGGTGAAATTTAATTGGAAACTGATTCGGATCAAATTAAATTGATTAAATTGATGAATTAGTGCCCAATTACTTTATTATTATTATATTGGAATTAGTGGAATTGGTTGTAATAGAGCACTACACCCTCAATTCTCTCTTTAGCTTCATTTGGCTGATTTTGAACTCAAAGAAGAGAAAGAGCCGGCTATGGAGAGAGAGAGAGAGAGAGAGAGAGAGAGAGAGAATTGTGTAATCTTGGCTCAAGGTTTGGGGAATTGGAAGATTAAGCTCAAGATTTTGCTATAGTTGGAAGATTAAGCTCCTAGGTAAGGGAATTCATGAGTTTAATGTTGTAATTTGTGAATTCAAGTTCGATTAATGATCAAGAACATGAA
The DNA here is from genome assembly GCA_025200525.1 of Camellia lanceoleosa. Classification (NCBI taxonomy): domain Eukaryota; kingdom Viridiplantae; phylum Streptophyta; class Magnoliopsida; order Ericales; family Theaceae; genus Camellia; species Camellia lanceoleosa. The sequence continues at coordinate 117,870,004 of CM045766.1, read as the reverse complement.
TTAATTTGATTATGATGAAATTGAGTTGGTTTTGTTGAATTTGAAGTCTTTGAACACATGCATGTAGGAAATTACTATGAATTTCCATATTTGAGCACAATGTGTATGATCCATGTTGAATATTTGGTTCAAGTCCATATATTTGATCACCTCTTCACCAATTAAGTTAAGGATATTGTGCATATTTCACATGCAAGAGCAAATCATGGAAGTTTGAGTCTTGCATGTTTGAATCTGGTGTGTTGGTGATGAGTTTGAGTTAATTTGAGACATGCATGTGATTAAGTATGGGAATTGAGCTTCATTGTGTTGAAATTTGGTGTTTATACCATGTTAGAACATGTATATGTGAAGTTTGAGCCAAAATCATGCATTTGGAACCTTTGAACATCAAATTGAAGCTCAAGAACATGTTCTGGATTTTCCATAATTTTGATGTCCGCTCGAGCGGGGAAACCGCCGCTCGAGCGTGAAATTCGTATTCCCAGTATTTTCTGCAGACATGGTGTCCGTTCGAGCGGGGAAGTTCACGCTCGAGCGGGAAGCCATGTAGAGAGGCCTTCTGCTCGAGTGCCAGAGTTCGCAATCGAGTGTAAATTTGACATATCCAGTACTTTTACAGGCCTCGTGGTTCCACTCAAGCGGGGAAGTCCACACTCGAGTGGGGACCCTGTTTTCTGAAATTTTAGAAATGCATTCTGTGTTCCGTTTTCTGTTCTCTTTCGCTTGCAAGCACTCTTAGGCATACATTGAGCATCATAAATGAGTTAAAGAGATAAGAATGAAACCTAAAGAGGAATATGTGGATTTAAGAACAGATTGAATTGTTGTGACCCTTTTGTGTTCATGGAATGTGTAGGGTCGAACTCCAGGGCAAACCAACCAACCGGTCACCGTGAGTAATATCGATATTTTGGAACTTGTCATTTGTCCAATTGCTTATTTCTTTATAAGCCTTATAAGTGCTAGTCTGAATTATGGACAAATGTTTGTTATGAATAACTGTTTGACATGAATGAATGGGCCAGAGGCCAGTTTGACATAAATGAATGGGCCAGAGGCCAGTTTGACATGAATGAATGGGCCAGAGGCCAGTTTGACAAAAATGAATGGGCCAGAGGCCAGTTTGACATGAAAGTTTGAATGGGCCAAAGGCCAGTCTGACAAATGAAAGATAAATGGGCCAAAGGCCAGTATGTTTGGAACCACAGTCACTTGATTTAAATTATATATATATATATATATGTTAAATAGAAATATCAATTGGGCCCAAGGCCATCTGATGCATGTTGTCCTGCACATCGTTTGCATAACTTCTGTATTTGATATTATTCACTGGGCTATCGCTCACACCCATTCATGTGTTTGTAGGTGAGCCCAAAGAAATCCAAACCCAGCCCTAGTGAAGTCTGTGTGGAACAACAAAGGTTTTGAAGAGTCAGCACTTGCGTCTCATGCACCAGACCTGTCTTCGCCTTTTTGCCATTCTATTTTATTTTGTCATGTGGGCGATGTCTTTGAATATGTTGTATATAGTTTTCTTGGGTTGACTTAGACTTATATGATCCTGTATGTATAGAACCTTGTGTTGTACATATTTTGTTGTGAGTTATTAATATGCATACGTATGGTTTGTTATAACGTGCCATGTAAGCACAGCTCTATGGACAAAGTTTTAAACTGCTTTCGTTTGGCCCCCATTAACTCTGTTAAAATACGTTTGGTTTGGTTTGAGGCGATAGGTAATCTCCTAATTACTGGCCGGTTATGTCCTCAACCCACGGGGACGGGTTTGGGTCATGACATGTACAGCAAGGTAAAAGTCCTCTAGCCCCTAGGTGGGTACTTTGCTGGTTGTATGGTGGCTCCAGATGTGCCGGTGAAGGGTGTGGCTGTTTTTGGTGTGGTGGTGACCATGCCGACGTCAGAAGTTCTTACGACTACAGTTCTACTCGTAGTTGCATTCAAACTGCGTGTAAACGCCCTCTTGGGCTGCTCTTTTTCCTGGTCAATCAGACCTTGCTTCATAGCATCTTCTATCTGTACCCCAATCTCTTGCAAATCAGCAAAGGTGGGGAGGGGTAAGACGATCATCTTCTGCATCAACTTGGGTTGTAGGTTGCGCACAACCATTCTTATCTAATCTTTTTCGGGTGGCCGAGTTGTCATCATGGAGGCCTTTGCCCTCCATCGAGTGACAAAGTCAGAAAAGCCTTCCTTCGGCTCTTGTCTGGTTGCTTCGAGATCATGGGTTGTGACCTCGATTTGGGTGTTGTAAGCATATTGGGCGATGAAGGCCTCGACAATCTCCTCCCAGCTTTTTTTCACTGAATCCTCTAGCTTGGCATACCAGATGGCCGCAATACCCGACAAGGTCCGACCAAAGAGAGATAGTTTCTGGAGTCTAGTCAAGTCCATCGAGTGTAAAATGTCCGAGAACAGCCTGAAGTGAACCATAGGATCGACCGAGCCGTCAAAGCGATCTATGTGAGGCATTTTGAACCTATCCGGCAATGTCACCGCCGAATCGGTGTATCCATCCTCTATGTCTGGGATCAAGTTAACTCCTTGAGCTCGTTTAAATAGCTTTTCAAGCTTACTTACTTTCAAAGCAATAAGAACGGACTCAAATTCAAATGGTGTGTCTGTTGTGAAAGCCAGTGCTTTTGAAGTCTGTGGTAGAACTGGTGGTGGGACTGGCCCTGTTGGAACGTCCGTATTCTCCTGGACGTTAGTTGTTTCCCCGGGTGTTGAAACCCTAGGTGGGGGTGGGGGTGGATGCGAAGCAGATGCTCCAGCTTATTGTGGTTGCTACTGCTGCTGAAGCCTAGCAATTAGTTCTGCCTGCTGGGCTACAACTTCTGTCTGACGGGCGATAACCTCCGTTTGGCGAGCAACATCTTGCTGCATGGCCTCCATGGTTCCTTGGAGTTGATGCATCATGTCCTCCATACTGACTATAAAGTGTTGATCAGTCTAAACAGGGGTATATTCTCTCTCTGAGGTAGAAACAGAAATCTCAGTCCAACTGCGCATAGGTGGGGTAGACAATGACTGCTGAACTAGCGACTGTTGTACTAATACTCTATGCCTGACTGCCCTCCGTCTTTTAACCAGGGGTAATGAAGCAAACACTGGCTATCCGTCAATAAGATCCTTAGATCTGTGAAGCCTTCTACCTCTAGTCCAGAGTGCTCGGGGGGTATCTACCTCATCAGAAGCAATTGTGAAACACTACCTTGCAAAAAGATAAATAAAGCAAAAACAGGAAACAACAATCAGAAAACGGACAACATTTCGGCTTAGATAAAGACAACACACAATTGATATCACAAGCTGGACAATCTGTACTCAAACACTGATTTCTACCCCTAAACATTCTTCCTTAAAACTGATATCCTCAAACTGATACCCTCAAACACTGATGTCCTCAGACTGATACCTAGACTTGTAACTGATACATGCATTCCCCTGTAGAGACACACCCTTACAGCACATATCAAGCAAGTGAGAGCCAAAACACCCCTATGGCAAGGTAAGGTTTCCCGGTCCTATTTTGTTAGGAGCTAGGGTTTCACTACGCACTCATGCGGTTTCAAACAATCCTGTATTCGGGTGAGCAACCTGTCCTAGTTTGGAACAGTCTCTATGGCTTCTGATATGCAACTAGGTCAATTGGTCAAAAAGTGTGCCTCAGCAAGACCACCCAATATACCTCTCACACCAAACACCGAGAAGTGAAAGGTGGATCGAACAGTACAGCGGTGATCGAGATCCAAGGTTTGTGTGCCCATCATGGCAGAGCCCGTAACCGATCAGCCTTATGGCTCGCTTTTCCAAGCAAGCCTCCAACAAACCGTTCAGGAATAGCAAATGGAAAACACTATGACTTAGGCGCACCTATGCAAATGCAATGCAAAGAAACACATAAATGTAGATAAAACAACATATCATGAGTTCGAGTCAAGTTCTCCAAGTCCCCAGCAAAGTTGCCAGAAATTGTAGACCCGACTTTCTTCACGCCCCTTTTCGGAGAGCTCGAATTGACCGTTCTACAGTTCAGATTCCTGTCACGGTTCTAAATCTAATCTCACAAAGTGCAATATGAGACTGATAAACACCAAAGAGTCCAATCCAGCAAATCATTTTGGAAAATTGATTTTAGATCAAATAATGTCAAAATTGGACTACTTTGCGAGATTACAGAGTCGCCACCTAAATATTTTATTTTTAGAAAATTTAGAAAATCCTGACTCATGTCAAAGGTCACATGTTCATCATCACCAAAGTTGCCTCGGCTCGAGAACTTGGGTACGAGAGGGGAAGGTCTTGAAATGAGCACCCCCGCTCGCCCGATCGAAGATCGGCCTCTACTAATTATGATATGTTGTTTTATAAACACATGTGTTCTTACTTTGTTTATTAGCTAATTTACTATGTAATGCGCACAGCATACAAGTATAGACTAAGTCGCAGGACTTGGAACAAATCAATTCATGTTTGTTTTTCGAAAAATGGTTTGAAAATGCCACCCTCACTATGGGCTAAAGCGCGAATTTGCCACCTCACAAGATGGGCTTGAAACATGATTTTGCCACTTCACAAAGTGGGCTTAAAACTCACATTTGTCGAATTGTCCCAATTCAAGCAACAAAACATTCATCCAATGGCATTCATGTAGTTAATCACATAAGCAAATAGCCTCATGGCAAGCTATAGACACCCCATTTTTGACCGACCTTAAGACTCAGATGTCATCGATTGAGCGCTCGATTGAGCGCATGTTTGTGTTCATTTCGAGTTTTCGGAGTTTTCGGTTGAGTGTCTTGCCTCCGGGCCTCTGAACTCTTTGTGTTTTGGCTTGGTTTGTGGACCATGCCTTGTTGCCCTTGACTGGAGGGAAAGAGAGACCTGTAGGCCACTTTTTGTAGTCGTAGACTACTTTTCCCCCTTGTAGGCTAGTTTTCGATTTCCGGAACCCTCGACTGAGCGCCTTGCCTCAGAACCTCTTAACGTTTTCCTCTTGGCTTGGTTTTTGGACCATGCCTTGTTGCCTTTGCCTAGAGGGAAAAAGTGGTCCGTAGACCACTTTTTGTGGCCGTAGACCACCTTTCCCTCTCGTAGAACACTTTTTGTACCCGTAGACTAGTTTTTGGGGCTTCCAACTGCGTGCCTCACCTTGCAGACTCTTGTCTTGCATCCTGGTTGGTTTGTTTTTTTTGTACAAACCTTGTTATCCTTTGCCTGGAGAGTGGAACAGGGGTGTAGACCAGTTTCTCCTCCAGTAGACCACTTTTCTTCCCTGGCAGCCAGTTTTCTGGTCGGCCAGCTAGGGTAGATGGTCTGTGGACCACCTAAAGTGGTTGGCAGTGTCACGACCCGAACCCGCCCCCGTGGGTTAAGGACATAACCGGCCAGTAATCAAGAGATTACCTACGGCCTTAAAACAAGCCAAACGTATTTTAACAGAGTTAATGGGGGCCAAACGGAAGCAATTTAAGACTTTGTCTATAGAGCTGTGCTTACATGGCACATCATAACAACCCATACATATACATATTAATAACTCACAACAAAATATGTACTACTTAAGGTTCTGTACATACAGGATCATATAAGTCTAAATCAACCCATCACGACTATATACAACAGATGCAAAGTCTTCGCCAACATGACAGAATATAAATACATAACAAAAGGGCGAAGACGGGTCTCATGCGTGAAACACAAGGGCTGACTCTCCCAAAACCTTTGCTGTTCCATATAGACTTCACTGGGGCTGGGTTTGGACTTCTCTTGGCTCACCTACAAACACATGAATGAGCGTGAGCAAAAGCCCAATGAATAATATCAATTAAAGAAGCTATACTGACGATATGTAAACCCACATGCTTCAAACGGCCTTAGGCCCCTATTCATATCTCTATTTAACATATATACACAATTTAGGTCAAGTGACTGCGGTTCCAAACAAACTGGCCTTTGGCCCATTCAAACTTTCATTTGTGTCAAAACGACCTTTGGCCCATTCATTCGTTCATGTCAAAACGGCCTCTGGCCCATTCATTCATGTCAAAATGGCCTCCGGCCCATTTATTCATGTCAAAATGGCCTCTGGCCCATCCATTCATATCAAAACGGCCTCTGACCCAACCATTCATGCCAAAACAGCTTCTGGCCCATTCATTCTATTATTCAGATCAGACTGGCCTCTAGTACACTCATTTGGTATAGCAAACATTGTCCACCAATCGAATCAATAAACTTATTGAACTTACATAGAAGTAAGCAAATGGACAACAACATATTTCAGATATCTCTGTTAAGATATTACTCACAGTGATCGGTTGGTTGGTTTGCCCTGGAGCTCGACCCTACACATTCCATGAACACAAAAGGGTCACAAACAATTCGATCCGTTCTAAATTCACATTTTCCTCTTTAGGCTTCATTCTTATCTCTTTAACTCAATTACAATGCTCAATGCATGCCTAAGAGTACTTGGAAGTGAAAGAGAATAGAAAATGAAACACAGAATGTCTTTCCAAAATTTCAGAAAATAGGGTCCCCGCTCGAGCGTGGACTTCCCCGCTCGAGCGGACCCTTGATGTCTACAAAAGTGTTGGATATGTCAAATTTACGCTCGATCTCGTACTCTGACACTCGAGCGAAAGGCCTCTCTACATGGCTCCCCGCTCGAGCGTGAACTTCCCCGCTCGAGCGGACACCATGTCTGCAGAAAATACTGGGAACATGAATTTCATGCTCGAACGGGAATCAAAATTCTGGAAAAATCTAGAACATGTTCTTGAGCTTCAATTCGACATTCAAAGGTTCTAGATGCATGCTTTTCGCTCAACCATCACATATACATTTACTAACATGGTATAAACACCAAATCACAACATTATGAAGCTCAGTTTCACAAATTAATCACATCCATGTCCCAATTTACACCAAATTCATTACCAACATAATAATATCATGCATTCAACACTTACACCCTTGTGAATTGTACATGCATGTGGCAAATTACTCTCATTCTCAACTTAGATGATGAAGAGAAGGTCAAAATAAGAGCTTTAATCAAAATCTCCCGTGGATTATACATTTTGTGCTCAAACATGCAATTTCAAAACAATTCTTCACATGCATGTGGATATACACTACCAAATCAACAAAACCAACTCAAATCATGTTAACTCTTACTCTTGATCACCCAACTAGCTTGAATACACAAAATCACAAGTTCAAACTTATGAACCAAGGGGTGATTACTCACCTAGGAGCTTAATCCTTACAATTTATGGTAAATTCTTTAGTGTGCCTTCAAGATCACCAAGCTTTGAGGCCAAAACTCCAATTTCCTTCCCCCTCTCTCTCTCTCTAGCTGACCCTCTCCTTTTTCTTAGAGTTTGTAATCAGCCAAGTCAAGCTAAAGAAGAGAAATTGAGTGTGCAGTGCTCATATAAGAGCCCCTCTTGTTATATTATTTTAATATATAATAATAGAGCACTAATTCACTAATTAAATCAATTTAATCTGATCCGAATCAATTTCCAATTAAATTTCACCGTAGGCTCTAAAAATTACGCTAATCACAATGGCATAATCAATTTTGGTTTCGGTGGCCGATAGGGCCTTCAATTTAATTCCCAAAACAGATATTCCTACGGTGAACAGATAGAAATTCAAAACCACATATTTTCACGTAATGGCACACAAAATCATATTAAACACATAATCATGCTTATATTAAGGACCAATTAACATATTACGGAACAAGGATATTACAGTCTTGCCCCCTTTAGGAAGTTGTGTCCTCCAAACTTAATTTACCTTCGTCGGGAAACAAATGTGGATAGCGTAGTCACATTTCATCCTCCTTTTCCCACGTTGCATCCGTTCCATAGTGCTCTTTCCATTCTACTTTCACCATTGGGATGGACTTACTTCTCAATTGTTTCTCTTGTCGGTCAACGATTCGTTCCGGCCATTCGGCGTACTCCATATTTTCATCAATAGCTACCTGGTGATAATCAATCACATGGAACGGGTCTCGAAGGTAACCCCTCAACATCGACACGTGAAACACGTTATGGATTTGTTCGAATCCTGGTGGCAAAGCAACTCTATAGGCAACTGGACCAAGCCTTTCCACAATCTGAAACGGCCCAATGTAACGGGGCGACAACTTGCCCTTCTTTCCAAACCTAACTTGGCCTTTCATTGGGGACACACGGATAAACACGTGGTCACCGACCTCATACTCAAGAGGTCTTCTTCGAACGTCTACATAGTTCTTTGGTTGGTCTTAAGCTGTTTTGGGCATTTGCTGAATAGTTCTGATTTTCTCCGAAGTATCTTGCACAATTTCAGGCCTAAGAAAAGCTCTATCCCTGACCTCTGTCCAACAATTTGGTGATCTACACCTTCTACCATACAAAGCCTCGTATGGTGCCATACCGATGCTGGAATGGAAGCTGTTATTATAAGCAAATTCCGCAAGTGGCAAATAGTCTTCCCAACTCCCCTGAAAATCCAAAGCACACATCCGAAGCATACCTTCCAAAGTCTGTATTGTTCGTTCTGATTGCCCATCTGTCTGTGGGTGGAATGCAGTACTGAACCTTAGTTCCGTTCCCATAGCTTCCTACAAACTCTTCCACAATCTAGATACAAATTTCGGATCTCTATCTGACACAATAGATACCGAAACTCCGTGTAAACGGACGATCTCATCAACATAAATAGTAGCCAATCTATAAGCATTAAATGTAGTTTTGACAGGAAGAAAATGTGCAGATTTAGTCAGTCTATCAACTACAACCCAAATAGAATCCATACCTCGAGAAGTCCGAGGTAGGCCAACAACAAAATCTATAGTCACATGCTCCCACTTCCATTCAGGAATAGGGAGAGGTTGAAGTAGACCGCCTGGTTTCCGATGTTCAGCCTTAACTTGCTGACATTGAAAACACTTTGACACATATTCTGCAATCTCTTTCTTCATTTTAGGCCACCAATAGGTTTGTTTCAAATCCCGATACATTTTATTGTTACCTGGATGCATAGCAAACGCTGATTTGTGGGCTTCATCTAAAACCCTTCTCTTTAGTTCTGGAATATCCGGGATGCACATTCGGCTTCGAAACCTCAACACTTCATTTTTAATGCTAAACTCTGCTTTTGGACTTGTCTTAAATTCATCAATTACCTTCTTGAGGAATTCATCCTTTTTTTGTTTCTGTTTAATTTCTTCAATGATTGCCGGCTCGGCTATAATAGCGGCTATCAATCCGCCCTGTTCACACATTACCACTTCAATTTCAAACTTGTCAAAATCTTACAAGATCTCTTTCTGTTCAGTAAGCAAACAAGCCATACTCCCCGTTGATTTTCTGCTCAAGGCATTAGCAACTGTATTAGCTTTCCCAGGGTGATACTAAATCTCAAGATCATACTCTTTTATCAGTTTGAGCCATCTCCTCTGTTGCATATTCAACTCCTTCTGTGTAAAGAAGTATTTCAGACTTTTGTGATCTGTGTAGACTTCACACTTTGCTCCATACAGATAATGCCGCCAAATTTTCAAAGTAAAAACAATTGCGGCCAATTCTAGGTCATGTGTTGGATAATTCTTCTCGTGTGGTCTCAACTAACGGGAGGCGTAAGCAATAACCTTTCCGTTCTGCATTAACACACAACCCAAACCTTTATAAGGCGCATCACTGAAAATTACAAAATTCTCCATACCTAAAGGTAGTGTCAAAATGGGTGCAGTGGTCAATCTTCTTTTCAATTCATGAAAGGCAGGTTCTCTTTCGTCGTTCCACTCAAACGGTTGCCCTTTTTGTGTTAATTGGGTAAGAGGCACAGCTAATTTCGAAAAGTCCTTCACACACCTCCTGTAGTACTCGGCTAAGCCCATGAAGCTGCGGACTTCTGTTACATTTGTCGGTGTAGGCCAATTCACAATTGCCTCTATTTTCTGCGAGTCCACTGAAATCCTTTCTTTGTTGATAACATGCCCTAAGAAAACAACTTTATCCAACCAAAACTCACATTTCTTTAGCTTAGCAAATAATTTCCTTTCCCGAAGTATTTGTAGGACAGTTCTCAAATGGCGTTCATGTTCAAGTTTATCTTTAGAATATATCAAAATGTCATCAATAAAAACCACAACGAATTCGTTAAGGTAGGTTTTAAAAATTCAGTTCATTAAGTCCATAAATGCTGTCGAAGCATTAGTCACTCCAAATGGCATAACAAGAAACTCAAAATATCCATACCTCGTTCTGAATGCGGTTTTCTCAACGTCTTCTGCCTTAACTTTCAACTGATGATACCCAGACATCAAATCAATCTTAGAAAACACCATGATCCTCGTGAATCGTCAAATAAGTCATCAATACGGTAGGGATATTTGTTCTTTATTGTTACCTTGTTCAATTCCCGATAATCGATGCACAAACGCAAAGTTCCATCCTTTTTTTTCACAAACAATACTGGTGCACCCCAAGGCGAAGTGCTAGGTCGAATAAACCCCTTGTCAAGCAGGTCTTGCAACTGTTCCTTCAATTCTTTCATTTCGGCAGTAGCCATTCTGTAGGGAGTTTTAGAAATGGCTTGGCTGCCTAGCATAGTTTCAATAGTAAACTCTATTTCTCTATCTATTAAGTCCCTTAGTAATTCATTTGGGAACACATCTGGAAATTCTCTAATAATAGGTATATCGTTTAGTTCAACATTCACAGATTGTTCAGACAACACATAGCACAAATAACCCTGGCATCCTTTCCTGATCAGTTTACATACTTTCATTGCAGATATCAAATAAGGTGGAGGCACTACCCCATTACCCACAAACACAATTTCCTTATGTTCTGGTGGTTTAAACACAACCTGTTTTGTCACACAATCAATGGTGGCACAATATTTGGTCAATCAATCCATGCCTAAAATTACATCGAAATGCCTAAAGGTCAAGGGTAATAAGTCCACATATAGGATAGCATCCTCAACACGCATATCACAAAACTGGTATATAGATTCACACAATATAGATTCCCCAGATGGAGCAGACACACATAGCAGATATGGCAGTAATTCTAAGGGTCTATTCAGTCTAGATGCAAATGCATATGCCACAAAAGAGTGTGTGGATCCAGAGTCAATTAACACAAAAGCATCCTGATTACATATAGAAATAGTACCTGAGACAACTGTGTTGGCCTTCCGTGTATCATCCAGAACAAGTGTAAAAACTCTCTCCTGTCTCACGGTATCCCCGATGGTAGCAGATCTCAAAGTATTTCCCGGCTTTGGGATCGATGCAGTGGAACTAGCGGCTATCCTTCCACCGTTCTGATTACAATCTCGAGCCATATGCCCTTGTTTTTCACATTTGAAACAGGCTCCTGATGCATAGTAACAAACTCCACGGTGCCTTTTGCTACAAATGTTGCACATGGGAGCTGTGTCTCGGGAAGAATTCGAAGTATTTGAGGAGCCCGTGTTTTGCTTTTTCAGAAATTTCTTCTTTGAAAAGAAGCCTTGCCTTTTGTTGCCTTTCCATTCTGTCGTTGGCTTAGCCTATCTAGCTATGTTAGCCTCTGATATGATGGCCCTGTCTAGCACCCCAATGTAGGTTTCTAGCTTCAAAACATTCACTCTTTCTAAAATGTCACTTCGAAGCCCACCTTCAAAATGCCTCGCCTTCTTATAGTCCATATCAATCACATGTGGTGCAAACCTGGCCAATTCAGTGAATTTGGCCTCATACTTAGCTATAGTCATACTGTCTTGCTTAAGTTCTATGAACTCTGCTACTTTCATGTCCCGAACACACTGCGGGAAGTACTTGTCATAGAAAATTTCCAAAAATTTCACCCAATCAACATCCTTGTGATTTTCTCGCATTAACATCCACCATCTTCTTGCCTCATCTTCTAGCATAAAAGTGGCTAGAAGCACTTTCTGTGTCTCTGAGCAAGGGAACACTTCGAACAATTTCTCAATGCCGAGGACCCATGCTTCGGCTTTCAACGAATCTAGTCCCCCGTGGAACTGTGGTGGTTTCAGTTTCTAGAATTCTTTGGTGAGTGCTATTATCCGATCATCATTCTGATTATCTGGCACAGGAGGTGCCGGAGGTGGAGGTGCCGGAGGTGGAGGGTGTGGTTGTTGCCACTGTTGTTGCCACTCATGTTCTTGCCTTAACGTTTCTACCATTTCTTGAATCAATCTTTCCATTCTATCTATTCTGGCAGTAGAGGACTCCTCTATCTCATCACCTCTTGTTCTCACCATCTGATTAAACTTGCATTATACTTTATACAAAAATTCCACAAATATGCATATACTAGAGAGAATATGTAGTCAAATAATTTACAATGCAAGTAGATCACAACTTATAGCACATAATTGTTCAAATCAAACACTTAAGCATATTCTTGATGCATTCAATTTCACACTTATCATATGAATGCATCCTAGATCTTTTCTAGACGCTTATTGCTCTTTTGGACAAGTGTGTAAATTATTAACTCGTGCTCTGATACCACTATGTCATGACCCGAACTCGCCCCAATGGGTTAAGGACATAACCGGCCAGTAATCAAGAGATTACCTACGGCCTTGAACCAAGCCAAATGTATTTTAACAGAGTTAATAGGGGCCAAACGAAAGCAATTTAAGACTTTGTCCATAGAGCTGTGCGTACATGGCACATCATAACAACCCATACATATACATATTAATAACTCACAACAAAATATGTACTACTTAAGGTTCTGTACATACAGGATCATATAAGTCTAAGTCAACCCATCACGACTATATACAATAGATGCAAAGTCTTCACCAACATGACAGAATATAAATACATAACAAAAGGACGAAGACGGGTCTCATGCATGAGACACAAGGGCTGACTCTCCCAAAACCTTTTCTGTTCCACATAGACTTCACTAGGGATGGGTTTGGACTTCTCTTGGCTCACCTACAAACACATGAATGAGCGTGAGCAAAAGCCCAATGAATAATATCAATTAAAGAAGCTATACAGACGATATGTAAAACCACATGCTTCAAACGGCCTTAGGCCCCCATTCATATCTCTATTTAACATATATACACAATTTAGGTCAAGTGACTGCGGTTCCAAACAAACTGGCCTTTGGCCCATTCAAACTTTCATTTGTGTCAAAACGGCCTTTGGCCCATTCAGATGACAAACTGGCATTTGGCCCATTCATTCGTTCATGTCAAAACGGCCTCCGGCCCATTCATTCATGTCAAAACGGCCTCTGGCCCATCCATTCATGTCAAAACAACCTCTGGCCCAACCATTCATGCCAAAACGGCCTCTGGCCCATTCATTCTATTATTCAGATCAGACTGGCCTCTGGTACACTCATTTGGTATAACAAACATTGTCCACCAATTGAATCAATGAACTTATAGAACTTACATAGAAGTAAGCAATTGGACGATAACATATTTTAGATGTCTCTGTTAAGATATTACTCACAGTGATCGGTTGGTTGGTTTGCCCTGGAGCTCGACCCTACACATTCCATGAACACAAAAGGGTCACAAACAATTCGATCTGTTCTAAATTCACATTTTCCTCTTTAGGCTTCATTCTTATCTCTTTAACTCAATTACAATGCTCAATGCATGCCTAAGAGTACTTGGAAGTGAAAGAGAACAGAAAATGAAACACAAAATGTCTTTCCAAAATTTCAAAAAACAGGGTCCCCGCTCGAGCGTGGGCTTCCCCGCTCTAGCAGACCCTTGAGGTCTGCAAAAGTGCTGGATTTGTCAAATTTATGCTCGATCTCGAACTCTGACACTCGAGTGAAAGGCCTCTCTACATGGCTCCCCGCTCAAGCGTGAACTTCCCCACTCGAGCGGACACCATGTCTGCAGAAAATACTGGGAACATGAATTTCACGCTCGAGCGGCGATTTCCCCACTCGAGCGGGAATCAAAATTCTAGAAAATCCAGAACATGTTCTTGAGCTTCAATTCGACATTCAAAGGTTCTAGATGCATGCTTTTGGCTCAACCATCACATATACATGTACTAACATGGTATAAACACCAAATCACAACATTATGAAGCTCAATTTCACAAATTAATCACATGCATGTCCCAATTTACACCAAATTCATTACCAACATAATAATATCATGCATTCAACACTTACACCCTTGTGAATTGTACATGCATGTGGCAAATTACTCTCATTCTCAACTTAGATGATGAAGAGAAGGTCAAAATAAGAGCTTTAATCAAAATCTCCCGTGGATTATACATTTTGTGCTCAAACATGCAATTTCAAAACAATTCTTCACATGCATGTTCATATACACTACCAAATCAACAAAACCAACTCAAATCATGTTAACTCTTACTCTTGATCACCCAACTAGCTTGAATACACAAAATCACAAGTTCAAACTTATGAACCAAGGGGTGATTACTCACCTAGGAGCTTAATCCTTACAATTTATGGTAAATTCTTGAGTGTGCCTTCAAGATCACCAAGCTTTGAGGCCAAAACTCCAATTTCCTTCACCCTCTCTCTCTAGTCAATTCTCTCCTTTTTCTTAGAGTTTGTAATCAGCCAAGTCAAGCTAAAGAAGAGAAATTGAGTGTGCAGTGCTCATATAAGAGCCCCTCTTGTTATATTATTTTAATATATAATAATAGAGCACTAATTCACTAATTAAATCAATTTAATCTTATCCGAATCAATTTCCAATTAAATTTCACCGTAGGCTCTAAAAATTACGCTAATCACAATGGCGAAATCAATTTTGGTTTCGGTGGCCGATATGGCCTTCAATTTAATTCCCAAATGTAGACACCCCATTTTTGACCGTCCTCAAGACTTGGACGTCATCGTTTGAACACTCGATGATCATCCATGTTTGTGTTTGTCCTGACTTCTCAGAGGTTTCAGCCGTGTGCCTTGCCTCGAGACTTCTCGACTTGTGTTTTTGCTTCTGAGGGCAGGGAATGGCTAGTTGGCCACCCCAACACCTCACCGGCCATGGCTTGAGGCCACCGGCCCTCTTTTCTTGCCACCAGCCATTGGTGATGGCCAGTCGGCACTTTGTTTGGTCGGCCGACCATTAATTTGGCCGATTGACTCCTTTTCTGGCCGAGCCCTTTTCTTGAGGGGGTTTGAACCTTTTGAACCCCGTGTTTTAGCTTCTTGAGGAAGCTTGAACCTTTTGAACCTTTGGTTTTTAGCTTCTTGAGTAAGCTTGAACCTTTTGAACCCTTGGTTTAGCTTCTCCAATAAGCTTGAACCCTTTGCACCCTTGGTTTAGCTTCTCCAAGAAGCTTGAACCCTTTGCACCTTTGCTCTAGCTTCTCCAAGAAGATTGAACCCTTGTCTAGCTTCTCCAAGTAGCTTGACCTCTTTGCCTAGCTTCTCCAAGAAGCTTGGCCCTTTTGCTACAAGCTTCTAAGAGAAGCTTGACCTTTTTCCTTAGCTTCCCTTGGAAGCTTGCCCCCTTGACCCTTTTTATGTTAGCTTCTCTTAGAAGCTTGGCACCTTGCCTTGGCCTATATAAGGAGAGCCTCTCCTTCCATTTCAAGGGTTGAAAAAAATCTGATATATAAGATATATATATCACTGTCTCTCTCTATATATCTCCCTCTCTCTCTACATTTGGGTGTGTTAGAGGGTTCAAAAGGGTCTAGTTCTTGGCCATTTGAACTACACCTCCTAGCACAACACCTCCATCATCAACCTAAGGAGCTTGGAGGCCATTTTCAGAGGCTAAGGGACTATTTTTTTGGACCAAGAGGCTGCTGTCCCCTTTTTGCTACAAAGGTAACTCCTTTTCCCTCTTTATTCCCCGTTTTTGCACACACTTTTAGCCTATCTTGCTTGCTATTTTGAACTTTGTGTATAACATAAAAAAATTTCTATTTTTTTGTGTTTAAGATACTTCATTAAGGTCACTTTTGTGTTTGGGGTCATTTACCTCCTCTTAGGCCTTGTTTGGCCTCATTTTTTGTGTGTTTTTGGTGAGCTCCGGGACCACCTTGTTTGGACCTCCTCACCACTGAAATCTTGAGGGATTTTAGTGGTGAGGATGGTGGTTTGAGGTCCTAAGAAGGAGAGGGTCATCCCCTCTCCTTGTTGTCTTCAAAAAGTGTCATTTTAGCCTCATATGTGAGCACCATTTTTAAGTTCATGTTGGCCATGTATTAAGTGTTATTTGTGCTTATTTTTTCATGATATAGCACTGTTTTAAGTTGATTTAGACACACCATGCATGCTTAGCATACTTGTCTTGTAATGCCATGAAATTGCCTTAACATGTATCTAGCATTTGGACCACCATGCTTGCATATTTTGGCTTAGCTTTGTGAAGTTTTTAGTCATGTTTTAACATGCTTAAGGTCTGTCTTGGGTCTTTGGAATCATGCTTTCCATGTTTTGTATAGCTTCTTTGCATTCTAGCTTACTAGCCTCGGGTATGTGGATCACTAGCATGCTTTACTTGGCCTATTCTCATGATTTGGCTTAATTGGAAACCATATTTCAGTCCATGTTCCATGCTTGCATACTTGCATTTTCCATCCCTTTCATGTTTTGAAGAGTCGATGGCTTATGCTCCATGTTTAGGCCCTTGTACATGCATGCTTGTGTGTGTGTTTTCATGCCTTTGTTGCATCGTTTTGGCCGCTGTTTTGGACCTAGTAGAGAGTTGTCCAAATTAGTTTAAGACCATCCCTTTGGCATGTTGTTGCATGCTATACATGTTTGTATGTTTAGGTACTTAGCCTATTAACATGTTGCATGTTTAAGTGTCATCGCATTTGGCGTGCTTCTTGTGTTAAGTTGCTTTACATATTTACATGTGTTATTCCTTTCATGTTATTGCATGTGTGTCATTAACATTGATGTTATATGCCTTGCATGCTTACTTGTTTAGTTCATGTGCCTATTGCGCATGGTTTTGGTTGTTTGCATGATCATGTTGCACACTTAGCTCACATGCCTAGGTTGCATTACATTGGCATGCATGCTTTGCCTCTTGAATTGAGTACGATAGAGGTTAAGCTCATTGTTTGTTTATGTGCATTTCATTCTACTTTGAAAATGCATACTTGGTCTCTTGGGCCATCCCGCATTGAAATGCGCGATTGGTGGTCCAAGAATCGAACACCATACCCCTTTGAGTCATAAATATGATAAGGGATGTGGTGGTGCATACATTTGCTTGAAATGCATTGCCATGCCTTGTTTTGCCCTCTACTACTGTCAAAACAGGTTCTGCAGGAAGCTTTGGCCAAGCCATCTATCTTGCCGATCGCCATCCATTGTTGGCGATGGCTTTACAAATGGTCGATGACCATCCGGACATGGCGGTGGCGTTACATGTAGTCGGTGATGTTCCACAGTGTCCATAGAGTGCTCCCTGGGACTTGTGCAATTTTCAGAGGAGCAGAGCAGGGAAAACAGAGGCAAACTTGTGCATGGCATTGGATTTCCGAGCAAACCCGAGCACGCGCACATTGGACCCTCTTCCCGAGGCCTTTACTGCTTTCTTAGCTTAGTTAATTTGCTTAATTAATTAGGTGGTCTGTAATAATTGTAATAATTAATTAGCTTGTAGGTTAATTAATTTGTATTATTCTTTTGGTCCCTCCGAGCGAGAGTGAATTTGTAATAAGTGTGGGTGCGTGTGTGCATGTCTTCCAATCCCCACTTCTTTCTCCCTTTTACTTACCTGCTTTCGATGGTTAGTATTAGGGCATATTTAATTTAGCATACCTTATGCTATGCATGTGTGCATCCATACATTTATCTTGCATGCACCGGGCTCGGCGCATCATACTAACTGCATTGTATTTCAATTCCAAGTTAAATACGTGTTAGTTGTAGCATCATCATATGCATAGCCGAGCCTATTGTAGTTGCATCTTGCATGTGTTGCATTAGCCATCTTGACATGAACTAGGATCATCCACATGATTACTAACTAGTTTCTGTTTTGGCTTTGAGTACTAGGTAAGCTTTTACGCTTTAGCATACCGCATGCATGTGAGTGTTGTCCATGATTGCATGATTACCATGAGGCTAGCTGCTTATGTGATATAACTGCTTGAATGCCCGTGGATGAAGGTTGGGTTACTTTAATTGGAACAATGCATTGAATGTGAGTTTTAAGCCCACTTGAGAGTGGCAAAACCATATTTTCTAAGCCCACTTGAGGGTGGCAAAATTCATGTCTTAGCCTACTTACGGGTAGCACCATCAAACAATCTTCAAATAAACAAACATGAAATGTTTTGTTCCAATTTAGGCGACTTAGTCTATACTTGTTTGCTGTGCGCACCACATAGTAAATCTAGGCTAATAACCGGAATAAGAACGCATAACATTTTCAAAACAAGATATCATGGTTAGTAGAGGCCGATCTTTGATCGGGCGAGCGGGGGTGCTCATAGCTGACCTTCCCCAATCGTACCCAAGTTCCCGAGCCGAGGCAACTTTGGTGATGACAGACACGTGGCCTTAGGCAAACGAGTCAGGGTTTCCTAAATTCCCCCATTAAAAAATATTTAGGTGGCGACTCTGTATCTGGTAAAGCAGTCCATGTTTGGCACTTCTTTTCTAAAAATCTGCTTTTCTCAAAACGATTTGCCAGATTTGGACTCTTTGGTTCAGATTAAGAACCATGACAAATTGAGTTTGAACTGTGGGGTGAGGCCCTCACGCGGGGCGCGTCCACACCAAAACAGATAATCAAACAGATATTCCTACGGTGAACAGATAGAAATTCAAAACCACATATTTTCACGTAATGGCACACAAAATCATATTAAACACATAATCATGCTCATATTAAGGACCAATTAACATATTACGGAACAAGGATATTACAGGCAGCCATGCCACCACCTTTCTTTCTTTGTGCAAACCACCTCTCCCCCTTACCGACCACTTTTTCTCCCTGCAGACCACCTTTTTTGGTCGATCAACTAGTGGGAGTGGTCGGTCTACCACTTCAACTGGTCTGCACCTTTTCTGCATTTTCTGCAGATATTTTCCATGCCAGCTGTGCCAACTGTTGGGCACAGAATGCATCCTCTATACACGTGTATGGAGGGATTGCTTGAAGCCTTTAGCTTGTCTAACAAGCTTAAGGCATGGATTTCTATATAAGAGAGCCTCCTCCCTCTTGTCTCATGCTGAGAAAATTACATTAGGGCTATACATATTATATCTCTCTTGTTTTCTCCCTCTCTCTCTATATTTGCATTGGTTTGTGCTTTAAAGTGTCATTTCTTCACACTTTTGCACACAAACACCTGGTGAAACACCTTTATTCTTGAGCTAAGGTTCTTGGAGGCTGCATTTGAGTGTTTTCAACTGGTTTTAGCTCAGAAAAGTTGCTAGAGTTGTTGCCTTGTTCTTAGTCTTCAAGGGTAAGGCTCTAATCCTTTTAAAGCTTTGTTTTGTTCAAGTCTTTGTCCCTATTTGCATGATGTTTTAGACTTAACTTTATACTATAAAAAGCTTCATTTTTAAGTATTAAAAGTGTTTGTTTGAGGCTTCTTTGGTGTTGGGGGTGGTCTACCCCTTTTGTGCCTTATTTTGCCTTATTTTTGGCCACCTCTTTAGGCCTTTGAGATCACCTTTGTTTGGTTTTTTCACCACTGAATTCCAAAGGAATTTCAATGGTGAAAAGTGTGTTTTGAGGCCCCAAATGGGTGGGGGTTGTCCCCCATCCTCTTCTCTTGTGTGCTTGTGTTGATGGCTCACCAAGTTAGCATGTTTTTATACCCCCTTAAGGCTCCATCTCAGCTTATTTTTGGCCTTATTTTAGCATGGCATAACACTGTTTTGGTTTGGTTTGATCACCTCATGCATGCTTTTTACACTTGTAGTGTAACCTTGCCATTTAGCCTTGTGTGCTCAATGCTTTGATCCATCTTGCTTAGCCTATTTTGGTTCTATCTCAGCATGTTTTTGGTGCTGTTTTGCCATGATATAGCTCTGTCTAGGGTTGGTTTGATTGCCTCTTGCATGCTTCATACCCTTGTAGTGCAATCCTCCCTATAACTTTAATATGCATCATGCTTTGGACCATCATTCTAGCATGTTTTTTTGGCTCCACTCCAGCAAGCTTTTACTCATGTTTTTTCATGCTTGAGCTCTGTTTTAAGTTGTTTTGGTCATGCATGCCTTGCTTTGTATAGCCATAGTGCAATCTTGCTCACTAGCTTTGAGTTTCCAAGTCACTAGCATGCATTGCGCTATTTGCATGATTTAGCATCATTTGATATGTGATTTCAGAGCATGTTTCACTATCATGCCCTCACATCTTTCACTCTTTCAATGCTTTTGGAAGGTTGTGCTTTATGCCTTAAATATGAGCCAATATGTATGCCATCTTGTCTAAGCTTTTGGGCTATCATCTCAAGGTGTTTTTGGTCTTATTTTGCCATAATACAACTCTTTTTTTGGCTGGTTTGGCCACTTGTGGTTTGCATCTTGTACTTATAGAGCAAATCTCATTTACTAGCCTTGCATGCTTGTTGTTTTAGCTCATTATCCTAGCATGTGTTGGCTCTACTACAACATGTTTTTGGTCTTGATTTGACATTCTCTAGGATTGTTTTGGGTTGTCTTAGCCATATGGTTCATGTATTGCATAGTTGTAGTGCAATGGGCTTGACTAGCCTTGTGTTTTGATGCCTCCAGCATGCTTTGTTTGAGATGTTTGCTTGCCATGACATCCTTTAACATGTTATTTCAGAGCATATAGCATTGCCATGTTCTCACTTCTTGCACTCTTTAAGTGCTTCTAAGAGTTGTGCCTTTGTGCCTCGTTTATAGGCAAATGTGTATGCATGCATTCCTAGGCTTTTGAACTCCCATCTCAGCATGTTTTGGACTTCGTTTTGACTTAATTGAGCTCTGTCCATGGTTGGTTCAATCATTTGTGCCATGTATTGCATGCCTCTTGTGTAGTCCCCTTTAGTAGCCTTGTGCCTTAGGCCTTCTAACATGCTATGCTTGTGTTGTTTGGATGATTTGGCATCATTTCATACATGATTTCAGTGCATATAGTGCAGCTACACTCTCACATTTGTCACTTCTTAATCATGTTTGAGGGTTGTGCTCTTATGCTTAGTTGATGAGCCAGTGCATGAGCATGCATTCCCTTGCCTTTCATGCCTTCATTTCAGAGCATTTTAGCCATTATCTTTGCATGCATGAGGTCTTTTTAGGGCTGGTTTGGTCCATGGAGTATTGCATTACATAGCCCTTGTGTTGTATCCTTCACTAGCTTTCATGCTTTAGGACTCTAACTTGACATGCTCATGTTGTTTGCATGTTGTTTGGAATGTTGTTGCATCGCATTGTGTTTGGATTGAACATTAATCCAAACATGAGAAATGAGGGACGTTTCATACTTGAAGTGATGAAACGTGCCTCATTTCTTGGTCGCTGACCCTCTTGATCAAGCATCATAAAGGCGGAGGCTTCTTATGTGTTATTTGTGCATTCATTGACATTGAATTGTGCAAACTTGGCTTCTCAGCCATCGTGCATTGCGATGCTCGGTTGGTGGCCTGAGAGTCGAGTACCGCACTCCCTTGAGCTTAAGAAATGATAGGGAGGGTGGTTGTGCACACATACCTTGCAAATACATTATTGTGCCCCTTGTTGTTCTCTATTGCAGCAAATTGGAGCTTGGCAGAAATTTCTGGTCGGCAGACCAAAAAAAGTAGCTGGCCGACCACTTTTTCTGGTCTACAGCAAACTTAAGTGGTCTACAGGTGGTCTACAACACCATTTTCTGGTCGACAGCCTTCTAGGAGGTCCCTGTGTTGGAGTAGAAGCAATTTGGAAGTTTGTGCAGTGTTCTAAAATCAAATGCAAACAGAGGCAATTCAGGGCATGGTAATGGATTTCCGAGCGAAGCGACCGAGCATGCATGCACCCCTCGCCCAGAGGCTCCTTTTGACTACTTTGCTTAGCTAGTTGACTATTTGGTTCTGTACTTAAGAAGTTAATGCACTTAGCTATTGATTTGTGTTTGTAATTAGTTAACCTGTTAGTTAAGTAGTTTCGTTTTGTAATAGTTAGCTCAGCGTAGCTAATTAGCTTATTATTATTCGGACCCTCCATCGACAAGGCAAATTTTTTAATAAGTGTGCGTGTGTGTGATGCATGTCTTCCAACCCCATTTCTTTCTCCATTTTACTTATCAGCTTTTGATGGTTAGTTTTAGGGCATGTTTCAATTAGCATACTCATGCTTTGCATGCGTACATCATTCATCTGTCTTGCATGAACTGAGCTCGGCGCATCATTCAAACTGCATTGTATTTCAATACACTTTCTTGAATACATGTTTCAAAGCATGTTATCAAGTGTTGTATTCATATGCCATTCTAGATAGCCGAGCCTATTTTAGTTGCATTTTTTCATGTATTGCATTAGGCATCTTAGCATAGTTAGGATTCATGCATGATTTCTAACTAGCTTCTTTTTTAGCTTGGAGTACACTGTGAGTATTTATGCTTTAGCATACTTGCATGTGTGTGAGTGTTGCCATAAGGCTATTTAATTAACTACTATAACTGCATGAATGCCTGTGGATGAAGGCTTCATTACTTGAATTTGAACAATTCATCAAAATGTGCGTTTTAAGCCCCTTTGAGAGTGGCAAGTCATGTTTTCTAAGCCCACTTGTGGGTGGCAAATCCGCGTCTTAACCTACTTGTGAGTAGCACTTTCAAACCATTTTCAAAAACAAACATTGAATTGTTTTGTTCCAATTCTCGTGATTGAGTCTATACTTGTATGCTGTGTGCATCACATAGTAAGGTTAGCCAATAAACCGGAAAAAGAACACATGTGTTTTCAAAAACAACATATCATGTTAGTAGAGGCCGATCTTTGATCGGGCGAGCGGGGGTGCTCATTTTAGGACCTTCCCCTCTCGTACCCAAGTTCCCGAGCCGAGACAACTTTAGTGATTACGGACACGTGACCTTAGGCATGAGTCAGGGTTTCCTAAATTTCTCCAAAATAAAATATTTAGGTGGTGACTCTAAAATTTAGCAAAGCAGTCCATGTTTGGCACTTTTTGAATAAAATTGATTTTCCAAAACGATTTGCCGGATTTGGACTCTTTGGTGATTTATCAGTCTTACATTGCACTTTGTGAGATTAGATTCAGAACCGTGATAGGAGTCCGAATTGTAGTAGCTAGAACCACAATTTGTGCCCTCGCGCGCAAAGCAGAGTTCAGACAGTCTACACAAGCATGCTATCATGGCAACACTCACACTCATACAAGTATGCTAAAACATAAAACTTACAGTGTACTCTAAGCCAAAACTGAATGCTAGTTAGAAATCATGCATCATCCTAGCTAAGCAAAATGCCTAATGCAACACATGCAATAATGCAATTAAATAAGCTTGGCTATCTAAGATGGCATATGAATGCAACAACTTGATAACATGCTTTGAAACACGTATTCAAATAAGTATTGAAATACGATGCAGTTTGAATGATGCGCTAAGCCCGATGCATGCAAGACAAATGAATGATGCAAACATGCAAGCATAAGGTATGCTAATCAAAACGTGCCCTAACCTAACCACCGAAAGAGAAAAAATAAAAGAGAGAAAGACGTGGCGTTGAAAGACATGCACACAAGCACGAACGCTTATTACAACATTGTGCCCTCGCGAATGAGGGTCCGAATGAATAAACTAAGCTAAATTAATTACTGCACATGTAATTAACTACAACTTGCTAATAAAGCGATAAAGATGGCCTCGCGGGCAAGGGAGGCATGCATGCTTAGTCGGCGTCGTCCCGAAAATCCACCACATTGCCTCTAGATGCCTCTGTTTGCACATCTTTGGACCTCTGAAATTATGCCAACTTCCAGACTGCTTCTATTTGATCCTAAGAACATGCTGAGAGCTGGTCGGCTAGAAATGGTGGCCATCAGCCACTATTGATGGCCAGTCGGCTGACTTTGGTGGCCGGTCAGCTAGTACATGTGGCCGGTCGGCCATTGCTTCCCTGAAATTACTTCTTTTGCTACAACAGAGAGCAAACAGAGGCATGGCAGTGTATTTGCAAGGAAATGTGTGTACTGCCACTCTCCTCATCATGTCTCAAGCTCAAAGGAGAGTGGTACTCGGCTCTCAAGCCACCAACCAAGCATCTCAATGCATGATAACCCAAAAAACCAAGCTTGTACAAGCTTAGTGAATGCACAAATAAGACTCAAAAAGCCAACACCCTATCATGCATGATCAAGGGTGACGGCGACCAAGAAATGTGACACGTTTCATCACTTTAAATATGAAACGTCTCACGTTTCTTGTGCTTGGATTAACGTCCGATCCAAACACATGCAATGCAACACACATGTTATCTTGCACAAATTTTACTTGGTCCAATTCTTGTTTACCCATTTTAGCTTACCAAACCATTCTTTAATTGATTTGTCCAATGTAAAAGTCCTCTAATGAGAGGAAGGTCAATCAAAAGATGACTTAAGACATGAGAGAGACCATGCCTTTGACTAGGAGGAACCCTCAAAAGAGGGTTAAAGCCATTTAAGCACAAGCCTCAATCCCAAGCTTAAACACAACTTTAAGACTAACCATCCCTCAAAACAAATAGAAAGAATGAAGAAATGAGGGAGGTGGCAGAATTTCAATGCTGAAATGGCATGAAATACAAGACTCTAACATGCAAACAAGTCATGTACAACATGTTAAGAGACTTAATCATCAAAAATAGTGAAGAGCTTTACACTAGAACCATGCAATATCAAGCACAAAAGACCAAACCAGCTTTGGACAGAGCTCAAACATGCCAAAACAGTGGCTAAAATGAGCTGGAAGCATGAAAAGCAAGAAAAACATACTCATGTATTGGCTCATAAACAAGGCACAAAGCATACCTCTCAAAAGTGATGAAAGAGTGAAATATGTAAAAGTGTGACAGAGTTATAAGCACTGAAATAGCATACTAAATTATGCCAAAACATGCAAGCATCACAAATGAAACATGCTAAAGGGCCTAAAACACAAAGCTAGTATACGCCATTTACACTACAAGTGCACGATGCAAGCAACAAGTGACTAAACCAGCCAAAAACAGAGTTTAAACATGTTAAAATTGCCAAAAACATGCTTGAACTAAGCTAACATAAGCTATAAAAACATGCTACTTTGTAATGCTAACAAGGCATGGCATAGAGAGACAAGAAAGGGAAGCCATCCCCTCCCATTTTGGTCCTCAAAACAAACTTTCTACCACTGGAATTCCTCTGGAATTCAGTGGCTTTAAGGCCAAAAATATGGGCTCAAGAGCTCTTAAAAGAAGGCTCAAAAGGCTTTACAAGCCAAAAAGCAAATGGAGGAAACCACCCCCTAACCAAACAAAGCTTAAACCACCATTTGAAAACCTCAAAATCAGAGTTTTTTTTATGGTTGAAAAACCAGGTCAAAATAACTTAAAGAGGTGGCAAAACACTTAGTTAAAGCAAGGCTTAAAAGAGGCAAAGCCTTACCCATGAAGCACAGCAGCAAAACAAGTCTTCTTCTGAGCCAAAACTAGCTTTAGGAACTCCAAACAAGCCTTAAACAACCTCAGGTCCAAGATAGGGATGTTTGATCAAGGGGTTGTATGCCAAATTGTGAAGAAAACTCACTTTCAAGCACAATAGAGAGAGAGAATTCTAGCGAGAGAGAGAAATTTCAGCTCTGAAATTTTTGTAACCCTCAAAAATGGGGAAGAGGCCTCCCCTTATATAGAAAATCAAGCCAAAAGCTTGTTTCCATCCCTCCATACACGTGTATAGAGGATGGCTTAAGTGACCAACAGCTGGCACAGCTGGCACATAAAATATTTGAAAAAGAAGAAAAATGGCCGACTGGCCATCAGTGTAGCCGACCGGCCACCACTGATCGCTGATGGAAATAAACCTTGGCCGATGGATTGTAGGGATGGCTAGCAGGCCTCCCTTTCCTTCAGAAGCAAAGAAGCAAGCATTTGGTCCACAGCCAAGCACAAAAAAAGTACAAGTTTCAAAGGCTCAAAGGTAAGGCACTCCACCAAGAACTTCGAGCATTCGAAACGAACACAAACATGGATAATCATCGAGTATTCAAGCGATGACGTCCAAGTCTTAAGAACGGTCGAAAATGGAGTGTCTACAGAGTCCGAACTGTGAGGCCTTCTTTTCAAACCCTTTCCAAAAAACGGGGCGCACAAAAAGGCGAGTCCACGCCCACAACCATTATATTTTGTCTTAAAGTTACTATACATATGTCTCAGGCGGTATCTATGATCTGCAGTAGGGTATAACTCTGCAAATGTTTCGACCAACCCCTTCTGTCTATCTGATATAAATGTCCACCCC
The DNA here is from genome assembly GCA_025200525.1 of Camellia lanceoleosa. Classification (NCBI taxonomy): domain Eukaryota; kingdom Viridiplantae; phylum Streptophyta; class Magnoliopsida; order Ericales; family Theaceae; genus Camellia; species Camellia lanceoleosa. Next base: position 117,843,551 of record CM045766.1, on the reverse strand, counting down.
ATCTCCTCAACACTCCCAATATCACTCATCAATTCCTCAAGAAACCAAGACCAAGAGGCTTTACATTCTATCTCAACCAAAGCCACTGCAATAAGATACATGTTGTCATTTCTATCTCTCCCAATAGCACTGAGTAGCTGTCCTCCAAAAATCCCTTTCAAATGGCAACCATCTAGTCCTATTATTGGTCTACACCTTGCTAGAAATCTATCTTTCTGTGCACCAAGTCTGAAATACATTCTTTCAAATGTAGGCTCTGTCTTTTCAGGATTAGTTGTTATTGAAATGTGTGAGGTTGGATTTTTCCTAATAACTATAGCTATATAATCTCTAATCCTGTGATATTACTCTGCCAAATCCCCTACAATTATCTCCCTTGCCTTTTTTTTTTCCCTATATATTTGGAACCTACTTGTATCCACCATTATCTCTCTTCTAATTTTTTTTATTGAAAAAGGCTATGTTAATGGAGGAGTCATCTCTCACCTCATCTACAAACTTCTTCCCCAAATACTTAGAGTTGGCTTGTTTATTGTTGTAATGCCTCCCACATGTGTGTTTCCCCTCTAGAGTTTTGATCTGAAAGGTTGTGGTTCCCCCAAATGGAGAGGCATGTATCCTCTAAGTACACCCATGCCTACAAACAGTAGTGATCCTAGCATTCTCATTTTTGATGTACCTTAAATCATAACCATGCACCACATTAAACTCCCTCAAATACTCTCTGAAAACTTGGGGACTAGGAAATTTCATTCCAACTACAAGTTTAGGATCCTTCATCATCCCTTCTTTGTATTTTGGGTATCCAGCATCATCTGCCTCATCTGATGACCCTTTCAGACTAATCAATTCATCATCATCATCAAGATCTAAATACCAACCAACATCATCTAGTAGATTGACTTTAAGAGGTGATCCTTCAGTTCTTCTATGTGAGGTTTCATAAAAAAAAAGTCGTCATTTGGACCCTCTAGGTCTTCATACAACCAACTTTGGTCATCACTTTCCTCTACACTATCCTCAGAAGTTTCAATATCACTATATTCTTTACTAACTATTTAGTCCAAGTCCTCAGAATCATCACTATCAGTTCTCTCTTCATCAGCCAAAAATTCAGTCTCACGATGTGCACTGTCACTCTCGTCAGCCTCATTACCTTCTCCAGACTCACTGTCAATAGTATGCTGCAACCCCTCCTCATGTTGTGTATCATTACCCTCATGCTCCCTTCCTATTTGACTCTCTCTAGCCTGATTCTGACTTGATTTCTCACTACCCTCACATTCCTTACCCACATCCTCACTCTCAGCTACCTCTGCACTATCATCTGAGTCATTCCCAACGTCATCAACTATGATATCAATATCAGACAAGTTTATATCAATAATATCTGTGTCACCACCACATATGGCATTACCACCTTATTCTACACCATTGGGATCTGACAACTCACCATTGGATGACAAAACCATAATAGGATATACACATTTCTCTACATAAACTACTACATAATCTAAACCCTTATAAGCCTCAAGCATTTTCATCACATCAGCATCACTGTAAATTGTTTTCAATCCAACATCTAAACTATAACCAGGCCATGTATAGTACATATCTATGTTTGCTCCTTTGCCACCAACCAAATCATTATAAAAGTCTCTTAACTCAAACATGGACATTTTGTCAGGGTCACAGTTAATTATTTCATTCACCCTACCACCCTTATAAACAACATGTGGATAAACAATAAAATGGCCCCCATGGTGCATTTGAACAGTTATGAATTTGTCTAAAATTTTCAGCATTCACTCCTAAAGTAGAAAAGACTTTCATCAATACATTTTGGGACCACAATCCACAACCCACAACCCACAACCCTAAACCCTAAACAAAGATATAGTTATGCATGTAACCAACATAAACTAAAATAATAAATAATCCCTAATCCTCAAATAGAGCACACAAAACAAAAACAGAATATAAAAGCATAAAGTCATACAATACAAATGCCTATAGTATATGACAAGCACAAAGTAATAGAATTAAAAAAACCCCTTCTTTAGGTATAAAGTTAAAAGTTAATTGAAGAAGGAAACAAACAAAGTAATACACTGAGGATTAGGGATAAACTTCACCTTTTCAGTGCATACCCCACACAAAACACAATGATAATAAACAAACAAAGTAATACACTTACATCATTCACTATAAATAAACAAACAACCATAGGGGACCACAGTATATGAACAACTTCATATATACAAAACCACCATAGCAATAAGATATGAACAACTACATCAAACACAGTATCCATGACAAAAAGTTAACCACTAATGGTAAGAAAAATGGAGGCACATAAACCCTAATATACAAAACATATGGGACCACAGTATACAGCATCAAAAAGTACATCAACTAACATTTTATACATATATATATATATATATATCAGCAAATCAAACTGAATGAAATACAAAATAACAAGAAATGATCAAAAAAATACTTTACAACTTATTCTTCGTGAACTTTTGGGCTTTGTTTGCTTTGTAAATCTCTAAATCAGTGACAATTGAACAATTGAAGCCCTACTTTCTCAAATCTATACACTATTTCGTTCAATTGAAACCCTAATTTGTTCAATCGAACAACCCTAATTTGTTCAATCGTTCAATCGAACAATCCTAATTCTCTTCACTTTCCTCTTCTCAGATGCACGACCATTGGAAGTGAAAATGGTAAGCAAGGTTAGATATATATATATATATATGTATATATACAAGGGTAAATTGGTCTTTTTACATATGCCATTAACAATGTTAACTATGCATATTACTCCATCAACCACAGGGGGTTATGTGGTAATATTCGAAAGTCAGGAGGGTAATCCACACATAGCCTAAACCATAGGGCGGTAAAGTGAAGTTTGCCCAAGAAATTATTTAACGTTCTCTTAGTCATATTCATTAGAGTACAATAATACTTCTCAGCTATATCATTCTGCTCAGGCATTCAGAAATATTATGTCTTTCATAGAGTTAAGGAAATAGACTTGTACTTTGCACTATCTTTATGATTTTCACATTTTTGTTTAATTACATTTATTCTTTGATAATGTACACCTCAATGGTGTCCATTTACTAGAAAACTTTTATGCAATAAATAAACAAAATCATAAAGTGAAAATTCATTTATAAAAATGATAAAAATAACTTTATTTACCAAACATAAAATGTCAAAAGAGCACATTAATGTCTATTTGGGTAATATGAAGAAATTCTGTATATCTTGAGGCACTTTACTTAATGTAATTGAATTACTTTTCCTTAATGTAACTCACACTCCCACTAAAAGCTATAAAATCTAAATTCAAAGAATCTCATATTTACTATTTTTTATAACTTTTTTTTTCCCAAAAAAATAGTATAATCTTTTATGCCACAAGTTTGAGAAGTTTTCATTTATCAAGCTATATTTAGGACCAACATAATGATAATAAATTAAAATTTTGAGAAATCTTTAAATTTTAATTTATACAAACCATCATAAATAATACCAAAATTAACAAAAGAGGTATTTTCAATAAATTAAACTTTTATTCTAAATTTTGAAAATAATCATCAAGGTTAATTAAATTTCGACAAATCAATAAATAAATTTTTGTTTTTAAAATTAGAATGAACATAAAAATTTTGAATAAAGTCTAAATAATGATCAATGCCCAATAAATAAAAGATAAAACTCAATAATTTCAATTGGAGTTTTAACATAATTGGTTTGAAAATAATCTTGCACTGTATTAAAAACATGAGTAGCCATTTTCTTTCTTACGAGACTAAAAATCTTGAGCAAACTCATTTTTTTTATGTGGCCATTTCTTTATGTCATTTTCTAAGCATTCTTCCCTTCTTTTTTTTTTTTTTTTTTTTGGCTTCTTAAATTACAAGATCAATAGATGATATCTCAATTACTTAAGTTTTGTCTCTTCTTAAATAAACATACTAGTCAATTTATTAACTTTCTACCTACTATTCATAGAATTATAGTTAATATAAATGACCCATACTGAAAAGATAAATAATTTAAAATTAATTGTACGAAAATAAACTCATTCACAAATATTTTTAAATTCTTTAATTGAGTAGTCAAGTTAGACAATTCAATGACATGTTCATATATCTCATGCTTACCATCAAACTTTATATTGGTGAGCTTAACCATAAGTGTTCCAACAAAAAACTTATTAACAGTTCGGAAACGTTCTTTCACATTATTTAGCATTATCAATTTAAGGAAGTTAAAACTTAATATTTGCTATAATCATTCACATAAAAACATAAATTTCATTTGTTCGATCCTTTTATACTTTATGAAAAGTCTTTTTTCTTTTTCTTTTATACTACTTAAATCATAATAGCTGTAAATTTCTCAAATAGTAATACTAAGTCAAAATTCAAAACATCGAGATGAAATTGAACTTATTCTATTCATTTTGAGAAATATTTTTCATTTAAAATCAAAACAAACAAAGTATACAAATATAGCGACATAAAACTTTAATCAATAATTCATGCTCACTATATTAATGCTAAGAGTAATCAATAATTGACAATAAGTCAAGATAAACACATGTTTAAACAATCACAAATAGTATCATCGTGATCTACCTTTGAGATAATCTAATAGCATACTATTTAATAATTATGGTAATTCCCTTTCACCAATAGGACTAATTAATAAAATATTCATAATTAAGTAGGTATGTTACCTTTGGGTATTCATTCCTATATCAATTATGAATACCCATCAACTATCCTATTCCAATTCAACAATTACTTATATCTTTGTAATTAAAGAAGGTTTGTAAAGTCATTATTTTTTAATACCTGGAAATGGTATTAAATTTCAATTATTTGATTTGATATCTATGTGTCATTTCGATTGGGTCACTTTGACAAATACCAATCATATCATAATTTAGATTTCAAATTAAAATAAAAACTTTGCATGGACATTATTGAATAAATAATAATTTATTCATAATTATTCATCACCATAATCATAATGCATATTACTAAATCATAAAAATAATATTAAGACAACAAATATTGACACAATTCATATTCTATGTCACATAACCCACAAAAACCAATCTTAATGGTTGTAATAACATCATATTGAAATAATTTTTAGAAGTTACAATTATATCCTTAAATAGCAATATGCTTGGTGTTATAAAGATCACAATTAATTTTAATATGCTTTCTCATACTAAAATTTTGTAACACTTTAATGTGCCTCACAGTGGAATTTGATAATATAAAATTCAGCAAAACATAAATAATAATGATTCATTATGTAACACGAATATCTTTAGGCATTACTAAATCAAACAATACAATGGTCATTATCCACTAAACCTTTCCTCATAATAAAGATAATTAAATCATTCATAGTATTCATATAGCGATCCCGGTTTCCCTTCCTTTGATTGTCATATTCCGGACTTAAGTTCCGTGGAGTTGGTGGTTGTATATCTTGTGGTTATCCTTTAATTCCATGTGTTTGAGTTTTAGGATGTATTAGGCGTGTTTCAAACAGGTTGGTTGAGCTTTAGTCCCATTCCTTGTTGCCCAGAATTTTGGTGGTACGCTTGAGCAAGTCCCTTTGCGCTCGAGCGGAGTTTGATTTTTGGTTGTCCGCTCGAGCGGGTCTTCTTGCGCTCGAGCGGGGTTTACATACTCTCAGCATTTCGTACCTCTGCAAAACTTCTGCAGGTGTGTTTTTCACGCTCGAGCGGATTTTCTTACGCTTGAGCTGGTCGCGCTCGAGCGAGTAGTTCATTTTCTATAAAAGCACTGGGAGGGGTGTAGACAAGCCCGTGGGGGACCTCGCTACAGCTCGGACTCGATTTGCGTTACTGTTCTTAATCTGAACCAAAGAGTCCAAATCCAGCAAATCGTTTTGAGAAAACAGATTTTTAGAAAAGAAGTGCCAAACATAGACTGCTTTGCCAGATACAGAGTCGCCACCTAAATATTTTATTTTGGAAAATTTAGGAAACCCTGACTCGTTGCCTAAGGCCACGTGTTCGTCATCACCAAAGTTGCCTCGGCTCAGGAACTTGGGTACGATTGGGGAAGGTCACTTCGTGAGCACCCCCGCTCGCCCGATCAAAGATCGGCCTCTACTAACCATGATATCTATTTTTGAAAACATTGTGTGTTCTTATTCCGGTTATTAGCCTAGGTTACTATGTGATGCGCACAGCATACAAGTATAGACTGAGTCGTCTGAATTGGAACAAAACACTTCATGTTTGTTTGTGAAAATGGTTTGCTACTCGCAAGTAGGCTTAAAATGCGGATTTTGCCACCCTCGGGTGGGCTTAAAAAACATGATTTTGCCACTATCTAATGGGCTTAAAACACACATTTGATGAACTGTTCCAATTCAAATAACCCAACCTTCACCCACAGGCGTTCAGGCAGTTATATCACATAAGCACATAGCCTCATGGTAAGCATGCTATTCATGGCAGTCACTCACACGCATGCAAGGATGCTAAAGCATAAAACTCACCAAATACTCCAAGCCAAAACAGAAACCGATTAGAAATCCATGCATGATCCTAAGTATACAGAAATGCCTAATGCAACACATGCAAAAATGCAACTATAGTAGGCTCGGCTATTCTAAACATGGCTTATGAGATGCAACAGCTATCAAGTATTCAACTCGGAATTGAAATACAGATGCAGTTAGTATGATACGCCGAGCCCGGTGCATGCAAGACAGATGAATGGGTGCAAACATGCTATCATATTGTATGCTAATTGAAACATGCCCTAATCTAACCATTATAAGCAGGTAAATAAAAGGGAGAAAGACGTGGGGTTGGAAGACATACATCACACACATGCACACTTATTACAATATTGCCCTCGCAGAGAGGGTCCAAATAAATAATACAATCCAAATAATACAGATCCTTAATTAATTTACAAATTAACTAAGAAAAATAATAAACTGGCATGCAAGCCAGGGACTGTCTTGACTCTTCTCCAGATGATGAATGATGCATGTCCGGGTTGCCTTGTGCAGAAATCCATTGCGATGCCCCAATTAGCCTCTGTTTGCAATTGTTTTTGGAATGCGTGCCAAGCTCCTAAGGTCAGCGATTCTTGATTTGCTGCAACAGAGAGCAGGAAAGGGGCATGGCAATGTATTTTCACAAATGTATGCATGCCTCGATCCTCGTGCCACCAATCACGCATCTCGATGCATGATGGTCGAGGAATCGAATTGCACAACTCAATATAGAATGAATGCACATGAAAACTCAACTAAAACCTAACTCTATCATGGATAATCCGGAGTGTCGGTGACTGGGAATTGAGACACGTTCCGTCACTCGAAGTACGAAACGCCCCTCGTTTCCCGTGCTCGAGCTAACCCCTATCCCGAACACAATGCAATATGCATGACATGCATGAAATGCAACTAAGATACATCCTAACATGCAACATGCTATGAAATGGCATACACGATGCACGAGGTAACATGGCATACACAATGAACTAACATACAACCTAGCATACACAATGCTATGGAATGAAATGGCATACACAATGCAATATGGACTTACACTAACACAAGTGGACCTCAGCCACACTCACATAAGAGGCCAGTAGATGAAAATGAGACACTCGAAATGCGTGCACACGTGCACGCAAACTGAGGATCGACCCTAAGGCACGAAATGCCACTCTAATATGATATGGCAAAGCATGGAATATGGCATACTAGCATGCGAATTTCAGAGGCAAAAATGATGCAAAACAGCCCCGAAAGATGGCAAAATGACACCCGATACATGGAATAGGTCCCGAAACATGGAACTAGGCATACGAAATGACCTATGACTATGCAATGCATGCATTATTTGAACATGGAATGTGAAGATAGAATCAAGACAGCCCGAAAATAAGCATATTTATAGTTCTAAGAAGGGCCAAAAAACAAACGCAAATGGGTCTAAACTTGCATGCGAAAATGGCCCCGAAAGCAAGATAATGAAACAAGTGGCAGCTTCTGACCCTAAACAGAGAAGGGCCCTTCTACAATGTTGAATAGGGGCCCAAAATATGATGTTTTACAGTTTACCATAAGCCACAAAAATAGACACAAGTATCGCAAAACTCTCATGCAAAAAGTGGGCCTAAATGAGGACAAAAAAGTAAGTGATGCATTCTGGCCCCAAAAAGATGAAGGTCCTTCAACAAAGTTGAAGAGGGACCTGAAATATGACCTTTTACAGTTTATGATCAAACTCAAAACAGTGTACAAGTATGCTCAAAGTACTATGCAAGATATGGCCAAAAAGAGAGCTACAACACAAAGTATAAAAATGATGCTTCAAAAATAAAAATACCCTTAATGAAACATGAATAGGGGGTCAAAATGAGGCCATTTACAGTTCAGACCAAAGTCCAAAAACAGAAGCACAAGAGGCTAACAAATCATGCAAAAATGGGGCCAAAAGAGGGATACAAAGGCAAGTGACAAAAGGGGGGCCCAAACAGTGATGAGACCTTCAAAAATGTTGAAGAAGGGCTAAAAAAAAACTACTTTACAGCTTACAACATGCCTCAAAACAGTTTACATATAGGCCAAAAATACTACACAAGAAATAGGCATACAAGAGAGGTAATGAAGCAAGTGCAACAAGGAGGCCTCAAACAGTGAGAGGCCCTTAAAAAAACATGAAATAGAGCTCAAAAAAATTCCATTTTCAGTTAGGGTCAGAGCTCAAATATGCAAGCAAGTATGGCTAATGTATTGAGCAAAAATAGGACCAAAAAGAGGAGAGAAGGACTTACCCCTGTAGCCTAGTCTTTGACAGCTTCTTGGCACAAGAAATGGTGCTTCCTAAGCTCTGGAAAGCAGCTCCAAGTGGCTGGAATGGAGGTGGTGGTATGGTGCTAGGTGGTGGTGTGGAAAGGGTGTAGAACTTGGATGTTTTGGAGGGTTGAAGTGAGGGAGAGAGGGAAATGCAATACAAGGCTCCAAGGGAATTTTTCTCAACCCCAAAAATAGAGCTGGAGGCTGCTTTATATAGACAAAAAGAGGGGGGAAAATGGGGGGGAAACAATTCAAGTTTCCCCCCAAAATGGCAGCCCCCCGGATACAAAATCTGGGGGGAAATGAAATAGATATTTGTGATATACCAACTGCAAGGAATCAGGCCGGCCAGTTATCTAGGTCACAGGTGACCGGCCGACTCTCCCCATGGCCGGCCGGCCAGGGTTCAAAAGGGCCAAGTTCAATTACTAGCCGACCACCATAAATTGGTGGCCTCCCATGTGTTCTCTACACAACCCTGTGGTCAAAAATTGGCAACAGTGAACCAGGAGAGAGAAAAGGCCACTTTTAGGAGGGATTCAAAAGGGACAATCATAATTACTAGCCGACCATATGATATTTGTGGCCTCCCAAGTGTGTACAACACAAATATGTGGTTTGGAGCTTGAAAAAGTGGCCCTAGGGTGGTCAACATTGGCTTTTGAGTGAGAAAAACGGGCGACGGAGGGCGATAAAGGAATATAACTGGTTGCTGAAACAATTACTAGCCTCCCACCCTTCTACGACCTTCCTGGTGATGAAACAGAGGTCCCTGCCAAAAATGAACGCAAACCGATGCAAAATGAAGGTTCGGGGGCCGAAACGCGCAGTTCGAGGCCCCGAAAACCGACTGTTAGGCACCGGGAGTGGTGTTCGACCACGAAGTTGGTCTCTTGGACCACAGTGTCCCTTAAAAGGGAGTAAATAAGATGCATGCCAAAAATCGGAGCGAACGGAGGTGGTTAGGCGGTCCTGAACTGAGGCACTCGGCCTGACGGCTCCGAAAACCGGGAACCGGGCCCCGAAATGGGCAAAATGTCCTACGACCACGAAATGTAGCCCACGGCCACTGAGAGATGATCTACGAGACCTCTCCCTCCCTTTGGGAAGAGAAACTGAGAAAATCGAGCCTGGTTCGCAAACCGAGGCAAAGTACAGAAAAGCCTGGAAGTCCGGAGGTAAGGCTCACGGCCGAAACTCTGAAACCTCTGGACGAGCACGATATGCAACATCACCAAGCGCTCAATTGGTGACGTCTAAGTCTTAAGGTCGGTCAAAAATGGGGTGTCTACAAGGGGAAAATCTACGCTCGAGCGGCTTTCCCTTTGCGCTCGAGCGAGTGTGTTTTGCAGTTGTGTCTTGGCGCTCGAGCGAGTCCAGTTTTTATGTCTGACGCTCGAGTTTCCTATTCTCCGCTCAAGCGGACTAGTCGTATATCAGAGGGCAGCTGGGTGATTTTGAATCACTTTTCACATTTCCTTTCTCTCTCTTACTTTTCTAAACCTCCATTTGAAAGCACCTCACTCTAAAAACACAACTTCTCTCTAGGGTTTGATCTAGTATGAGTGATTTTCTATCCTTGGGCCTTTGTAAAAAGTGTGGGGATCGTTGAGGGTTACATTTTGATCCGAAAATATTGGGGTTTGGAGCATTTCAAATTTCTTTATCTTCCTCCTTTGAGCTCCGAATTTGAGGTAGGGATTCCTACTCATTCTTATGTGCTTTAACATAGATGTTGAGCTTTTTGTATAAATGGTTTGATTTGGAAAATTTTGGGTGTTAGGGTTTCAAAGGTATGAAAATGGGGTTTTATTATTTTGACTCATAAATATGTAATTTGGTTCTTAAAATGATGGTATTGTTGTTGGTTCTTGATATTTGTGCCTTTGGGCCAAAGTTGAGAAAGATGGAAGAAAACCCTAACTTTTGTTATAAATTAATTTATACAATTAATTTGGGGATGTTATGGAAATATGAAATTGAGTTGTAGACTATAAAATTGACTCATTATGAGATAGAATGGTGAAGTTGGAATTATTAATCACTCACCTTGGAAATTGTTGATAATTTATCTATTGGATGAAATTATTATCTGTTTAGAAATAATTGCTTTGGGCTATCATTGGAGGGTAGTCTTGATTGTTGTAGATAATGCATGATGATTAGGCAAACTAAAACTAATCAATTGAGTATGCCATCGAATATGGCGGTTGATATAATACATGAATTTTATGTATTGATTTGATTATGTATATGATATGTGTTTATATACATTGTGTTGTGTGGGAGGAGATACGGGATGTACTCCACGGTTTAGGGGAAGATAAGGGATGGACCTCTAAACCGGATATTGTTTGGGAGGAGATAGGGGATGGACTCCATTGATACATCACTAAAATGTGTATCATTCTTGAAGTACGGAAGTGTTTTTGTTTGACATTGATACAGCACTAAAATGTGTATCATTTGTGAAGTATGGAAGTGTTATCATGTGTTATTGATACAGTGCCAAAATGTGTATCTGTTATGAAGTGTGAAATGTTTAATATGAGTTATTATCTCATCTGAAATAGAAATACTGTTGATATGAGATGTGATCTCAATCAAATTGATTGGACAGGTTCTGAGCCATAGTTATGAATTGAGAATTGGATTAGAAATGAAAAAAGGAATGAAACATGATCACTTCTGTCATGTAATTGAATCAGATGACGAATTGATTCGTGTGAGTTAAACATTTATCAACTGCCAATGTTTTAGTTATTGCTCATATTATGTTTAGCATATCTCTACTGGGCGTTGGCTCACCCTATATGAGACATCATTTTCAGGTACATGTAGCATGCCACCTCCAAGGACGTAGCTTGAGAGGCTTAGTGGCTGGGACATCTTTTGTGATTACATTTTTGTATTACATGTATATCAAGCCAAGGGCTTATTATCTGTTTTCAGTTAGTACTTACTCTTCTTGTAACCAAGTGTTGGCTTGGAAAGTTGTAAGCCCGTAGGGAATTTACTTTTGTTGTTAACATGTAATACATTTTGTAATGAATACTCTAATGATATGTAATTATGCTTTATTCCTTTATGTCTAAGCATGTCAAGAATGTATGATTTATGGGTTTATTTTGAGGGTGTTACAACTTGGTATCAGAGCGTACCGGGTTTGAATACTTTGGGTACGTGGGAAGTGATTAGTATCACAATGGGTTTGTCTCTCTTATTAGAGACTTATGTGTAATGTTATGTGCTTATGTGATAACATGTTTATGTGACTAATTGGGTAAGGGATTTAATTTTTAGGATGTTGATTGGATCTGTGGGTTTCTGTGAGTCTTGTTGGAAAAGCACATGATCAATGCTGTTTCTAACCAAAGCTCTAGTAACGCCTCGGGACTATCATTATCCAAAAATGAAATTCGTAAGTGTTTATGTGATTATGTGCTTACGTGGAGTGAATTACAGCTGTCCATGCATTAGGACGTGAGTGTTATAGCTTCGGCACATTTGTGAATGTGCTAATGTCTTCGTTACCTTTATAGGATGTCAGGATGAGGACATGGTGGTAGGCGAGGTAGGCCTAGGAGGCAGGAGATGCCTATACCGGATGAGATTCCGGAGCAACAGGAGGGTGTTGGTCAGGCCAATGTGGCCGAGCCAGTAGGTCAGCAGGCCATGGGCGCCTTAGCCCGCGAGATGGCAGGAGCTTTGAGGGAATCCTTGGGCATTCTCAGAGTTGAGAATCAGGTCCAGGCCCATGTTGCTGAGGTAGGGCCTTCATTTCTGAAGAGGGAGTTCTTCCGGTCTAATCCGGATGAGTTTGTTGGGGATCCTAAGGAGCCACTTAAGGCAGATGAGTGGTTGGAACAGATGACGAAGATGTTTGAGATGCTTGGTGTAGACACCCCATTTTTGACCGTCCTCAAGACTTGGACGTCACCATTTGAACACTTGGTGATTATCCATGTTTGTGTTTGTTTGGAGTTCCCGGAGTTCTCGGCTACGCGCCTTGCCTCAGGATTTCCGAACTCGACTGTTTCGTGTCTGGTTTTGCACCAAACACTTGTGTTTTGCCTTGGAGGGGCAAGGAATGCCTTTTGAGGCATCCCCACACACCACCGGCACTAGCTAGAGGCCACCGGCTGGTTTTTCTTGCCATCGGCAATATATATTGCCGGTCGGCACTATTTATTCTTGGCCGGGCACAAAATTTTGTCAAAATGACATTCTTGCCTAAGCATTCTTGCAGTTGCTTTTTCAGATATTTTGAGGCAGCTGTATGGCATTGGCTTCTCCTCCATACACGTGTATGGAGGGATGCCTCTCTTGTTTGGCTTAGTGACTAAGCTTACAAGATTGCCTCCTCTATAAGAGGAGGCCTTGTCTCCCTTGCTTTAGGGTTAGAAAAATTGGAGAGGAGAAGAAAGAGCTCTGGTTTTTAGGGTTTGCTTTGGTGTATCTAACCTATATCTATACCTCTTCTTCTCTTGCCCTTTTGTGTGTTTGTGTCTCATTATTGCACACAAGCACATAGTATTTCACCTTTCCTTGGCTACTGAGGTCCCAAGAGGTTGTTCTTGCTGTTCTTGACTGGTTTGGAGCTCAAGGAAGCAACAAAGTCAACATTTGTGAAGAAGGTCAACAAGGGTGAGAAACTTGCTTTATATACCCCATTCTTGCACTCCATTTTGACCTATCTTTGAACTATTTTTGTGCTTGGTGTTTAATATAAAAAAGTTCTGTTTTTTAGTCCTCTTGATAGTTTATTAAGGGTGCTTTGTGCTTTGGGGAAGTTTGGCCCCTCTTAGGCCTTGAAAGGCCTCATTTTTGTGCTATTTTGTTGAGCTCCGGGATTTTGGTGTTTGGGTCTCTTCACCACTGAAATCTTGAGGGATTTCAGTGGTGAAGGTGATGCCTTGAAGTCCCAAGAAGGAGAGGGCCACCCCCTCTCCTTGTTGTCCTTGAAAAGGACAAGTTTTGGCCTCTTGAGGAAGCCTATGTTCAAGTGTGTGTTGAGCATGCCATGACTATTTTTCATGCTCATATTACCATGATATAACATGATTTTAAGTTGGTTTTGGTCCCTTATGCATGCTTAGCATAGTTGCCATGTAATGCCTCATAATGCCTTTAACATGTCTTAGGTTGTTAACCTTTTTTGAGCATGATTTAGGCTTAGACTTATGAATGTTTCGTGCTTATTTTTCCATACTTTAGGTCTGTCCATGGTTGTTCGGATTGATTTTGGCATGTTTAGTATAGCTCCTTTGCATTTGTGGCTTGCCAGGCTTGTACGCCTCAAGTATGTGAATGTGTAGCTTGTGTTTCTTGCATCGTTTCGGTGGTTTGGAACCACCTAACATGTAATTTCAGTCCCTTTGGCATGCTCATATGCTTGCCTAAGTCGCCTCTTTATTGCTTTGAAAGCATATGTTGTATGCCTCTTGTTTCGACCATTATGCATGCCTTTGAATTTGAGACCCTTAGGTGCCATCTAAGTGGTCCTTTGGACTTAGTTTTATGTGTTGAAACTCTGTTTTTGGTCGCCCAATGCATGCCATGTATGGTTGTGTTAAGTGTAGTCCATTACCTCTTTGGTGAGCCTTGAGTACTTGGGCCTCTTTGCATGTTTTACTTGGTTTATTGAGTTGGTTTGGAACCTTCTATAACATGATTGTCAAAGCTTATGATGCATGCTAAGTGTCCATGATATCCCCTTCCAAGTGTGCTTGAGGGTTGTTTACTTAGTGCTTAAGTTGGTACCTTAACATGTGCATGTGAGCATGCGTGATTAGCCTCCATTTTTGGGCATTTTGGCCACTGATTTTAGGCCTATTTGGGGTTTCCTAGATCATGTTTAAGACCATCATTTGCTTGGCTTGCATTGCCTCATGTTTGCTTGCATGCTTACACAAGTATCTTGCCATGATCATGTTGCATATTAGCTAACATGCTTAGGTTGCATTGCACCTTGCATACGCGCCTTGTTCCTTGACTTGGTGATAGGAATTGGGCCTTGTTTTGTTTGTTTGGTTCACATGCATTTGACATGAAAGTGCACAACTTGGTTCTTCGGGCCATCATGCGTGGGAATGCGTGATTGGTGGCCCGAGAATTAAGGCACATGCCCCTTTGAGTCACAAATATGATAAGGGGCATGATTGGTGCATACATTGTTGGAATTACATTGCCATGCAAGATTCTGCCCTCTGCTGCTGTGAGTTGCAGGTTCTGCAGACATTCAGTGTCGGCCGGCAGTATTTAGTACCGACCGGTAGTCTATTGATAGCCGATGAGTTCATCTTGTGCCGGTGGCCACATATAGCAGCCGGTGGATATTCTGTTTAGCCGGTGGTGATCCCCAGCATCCAAGGAAGTAGTTCTGAGACTTTGGCAGTCTTCTGAGATGCAAAGCAGGGAAAACAGAGGCAATCTAGGCATGGCAGTGCAATTCCGAGCAAGGCCCGAGCACGTGCTGCATTTGGCTCTCCTCCCGAGGCGGTTTACTGTTTTTCTTAGTTTAGTTAGTTTGTCAACTAATTAGGCTATTTGTAATATTTAATTAGCTTGCGTAGTTAATTATTTGTATTATTCTTTTGGTCCCTCCGAGCGAGGGCAAATCTGTAATAAGTGTGTGTGGGTGTGTGTATGTCTTCCAACCCCCATTTCTTTCTCCCTTTTATTTACCTGCTTATGATGGTAGATTAGGGCACGCCTATTTTAGCATACCTTATGCAATGCATGCGTGCATCCATGCATTTGTCTAAACATGCACTGGGCTCGGTACATCATACAAACCACATTGTATTTCGATTTCCAACTTGAATACGTGCACCGAACAAAGTGCATTTCACATGCCATCTTTAGGGTTAGCCGAGCCTACTCTAGATTACATCCTTGCATGTGTTGCATTAGCCACTTAACATGAACTAGGACATGCATGTTTGCTAACCAGTTTACTGTTTTGGCACGGAGTACAATGTAAGTATTTATGCTTTAGCATATCGCATGCGTGTGAATGTTAACATGACAGTATGATTACCATGCGGCTAAATGCTTATATGAGATAAACTGTTTGAATGCCTGTGGGTGGAGGTCGGATTGCTTGAGTTGGAATAACTCGTTGAAATCCGTGTTTTAGCCTACTTGCGAGTAGCAATTTCAAGCTGTTTTCAAAATGAACGGATATGCAATATTTATTTCCAAATTAGGCAATCTAGTCTATACTTGTTTGCTGCGCGCATAACATAGTAATTCTAGGCTAATAATTGGAATAAGAGCATGTAATGTTTTCAAAAACGGATATCACGGTTAGTAGAGGGTCTTGGACGGGCGAAAGGGTGCTCATAAATGACCTTCCCGTCGTACCCAAGCTCCCGAGCCAAGACCACTTTGGTGATGACGGACATGTGGCCTTCGGCACCGAGTCAGGGTTTCCTAAATTTCCCCTTTTTAAATATTTAGGTGGCTACTTTGTAATCTGGCAAATCAGTCCATGTTTGGCACTACTTTTTCAAAAATCTGTTTTTCTTCAAAACGATTTGCCAGAGTTGGACTCTTTGGTTCAAGATTAAGAACCGTGACAATCGAGTCCGAATTGTAGTAAACCCAAATGAACAGAACGGGACTTAACCCTCCCGGGGCGTTCGGGGACGTCTACACTTGGCATCGAAGACGGGGCTTTGAAGGTGACCTTGGCATCTTTCCAGCTTAAGGGGGATGCGGGTCAGTGGTGGAAATTCATAAGAGGTCGTGTAGAAGGGACTTGGGAGGCCTTTGTAGATGCTTTCCAGGAGAAGTTCTTATCTCTAGCTGTCAAGGAGAAGTTGAGGGATCAGTTCTACCAACTTAAGCAGCTGAGTTCTTCAGTGGTCGAGTTTGAGGTCGCATTTACCAGTCTATCCAGGTTTACACCTGAGCTTGTGGCATCCAAGGAACGCCGTTGTCTGGAGTTTAAGAGGAAGTTGAGGCATCGCCTCAAGATGAGAGTTGGGGGTTCTATGACTCGGGAGTATGGGCGTCTTGTAGATGCTGCAGCCCATATGGAGATTATGATGCAGGAGGAGGAGGAGAGGCAGAGAGGCTCCAAGAGGAGTTAGGATGGCCAAGGTGATGGCAGGAGACAGAGGGGTTCTAACCCTCAGCAGTTTCAGGGTGGTTTTGCTAGATCTACCTTTCCAGTGCCGAGTGCAGACCCTGGAAGAGGCAGTCAGGGAGACGTGACTTGTTACAAGTGTGGTCATCTGGGCCACAAGTCTCCAGCTTGCCCGCAGAAGGGTGGAGGTCAGAGAGCAGCTTCATCTTCGACCCGACCTCAGAGCTAGAGTTAGGGCAGAGGCCAGCCGCTTTCTTGTTACCAGTGTGGTCAGGCAGGGCACCTAAAGAGGTTTTGCCCGCAGTAGAGTGGCACTTCTGGTGCATCTAGGCAGAGGTAGAGTTTTCAACCAGCTCAATCAGTTCAGGCCTCGCGGGCCAATTAGGGAGCTTCGTCATCCCAATCTGTGCAGCAGTCTTTTGCTCCTAGAGGTGAGTAGGTAGATCAGGGGCCTTCAGGGCGCGTGTATGTTGTTACCGCGCAGGATCTTGTACCGGCCCCATTTGTTGTGAGAGGTACCTTCTTGTTTTGCAACTCGATTGCCAATGTGTTGATTGATACGGGTGCATCCCATTTTTTTATATCTGCTGCATTTGCATCTATCTTGGGTTTGGAGTTGGCACAGTTAGCATCTCCTATTTGTATTGTATCACCTGTTGGGGGTGAGTTGATTTTGAAACAAGGGTGTCAGGGCTGTGATATAGAGGTAGCAGATCGCCGACTTCCATTTCCTTTTTTAGTAATGCCTATGTCGGGTTTTGATGTTATCTTGGATATAGACTGGCTATCATCATACCGGGCTGTTATTGATTGTTACCGCCAGAGGGTCACAGTATGTACCTTGAGCGGGGATTGTTTCCATTTCTTGGGGGATCGGGTTGGTAGTGTGTTGCCACCGGTGTATGATCCGCGAGGGTGGAGTGAGCTTAGTGGTCTTCTCACTAGCCTTATGAGTAGTGAGTGTGATGAGACCGGGGTTGAGTTACCAAGAGTGGTTTGCGAGTATTCAGATGTTCTTCTCGAGGATCTTGTCAATTTGCCACCTCATCGAGAGATAAAGTTCTTTATTGATTTAGTGCCCGGCACAGCACCGATTTCTATGGCACCTTACCGTTTTGCCCCAGCCGTGTTGAGTAAGTTGAAGATTCAACTCCAAGAGTTGCTGGATAAGGGCTTCATTCGCCCGAGTGTTTCGCCGTAGGGAGCACCGACCCTCTTTGCTAAAAAGAAAGATGGTGCCTTGAGACTTTGCATCAATTACCGAAAATTGAATCGGGCTATGGTTAAGAATAAATACCCTATGCCCCGTATAGATGATCTGTTTGACCAGTTGAAAGGGTCTCGTTGTTTCTCTAAGATAGACTTGAGATCGGTTTACCACCAGTTGAGGGTCAGGGAGGAGGATATTCCAAAGATGGCATTCCATGTGCGGTATGGCTATTATGAGTTTCTGGTGATGCCATTTGGGCTCACCAATTCACCGGTAGTATTTATGGACCTGATGAACTGGATATTCCAGGAATTTTTAGACCGTTTTGTAGTCGTTTTCGTGGACGACATTCTGATTTATTCACCTTCTGAGGAGGAGCACGAGGGACACTTGAGGGTGGTGCTTGAATTGCTTAGAGCCCATAGGCTGTATGCCAAGTTTGGGAAATGTGAGTTCTGGCTAAGATAAGTCAAGTTCTTAGGCCACGTGGTTTCCGGGGAAGGGGTGTCTGTTGATACATCCAAGATTGAGGTAGTGCAGGATTGGGCACAGCCTAAGAGTGTATTTGAGATCCGCAGTTTTCTGGGATTAGCTGGGTATTACCGCCGATTTGTGAAGGATTTCTCCAGGCTAACTTCGCCGTTGACTAGATTGACGCGGAAATGGGACAAGTTTGTATGGAGTGAGACTTGCGAAAAGTCGTTCCAAAAGCTGAAGGTTAGATTAACCACCGCTCCGGTCTTGATTATTCCGGAGAGAGGTTTGGGTTATGCGGTTTATTGTGATGCCTCACGAGAGGGTTGGGTTTGGGTTGTGTGTTGATGCAAGAGGGGAAAGTGGTAGCATATGGCTTACGTCAGTTGAAAATACACGAGAGGAATTACCCTACACATGACCTAGAACTAGCAGCTGTAATTTTTTCCTTGAAGATTTGGAGGCACTACCTTTATGGTGAGAGATTCAAGGTATTCTCGGATCATAAGAGTTTGAAGTATCTGTTTACATAGAGGGACTTGAATTTGAGGCAGAGAAGGTGGATGGAATTCATTGAGGACTACGATTTCGAGTTGCACTATCACCCGGGAAAGGCCAATGTTGTGGCCGATGCTCTTAGTAGGAAATCCATTAGTGATGTTACTTGTATAGCCATCTGGGAGTGGGAGATGTTGGGTGCAATTGGCGAGTTTGATTTATACAGGCGAATCCGTTGAAATTTCTGTGACCTTATAATGTTGTTCTTGTGACCTACACTTGTGAATTGAGTGTTAGAGGCACAGAGAGGTGACCTTGAGGTAGAATCCCTTCGAGAGAAGATCTCCAATGGGAAGGTTGAGAAGGGTTTAGCGGTGTATCCCGACCAGAGTGTGAGATACCGAGACCGCTTGTTTGTACTGGAGTCTTGCCGAGAGGAGGTACTGCGAGAGTTTCACCATTCACACCTTGCGGTGCATCCGGGAGGCACCAAGATGTATCGTGATTTGGGTCACCAATTTTGGTGGCAGGGTATGAAAAGAGATGTGGCAGTTTTCGTATCAAAGTGCCTTACTTGTCAGCAAGTGAAGGCCGAGCATCAAAGGCCAGTGGGTTTGTTACAACCCTTGCCTATTGCCGAGTGGAAGTGGGAACATGTCACTATGGACTTCGTTGTAGGTCTTCCGAGGACTCAACGGGGTAGTGATGCTATTTGGTTGGTTGTAGACCGGTTGACTAAGTCGGCGCACTTTATCTCTATACGCGTGAGAGATTCGGTAGATCATCTTGCCGACTTGTATATTCGGGACATAGTGAGGTTGCACGGGGTCCCAGTGTCGATCGTCTCTGATAGAGATCCCTGTTTTATTGCTAGGTTGTGGCAGAGTTTGCAGAGTGCCTTGGGTACTAGATTGACCTTTAGCACGGCTTATCATCCTCAGACTGACGGGCAGTCTGAGCATACTATTCAGATCCTTGAGGATATGCTTCGAGGTTGTGTTTTTGACTTCAGTGGGTCTTGAGAGAGGCACTTGCCCTTGGTGGAGTTTGCCTACAACAACAGTTTTCAGTCAAGTATCGGTATGGCACCGTTTGAGGCTTTGTATGGCCGACTATGTAGGTCTCCAGTTTGTTGGGCCGAGGTGGGTGATGCACCTTTGTTGGGCCCAGAGTTGGTGAGGGAAACGACGGAGAAAGTTGAGCTTATCCGTAGGAGGCTTGTTACAGCCCAGAGTCGCCAAAAGAGTTATACCGACCGTAGGAGGAGGCTTTTGGCATTTGAGACGGCTGATCATGTTTTTCTGAAAATATCACCTAGGCAAGGTTTGATGAGGTTTGGGAAGAGTGGGAAGTTATCCCCTCGGTTTATCAATCCCTTTGAGATCCTTGAGAGGATTGGGGAGGTTGCTTATCGTTTGGCCTTGCCGCCGCAGTTATCCGGAGTACATGACGTGTTTCATGTTAGTATGCTTCGGAAGTACGAGCCGGAGCCATCGCACATGTTAGATTGGACCGACTTAGAGGTAGATGAGGATGCCTCGTATGAGGAGAGACCGGTTCGGGTCTTGGATAGGCGAGAGCAAGTCTTGCGAGGCAAGACCATTCCCTTGGTAAAGGTTTTGTGGAAACATCACGGAGTGGAGGAAGCCACTTGGGAACGTAAGTTGGAGATCCGTGAGAAATATCCAGACTTATTTGTTCATGTCTAATCATGTTTTGAAAATTTTGTAATATTGATAAACTTTAAGAGCATTGATTGTGTCTTAAGTTGTAAAACATGGTGTATGTTTTGAGTTTATGGAAATATAGTTTGGAACTTGCCTTATAATGGAAGTTGATTTTAACATTGTAAATGTTGATGATGTTTCAGAAATGCAAATGTATTGTTGGCATTGAATATATTTTGAGATACATGTTGATAATGCATGTTGGAGATTATTTGGAAGTTTGCCTCTTGAATAGAGATGGAATGACCGGTAATGGGTCAAGTTGTTGAATTTTGTATTGTAGTAATGTTGGTAATTGAGAAAACGTGTTTTTGAAAAACTTGTACTTAATTTCGGGGACGAAATTCTTTAAGGGGGGAGGTTATAGCGATCCTGGTTTCCCTTCCTTTGATTGTCATATTCCGAACTTAAGTTCCGTGGAGTTGTGGTTGTATATCTTGTTGTTATCCTTTAATTCCGTGTGTTTGAGTTTTAGGATGTATTGGGCGTGTTTCGAACAGGTTGGTTGAGCTTTAGTCCCATTCCTTGTTGCCTAGAATTTTGGTGGTACGCTCGAGCGGGTCCCTTTGCGATCGAGCGGAGTTTGATTTTTGGTTCTCAAGCGGGGTTTACACACTCTCAGCATTTCGTGCCTCTGCAAAACTTCTGCAAGTGTGTTTTTCACGCTCGAGCAGATTTTCTTACGCTCGAGCTGGTCGCGCTAGAGCGGGTATCTTGGCACTCGAGCGGGTAGTTCATTTTCTGTAAAAGTACTGGAAGGGGAAAATCTACGCTCGAGCGGCTTTCCCTTTGCGCTCGAGCGGGTGTGTTTTGTAGTTGTGTCTTGGCGCTCGAGCGGGTCCAGTTTTTGCGTCTGACGCTCGAGCGTCCTATTCTCCGCTCGAGCGGACTAGTCGTATATCAGAGGGCAGCTGGGTGATTTTGAATCACTTTTCACATTTCCTTTCTCTCTCTTACTTTTCTAAACCTCCATTTGAGAGCACCTCAGTCTAAAAACACAACTTCTCTCTAGGGTTTGATCTAGTATGAGTGATTTTCTATCCTTGGGCCTTTGTAAAAAGTGCAGGGATCGTTGAAGGCTACATTTTGATCCGAAAATATTGGGGTTTGGAGCATTTCGAATTTCTTCATCTTCCTCCTTTGAGCTCCGAATTTGAGGTAGGGATTCCTACTCATTCTTATGTGCTTTAACATAGATGTTGAGCTTTTTGTATAAATGGTTTGATTTGGGAAATTTTGGGTGTTAGGGTTTCAAAGGTATGAAAATGGGGTTTTATTATTTTGACTCATAAATATGTAATTTGGGTCTTAAAATGATGGTATTCTTGTTGGTTCTTGATATTTGTGCCTTTGGGCCAAAGTTGAGAAAGATGGAAGAAAACCCTAACTTTTGTTATAAATTAATTTATACAATTAATTTGGGGATGTTATGGAAATATGAAATTGTGTTGTAGACTATGAAATTGACTCATTATGAGATAGAATGGTGAAGTTGGAATTATTAATCACTCACCTTGGAAATTGTTGATAATTTATCTATTGGATGAAATTATTATCTGTTTAGAAATAATTGCTTTGGCTACCGGTGGAGGGTAGTCTTGATTGTTGTAGACAATGCATGATGATTAGGCAAACTAAAACTAATCAATTGAGTATGCCATCGAATATGGCGGTTGATATAATACATGAATTTTATGTATTGATTTGATTATGTATATGATATGTGTTTATAAACATTGTGTTGTGTGGGAGGAGATAGGGGATGTACTCCACGGTTTAGGGGAAGATAGGGGATGGACCTCTAAACCGGATATTGTTTGGGAGAAGATAGGGGATGGACTCCATTGATACATCACTAAAATGTGTATCATTCTTGAAGTACGGAAGTGTTTTTGTTTGACATTGATACAGCACTAAAATGTGTATCATTTGTGAAGTATGGAAGTGTTGTCATGTGTTATTGATACAGCACCAAAATGTGCATCTGTTATGAAGTGTGAAATGTTTAATATGAGTTATTATCTCATCTGAAATAGAAATACTATTGATATGAGATGTGATCTCAATCAAATTGATTGGCCAGGTTCTGAGCCATAGTTATGAATTTAGAATTGGATAAGAAATGAAAAATGGAATGAAACATCATCACTTCTGTCATGTAATTGAATCGGATTACGAATTGATTCGTGTGAGTTAAACATTTATCAACTGCCAATGTTTTAGTTATTTCTCATATTATGTTTAGCATATCTCTACTGGGCGTTGGCTCACCCTATATGGGACATCATTTTCAGGTACAGGCAGCATGCCACCTCTAAGGACGTAGCTTGAGAGGCTTAGTGGCTGGGACATCTTTTGTGATTACATTTTTGTATTACATGTATATCAAGCCAAGGGCTTATTATCTGTTTTGAGTTAGTACTCACTCTTCTTGTAACCAAGTGTTGGCTTGGAAAGTTGTAAGCCCGTAGGGCATTTACTTTTATTGTCAACATGTAATACATTTTGTAATGAATACTCTGATGATATGTAATTATGTTTTATTCCTTTATGTCTAAGCATGTCAAGAATGTATGATTTATGGGTTTATTTTGAGGGCGTTACAATTCAATTATCAAAATATTAATATATTCGGTTTATCATCAAAGAGTTAACACTCATTAAATAAATATTATTTATACAATACGCAATCCAATCTAAAGTAGGAACGTAAGAGTTGCATATTAAATTTCATATAATGTTTAGCAAATTGAAAATTTTGGATCGAGGCAATCATAATTGTAATCAAAATTAATTGATATTTACTTAATCAAAAAATCATAATGTTTGAAACATGAGCTCTAATACCACATATAAACAATTTTATAGTATTATGTATATAACAACCTTCATAATCCAAAATCGTGAACTATCACGATTTTCACAAGTAATAACATAATTAGAAAAATAAATAACATACCCGGATCAGTTATGCGAAACCTTTAAGTGACCCAAAATTGATTGAGCATAAACCTAATAATAATATTCGTGAAAAAAAGGTTTATGTCTCTTGACCCACTTTAGAATATGTTATATTCAGAATAATTGATGGGTGATCCAAATATATTTTTATAGGTAGAGAGAAGACCAGTTTCTTAACATAATTATAACTCCACTTGCCCATCAAAGTAGGAGATTTGAAGGCTACTCTATCTATTGACCAATCAGATAATAACTTGTAGTTGGGACTATAATCTTATTAAATTTATAATTCATATTGTCATATAATGTGAGTTACCACAATGACTAAATAATTAAATTTAGTCTTACAAGTGGTTGGTGGGTGATTGTTAGTAAGTGAATGGTGGATGAATAATGGATGGTTGTTGGGTAGGTGGTTGTTGGTGAATGAATGTTGGGTGAATAATGGATGATTGTTGGTGGGTGGTTGTTGGTGAATGAATGCAGGGTGAATAGTGCATGGCTATTGGTGGGTGGTTGGTGATTATTTATTTTTTAATGTAATTAATTTTTTTTAAATTTGTATAGTGGTATGTTTTTTGGTGGGGTGAATTACATTTAAATTTTTTTTTCTATTTTTCTTTTTTTTCATTTTTTTATATTTGTTTAGTCGAATATAATGTAAATATATAATTTTTTTTAGAAACCATTGAAAAAAGGTCACAAAAGACAAAAAAATAAACAAAAAAAAAAATTACTAAAAAACCTATATCCAAACAACACATACAAACTTGGAAGGAAAATTGATTGAGATTTGCCAAAATAGCATGTCACTATTGGAGCACCATTGCTATAATTTGGCAATTTACTACTATCCATTGCCAAATTATAAGAAAGGCAATACAATTATAGCAAATACCATTGGAGATGCTATTACAATCTATATTAAATATAATTAAAGACATTTAAAGAATATTTGTTATAAAGCACTCAAAATTGAGATTTTTTTTTTTTCCGGTAAGTATCAAAATAGAGATTTATTTACCCAAAAAAAATTAGGATAAATTACTAATAGGTCCTAATAGTTGAATTTCATTCCCCATAAAGTCCTATTTAAAATAAGTTCTTATAAAATCGTCGTTAAAAATATTTTTTGTGACCATTTTTTGCATATGTTGCTAAAAAGCAACAATTAGTGACTTTTTTTGTCACAGTTTTTATAAATTGTCACTAAAACTTATAATTAGTGACATTTTTCTGTGATGAATTTTTTAAATTGTCATTGAAAGTTGAAAATTGATAACATTTTTTTTGTGACGATTTTTTTAAGTTATCACTAAAACTTATAATTAATGACTTTTTTTGACAAAATTTTAAAATTGTGGTTGAAAATTAACAATTAGTGACTTTTTAAATATTGTTTGATGAAAAAGATTATTAATTATCATAGAACCTATTGGACACTAAGTTCACCTATTAGGACCTATACATAAGTCCCTAAAAACAAATAATTGGAGATTTGATTAATGAGTTACAACCTATAATAAATATAATTAAAGACATTTAAAGAATACTTGTTATAATGAGTTACAACTGGTAATAAATATAATTAAAGACATTTAAAGAATATTTTTTATAATTAATTAAATTTTATACTTTAAAATAAAAAATATCCAACAAAAATCAATGAATCGTAAAAAATTATATCATTTTTGTATAAAAATTCTATTTTTGCATATATAAATACTCAAGAAATATACATAGAAATAATCATGTTGTCTAAATTCAACTCCTATCTATCTATAGATAAGGAAAATGGTCTTTTTAATAATAATGATTGTGGAAGTTCCAAACTCCCAAACTAATTTTGTTAATTTGTTAATTTTTAAAGAAATTTAAAAAAAAATCTATTGATTAGTTCCTTAAGTCAAAAATCCAAAAACAAAAAAAGTTCTAATTATCTACAATTTTAAATTTTAAAATTCAAAACAATATGATAAGTCACCCTCACTCTTTCCAGAAATAATGTTATCAAAACAATTCAAACAAAAAAAATAAAGACACTAATTATCAATGATTTTGAATTTCAAAATTCAAAATAATATGGTAAGTCACCTTTATCCCACTCTCACCTTTTTCCGAAAATAATATAAATCTAAAATTTTAAAACTCAATCAAATTAAAAATTCAATACAATTATCTCTTTAAAATATTCAATATTTGATTTTTTTTCCAACCCGGACAACTCCTCCCCAAATGTAATGATGCAATGGTTATTCTCTCTCTTTGTAAATAGTCCAAACTTATTTCAAGTTTGTTTGTTTGTGATTCATTTTTTTTTTTTTTTGTAAATTTATATTTTCGTATGAGTATTTTTTTTTTCTCCTCTATATGACTTTTTTTTTCCCAATGTATTTTTTTTCCAACTAAATTGATAATAAATAAATATTTGTGAACTAGCTTTGTTTTGAGAGTTGATTTGAAGTTTTTTTTTTTTTTTTTTGGGTGGATGTTTGTATATTTGTTATATTGTTGTTATTATTTCTTTTGATATATGTGAATTGATAATATAGTTATGAGTTTTTTTATTATTTATTATTTGTTTTTATAGAATAAGGCGTCTTATATTATTCTTCATGATTTGGCCATTATACAGCATGTTGTCAAGGCCATTAAGGATGTAGTTTCTGCACAGGAAATCTGAATGTTTCCAAGCATCTACAGCGGCAACAACTTGCCGATCACTTTCACCCTCTTTAAGTGCTGGAGCCTCTTCGTGGAGAAACCGGGCCAAATTAAGAGTTGTAAGATAGAACAGCATCTTCTGCTACCATTTCTTAAACTCAGTACTGTTAAATTTTTCTAATTTTTCTCCATGATTGATTGGTATTTGAACATGGTTCTGGATAGGGACCGGTGTTGGTGTAACAATTAGAATACCACTACCGATTCTTGATTTGATTCTTGAGAGCCATAATTTCTGATTACAAAAATCAAAAAAAATTAAAACACAAATTAATTTTCTAGTTACTAAAACCAAAAAATAAATTATAAACCAAAATAATTTTATTTTCCTTGTTACTAAAACTAGAAAAAATAAAATACCACAATAATTTTCTATAACACAAATTAATATTCTGCAATTGTTAATGACACCAGTATATTACTACTAGTTGTCAAAGAGAATAGACAGTATATTACTACTATCTGTCAAATAGCATAAACCACTATTTATTTTTCCAACCAGAATATGTCTTTATGAAATCAAAGAAAATTAAATACAATGAAAATACCAAAATCAAGTCTGTCTTAAGATTGTTAGATAATTTTCACTATATTTAAATTAATTAATTCTGTTTGGGTACTAAACAACAAATAGAATATAAAAGAAAAATAGGAAAGGAGAGAGAAAGTTTGATTACAACAATCAAACTAGAAACAGAATTAAATAAATAAAAACAGATTTTATTTTGTTACCAAAACAAAATTAAAATCGGATTTAAATAAATAATAATAAAACAAAAAATAAATAAATAACTTACTTGATTAATATCTTGAATATTATTCTGATCAAGTCCAGTGTTCGACACTGTGTCCTTAAGACAGATTCGTCCTCTCCACGGTGCTTTCAGAATATGGACGTCTATCTTCTAAGATGAAATGATCAATCAACAAATAAATGCAGCACTACAATTTATTTGTTCAACGAACACACTAAGTGTTTATACTCTCTCATAGAAGAAAATAATGCAGCAATAAGAAGAGAATGTTTGCAGAACTATTAAGGACGAAAATTAGAGTAAAAAATCAAATGGGGGACTAGTCTATTTATAGATGTATTGGTGGCTGTAGGTTTTGAATTAAACAAGTGCAAACCTGTTTAAACAGGTACAGTACCTGTTGGGTTTTGAATTAGAATTGATTAGGTTCAAATTTGAATAGATAAAAAATTGAATAACCCAGATTTGAATCTGTCCGGGTTATTTGAATTTTAAGTAGTCAATTCTATTCAGGTGGGAGAAAAATCGAACCAAATTTTGAATTTAAATTCCGAAAATCAAATTTGAAAAATTAGAATTTAATTTTAGAAAATAAAATTCAAATGTTTTTTGCCTAAAAAGATAGGTATTGGGCCAAACAAGCCCAACCCAACCCAACCACACACCCATGCCCGACCAGACGGACGGCGGCGGCGCGCGCGCCCGGTGATTTTTGGGTCCAATGGGTCTAGCCCATTTTGCCCATAACCTCCCTCTCTACAAAACTTGGGTACCCCTTGGGGTACACCCCAAGTTCCAATCCTAAGCCTTATAAACCCATTCAAACTTCTCACCAAATCAATGTGGGACAAGCCTTATTCAAACCTTTAAGAATTTTTCACCAAAACACCATTTCCATGGAGCATACTTTGGCTTCAATTTTTCATTCACTCGGTAATGGTTTTGAGCAACCAAATATACCACGTGAATCACAACGGGGCATAGAACGCGTTACCACTTTGACTCGCGAAAATCGACACACAGGACCCACCTAAAAAATAAACCAAATTTAGGAAAAAATTCTCGTTTTACCTAAAATTTTCCCAACCATTTCTAACAAAGACAACTGCAGCACACCAAGAGCAAAATCAGGCTTTGACCCTATCAAGAGCACTCCTTTTGTGATCCAATCAAAAAAGTATAATAATAGTGCTGTTTAGTACAACTTATTATAAATTAAAAGCTGGTAATCTAAAAATCAAAGTCAAAAGCATCCCATCGCCCAATTTTTAGAAATCTTTTTTCAACTTATTTAAGTTATTTATACCTAATAAAAAAGCATAAATTATACCAAACATAAGTAGAAGTTGTACCAACAATCTGTGCCTACAAAAACTATAAACAACTCAGATAGATTGCATCAAGTAGGCAAAGAAAAAATTTACCCAAAGCATCTTTAGCAAAAAAAAAAACAAAAACAAAAAAACAAAACAAAAACAAACAAACAAACAACAACAACAACAACAACAACAACAACAGCAATAATAACAACAAAAATAACACGTTTACCAAACCTCGTCAATTTATAATCATTCAAAACCTAATAAGAGGATTACTAAAGACTTACGGAAGCATTGTAGTATACTTCTAAATTAATTTTACTGAAAAATCAAACTTATAAAAAAAAAATAAGGACAAATTATATTAATAGTCCTTATATTTTGATCGTTACGTCATTTTAATCCCTATAATTTCAATTGATTAAATTTTGATCCTAAATTTATGATTTTGTCACAATTAGTCCAATCAAATACAATTGTTAGCATTTTTTAATAAAAAATAAGCACATAAGTGGCATGTGTCATGATTTAAAAGGAAAAATTGTAAATTTATTCAACTCAGTGAGTCAACTTCAATCAATTCGGTGATAATTTTTTGTCAAAAGTACTAACAGTATTATTAATTGGACCAAATTGATATAAAATCTAAAATTAATGATCAAAATTGAGCCAATTGAAAATATAAAGACCAAAATGACATAAGTGAAGTGAAAGCTAGATCAATATGAACAATATTCGAGGACCAAATCATCCACTAAATATGTGAAGAAATTTCAAAGGATCAAGCGTTAGTTGAAAATTATAAGATTAATATAGTGATAAGAGCTTTCAAAGGACTAAGTGTTAGTTGAAAATTATAAGATTAATATAGTGACAAGAGCTTTCAATTTTTCTTTGGATTTCTTTTTAATTATTAATTTATGGCCGGTTTGAATTTTCTCAAAGTTAGTCATCTGACTTGATAGAATAATTTGGGTTTGGTGGATATCCGTTTTAGGATCGATCTTGATGATTCAAACCGCTGACCTTTTAAGATTCGTTGAATAGAAATTTTATATAAAATATTAAGGTGATCGCACATCAATAGTTATATGTTTGAATAACATTTACATTACAAAAAAAAAAAAAAAAATAGATGGTTATTTTTGAATTTATATTTATCGTCTATTTTTTTAAGACAAATGTGATTGAAACATATAATTACCGATGTCAGATGATCTTGATTTTTTGTATAAATATTTTGCTCAACAAGTCGTAACACTACAAAAAAAAACACCTTTGGCGATTAAATTTTTAGTCGCCAAATGTCACAAATCCACTTTCCCCGACTAAAAGTTTTAGTCGCCCATTTTGTCGCCAAAATATGGTCGCGGATGCCTTTGGCGACTAAAAATCTGTTAGTCGCCAAAGGTCAGCTCTTCAGCGACTAAACCATTTGTCGCCAATAGTCAATTTCAGTTTTTGGAATGTTACCTTTGGCGACTAAACCATTTGTCGCCAATAGTTAATTTTTTATTTTATTATTTTTACCTTTAACGACTAATGACTTTAGTCGCTGAAAGTCTTTTAAAAAAAAAATTTTTTTGCCCCGCGCGGTGCCTACCAAGTTTCGAACCTATGACCATCCATTTCTCATGTTTGTCAACCTTCAGCAACACTCTTTTCCCCACTATGCCACTACAATCTCACGCGAATATTAATGCAACAAATATTATTTATATACTAAATTTTCCGGTTTTAGTACAAACTCTATATATAAATAATTATTTTTATTTAATGTTATTTAATGTAAAAATTAAAGTATTTACTTAAAAAAAATATGGGAGGACTTTTGGCGACTAAATATGAATTTTAGTCGCCAATTATATGCCTTTTGGCTACTAAATTCTGTTTTGTCGCTAAAAACTTGAATTTCCGCCCAGAATAACTACAATCGGCGACTAAACTCATTTTTTTGTCGCCAAAAGCTCGAGTTTTGCCGACTAAAATCAATTTTAGTCGCCACTTGTCCAGGTTTAGCTACTAAAAATGTGTTTGTCGGTAAAACACCTATATTCGGCGACTAAAGTTTTTTTTAGTCGCGAAAACATATAGATTTGGCGACTAAATGGTTTTTGTCGCCAAAAACCGTGCCTTTTAGCTACTAAAATTTTTTCAGTCGCTAAAACTACTATATTCGGCGACTAAACCGACTTTTAGTCGCTAAAAGATCTATATTCGGCGACTAAAGTAGTTTAGTCGGCAAAAGTTCTCAGCTTTGGCGACTAAACTGATTTTAGTCGCCATTTCCACTACTTTCAGCGACGAAAATCCTTTTTTTAGTCGCCAATTGTGCATTTTCTTGTAGTGTAAAAAAGTGAATAATTTAAATTATCGAGATTGACTCCAAAACGAGCAATACGTGCCAACCTAGTTGAGATGCATAGCTTGGACAATAACGCAACTTCTTTCCAAGTTTTTGTACTTATTGTGTTTTAATAAAATATATATATTTGTTTGTTGCTTAAAAATATATATATATATATATATAAAATAAAAATAAAAATAAAAAAGTTGAATAGTCAACTTGAGAGAATCCAACCCCTTAATTTATTTATTATATTGATTGAGAAGGGAGGGTTTGCACCAATGAAACATCTTAATAATAAATCACACACTCAAACATTTTCTTTTTTAAACAAAGAATGCATTTTTCATTCTTAGAATCATTCATTCCTTACAATCAAACAAATAAGGAGTTTTGCAATGAAAAAATAATAATTAATAAATCATACACTCAAGTAGTTTTCCAAATAAAAAAATAATAATTAATAAATCACACACTCAAAAAATATTTCGTCGTAAAATATTTTTCATTAAAATATTTTTAATTCTTCATCATAAAGCATAAAATGATTTATATAATTAAAATTGCGCAACATATTTTTTTTTTTCACTATTGCCATTACTACATAACAGACATATGAAAACTCATCATTTTCATACACACTAAACGTTTATATATATATATATATATGTACATATTTACATATATTATGATTGAGTAATTTATATTCATATTTATATTTTTCAATTTTAAATAATCTATATCTATATTATATATAATTACATTTCAATAGGATTTCTTTGAGGTTGAAACTCTCAACTAATTTTGTTTAATTCTAATTTTTTTAATAATGAAAACACTAAAACATTAGTATATTAACAAATGTAATTTACTATTATCATATGGTAAACTAAAATTACAAAACTTATAAAACGAAATGTACTTATATTTTATCACAAATATAACTTTTGTAATTTATTATTTAATTTTTTTTAATTAAATTATGACATGAATTTAATTGATTATAATTCATTTTTACTACATATTTTAAATAATTTTTATATTATTATTTAATTTTAACAAAAATCAACCTTAACCACAAATTGTGTTTTTTTTTTTCAGCCCATCCTATCATTTGCTAGCACTCCCACAGTTGGTGAGCAACCAATCGAAAAAACATAAAAGAAAACAAGAAACATGCCACCAACTATACCAGAACACCAGCAGAGCATAGTGCAGATTCACCCCCCCAAACATTAATGCAGCAGTGCAGACTCAACAAATTGTGTCTTTTGTGTACCTATCGTTGCTCTTATGAAACTGTCTTCTTCTTCTTAGCAACCTTTAAATCCCCAAAAAAAATTTCCAACAAACACCATATCAACATAGAGAAACAAAACTGAGAAAAAAATAAATAAATAAAGAAGAGAAAAGAAAAAGGGGAAGAATATGAGCCATGTCAAACAGTCCTCCTCAAATGATGAAGAAGAGGCTTTTGTTTATGCATTGCATTTGTCAACCTGTCAAATCTTGCCCACAGCCTTGAATGCGGCGGTTGAGATGAAGTTGTTCGACATAGTCGCCGCCGGAGGAGGGGAAAGTGGTAGTGGTATCTCAGCGGCGGAGATTGTGGCTAGGCTACCGGTGGCGGCGGAGAACCCAGAAGTGGTGTCAATGGTGGACCGAATGCTGAGTCTGCTGGTGTGCCACTCTCTTCTCACTTGCTCTGTGCGCACACTTGAAGATGGGTCGGTTGGAGAGAGGCTGTATGGGCTGTCATCGGCGGGTGAATATTTTGTTGAGAATAGGGAAGGAGGTTCCTTGGCTTCTTTGTTTCCTGTGGCCTGCCACCCAGTCGGCTTGAAAGTCTTGTAAGTCTTTAAAACATAATCAAGTTGTGGGGGACCAAGGAACATAATCATTTAAAATAAAATTTAAATTCCATCCGATAACAATAATGTATAATATATTTATAAAAATATATTTTTCTTTTATTTTTTTTAAAAACATAATAAACTGAACATGTTATAATTATTGAATCAGTCTGATTTTGTTTGTGGATGATGTACACTAAATTTCCTTACAAACTAAACAATTTAAATCATCAAAATAGGCCGTGATAAGTCTCACATGCCCAAACAACATCTACTACTCCAGATTTGGAACTAGAGAATATGTGAGTAGTGCTACTCTCATACAAGTTAGATATACTTTTTAAATTCATTGATGTGACAGACTATTAAAATATTGAAAATAATTTTCTCTCTCATATTTTTTCTAATCATCATCCTCTTATCTCTATTACACGTGGTTTAACATGTGAGTCTTAGGCCAAGTTTGGCATGAGTCAAAAAAGACAAAAAGTCAAAAAGTCACTATCCTATTTAAGTCACATCATCTTATTTAAATCACATCACCTCTCTAACACATCATTTCAAACCAAACCCAAACCCAACCCATATTTCATAAAAAGTCAAAAAGTACACTTATTTAGTTTTCCCAAACTAGACCTAAGATTGTATATCATTTTTTACTCGGAATTTCAAATCTATGGTCAAATTCACTCAAGAAGTGGCCCCACAACAACAATTTTAAATATACAAAGTGTTAGACTTGTCTCCAGTGTACTTTGTGAACTAAACAGTACTATTGGGCCTGTGGGGCCCATCATGAGTCATTTTTTGATAATTTGAACTGTTTAATGTGTAGAGCTCGTCGAGTATTTTATTCCTATAAAAAATCACATTGATAGCTACTTAATCGAATCAGATTTTTGTCAATAATCTATTTTGAAAATTATATTTACCATTGACAAATTTGATCCGATCAAGTAACTATCGACATCTAATCAATGTGATTTTTTATAGAGATAAAGTATTCGATGAGTTCTACACATTGCACGATTCAAATTATCAAAACAAGATCTGTGGGCCCCCACAGACCGAACAGCATGCTCTAGTTTGATCTTGGACTAGAGAGAAATCTAGCCATTGAATAAATTTCTGAAATTTTTTTTGATACCATACACTTTATTTAATTTGTTTTTGTAGGCCACGCATGAAGGATGCAATTATTGAAGGTGGGAACCAGTTTAACGAAGTGCATGGGATGAGTATCTACCAATACTTGAACATTGATCCAGCAATGAAGGAGGTTTTCAACAAGGCAATGGTTGCCATTTCCTCTGTAACTATAATGAAAATTCTTGAAACATACAAAGGTTTCGAAGGTCTAACCTCATTGGTCGATGTGGGTGGTGGGATCGGAAGGAGCCTTACCCTTCTTGTATCCAAGTATCCTTCCCTCAAAGGCATTAACTTTGATTTGCCTGGCGTTATAGAGAGTGCTCCATTTATTCCTGGTGCCAATCTTACTCTATTATTAATACTTACTCATTAGTCAAAACTTTAGTACACTTCCATCAATATTTTTTTTATTTTTATAGACTTTATTTGGTTGGAAAATTTGATGGAGAAAAAAAAAAAAAAAAAAAAAAAAAAAAAAAAAAAAAAAAAAGCAAATGGAAAGAAAAGGGAAAAGAATTGATATGATTTGAATTACAAATTATGTTTGATTGAGTTTAAAATTGTTAAAAAAAAAGAGTATAAATGAATTCAAAAGACAAAAAGTGAAATTGTATTTCTTCTTTTCTTTTCATTTTTCTTATCAAATCCTCCAACCAAATATGATCTTAATTTTTTCTGCATGTGGGATGTAGATTAACTTGTTGCTAATACATGCAGGCATAGAAAATGTTGGAGGAGATATGTTTAGAGCCATTCCTAAAGGGGATGCCATTATGATGAAGGTGCATTTGTATTGCGGATAAGGATATGTATTTTAATTTTTTTTTATTTTTTTATTTTTTTATTTTTAATCAACCAAAAGAACTTTATTTTAATATTGTTAGCTAATATTATGGCTTGTAGTTTATAAAAGAGTTACAACAACTAACATGACAATAAATTGAAGTTTTATGTTTTGTCCCCAACGGTGAAAATGCTGCTGCAAAAAATATTTTGGAACCGATTTTATATGCCGTGAGGAGATACTGGTTAAAAGGACTTTATGCGGCAATTTTTTGAAAATGTCCTTAATAAAAATGAACTTTTAGAGAGAATAATTTGATCTAAAAACAGTTTATTTTTTAAGACCAAAATTTTGGTCCCAAAATTATTTTAATTCATTACTAAATATTCAATTTCGTCGCTAAAAGTATAATAATGACACTTTTAGTAATAAAAATATTTTTGTCCCTAAAAAGTAATTTTGTCTCTAATTTTTTGTTTTTAAAATGTTACAGATTAATGTGTGAATAATAAAAATAAAAAATAATATATTTGACACACTTCTGACATGTATTGGAATGCAGACGTATTTTATTAGAAGTGTACATATTTTTTACTGACGTGCATTATATAATGTTTTTTTGTATATATATATATATATGCAGAATATACTCCATAATTGGAGTGATGAACAGTGCTTGACAATTTTGAAGAATTGCTATGAAGCATTGCCAAAGAATGGGAAGGTGATCATAATAGACATTGTGTTGTCACAGACTCCAGATTCAAGTTTTGGTGCTAAGTATGCAACCCAACTTGATAATGCGATGTTACTTCAATTTGGAGGAAAAGAGAGGACTAAGAAAGAATTTGAGACTCTTTGTAATGGCTCTCGATTTCGTGATTTTCAAGTCTTTCCTTGTGCTGGTGTTTTTTATGTCATAGAATTTTACAAATAGGGTAAAATTTATGCACAATGATTAGTTCAATTGATAATATTTTTATATTATGTCAATGTTTAGTTCAATTGATAATATTTGTTAAAAAAAATGGATGCAATTCAGGGAAAATTTGATCTATTCAACGGAGAATGAACCATTTCAGATTAGATTTGGATTCCTCATTAACTTTAATAACAAAATATTTTAGTTATCAAATATGCCATTGTTGTACTTTTAGCAATGAAAGATCATAAAACTAATCTTCAAGACAAAATTATGAATAAAAATACTCAATTTATTTATCTAATTTTAGAAAATTAATTTGTAATTTTTATTTGTTTATAAAAAAAATATCATATTATATAATATGGGAAATAAAAAGACTTTATTGGCCATGAAAGGGTGGGGGTGTGTGGACATGAAAGGGTGGATGGAAAAGTTTAGTGGCTAAGGTTTCGTTTGGAAAGAAGAGTTCAGGTTATTTTAGTCACAAAAAAAATAAAATAAGATTTTTAATTCAATAAGATAAAATATCATATCCAATTCATAATCATTACATTCTTTGTGTAATAAAAAGTCAAAAAAACTAAAAAGTCATTTCCAAACAAAACTTTTTAGCCCCAGGCTAAAAGCCAAAAAGCCAAAAAACTCACTTCTTAAACAAACCCTAAATGGCAGTGGTGGGGTGGCTGGTTGGGTGTGATGGAGAGAGAGGTGGTCATGAAGGGGGTGAGAATAGCAATGATTAGGTGGCCAGGTAGTGATGATTGGGTGGCTAAATTATATGAATTATAAACTTGATTTAAATTTTAAGTTTATTTAAGTCAAACTGTGATACTATGATATGAATTATATGATTAAAATTGTTTATATGTCATATGAATTATAAACTTGATTTAAAATTTTAAGTTTATTTAAGTTTTAAGTCATATTGTGATACTACGAGAATTATATGATTAAAGTTGTTTATATGTCATATGAATTATAAACTTGATTTTAAATTTTAAGTTTATTTAAGTTTTAAGTCATATTGTGATACTACAACATGAATTTTAAGTTTATTTAAGTTTTAAGTCATATTATGATACTACGACATGAATTATATTGTTACCATCCTATATATTCAACATAAACTTGCTTGAGTTGATCACTTTTCAAGACTAAGAATTTTTCATCTCCAAATTTTTTCATTTTTTGTCTCAAGATACGAATTGAATCATTAAAATTTGAAGGTAGAATAATTTTAAAACCTTATTCATAAATTTAAATATATCTCCATTTTTATTTTTATTTTAACCAAAGGAAGACAAAAATTGGGATTTTGCAAGCTACCTACTTGTTATCCAAGACAAAAATAAATAAAGAAAGAAAGAAAAAAATGTAGCTGTTATATGATTTTAAAATATCTCTCCATTAGTGGATTTGAAGCGGCTGCTATGCCGCTAAATAAACCCATTTTGAGGCTTATTTTGATAATCTAAATTATTCACATTTTAGAATATATCGAGTAGAATATACCTGCAAAAAATTAAATTAATCGAATATTGTTAACATTTTCATCCACTCACATTTGTATATACAAAAATAAATGACAATTGTGATTTAAAATCTTAAAATGAATTCAAATGATTCGATTGTATGACAATCTATATTGGATCAACACATTTTAGAGCATATATGTCTTTGTTTCGATGATATGAACTGTTCGTCTTATATGACAAGTTAAGAAAAATATGCATATAAAAAATTAAGTTAATCAAATATTAGCAATTACATAATCAAAACACATATATTTTATAATAAATAGTTAGTTTATTTTTAAAAACATGAACACCATAAAAATGATTCGATAGTATGACAATCAATATTGGATCAACATGATTTCTTACTGTTGAGTGTACGAGATGAACGGTTTAAATTACCAAAATAATCCAAATTGGTATTCTTAATCAGTCAAATTGAAAATTTTAAACTTTCACAAATCCTTCCATAAACCTTATACACCATACTCTTCCCATTACACCTCTATAGTACCACATGATTATATATGTAACGTATATTATTTATATAGTACATACATCCATATTAATATAAAAGTATATGTATAAACATAATTATTTTATTGAACATAATTTATGTAAAATAAACTATTTACTAACAAAATAAAAAAATACCACTTTTGGCGACTAAAAATATTTTTTAGTCACAAATTCTATACTTTTGGCTACTAATTGTTTTTTAGTTGCTAAAAAACTTACCTTTTGCCGACCAAAATCGAATTTGGTCGCCGAAGATGCACTTTCAACTACCAAAACTGTGGTCGCCAAAAAATTTAATTCCCGCCTTAAGATTTTAGTTCTTCCGCGCTAAAAATGATCACTTTTGGTGGCTAAACTTATTTTTTACTCGCCAATTGTAAACTTTTGGCTACTAAAATTTTTTTAGTCACCAAAAAGCTTTACTTTTGGCTACTAAAATTTTTTTAGTCAGTAAAACCCAAATAATCAGCGACCAAACTTATTTTTAGTCGCCAATTGTAGACTTTTGGCTACTAAATTTTTTTAGTCACTAAAACCCATATAATCAGCGACCAAACTTTTTATTTTGTGGCATTTTTCTAAAACATTTAATGCCAATTTTTATTTTTCTAGCATTTTCTAAAAACATGCCACTAGTATAGTGTCACTAAAGTGTAAATTTGTTGTGGTGACATTTTTGTTGTAGTGAAGTTATACTTTTTTTAATTGAAATGCCACTAGAGCCTTGTCTGTTTGTGACTCTATGACATTTTTCTAAAAAATGCCACCAAATATTCTTTTTGTGACATTTTTTAAGAACATGGCACTAGTTGTTAGAATTAATGTATACAGAAAATTAATGTATAAAGAAAGAGGGAAAATATAAATTGTGTATATAATTGATTGATATAATCTGTATTCAATATCTTACAAATGGTGAGGGGCTCCTTTATATAGAGGAGTTACAAGCTTTACAAGCCAAAAGAGAAAACATAATTATTAAAGCATACTAATTATTATATTAACCTATTATTAAAGCAACACTTTACATATTATATTCTAACAGCCCCCCTCAAACTCAAGAAGGATAGGAACCAACCAACTTGAGTTTGGAGCGAGTAACAAATTAAAAAAATAAAATAAAATAAAATAGGATAGAATAGGAGACACTGTATGGTCGTATCAGACCGTTGGTGAAGACACTGTATGGTCGTGTCGGACCGTTATAGCAGCTAACCGGAATCAATATCGAGACAGTTTACGGAGTCTTGTCGGACCCATATAAAAGCTAACCAGAATCAATGTCGGGACAGTTTACAGAGTCTTGCCGGACCCATGTAGAAGCCAACCGGAATCAATGTCAGGACAGTTTACGGAGTCTTGCCGGACCCAAGTAGAAGCTAACCGGAATCAATGTCGGGACAGTTTACGGAGTCTTACCAGACCCATGTAGAAGCTAACCGGAATCAATGTCGGGACAGTTTACAGAGTCTTGCCGGACCCATGTAGAAGATACACTGTATGATTGTGTATATAGGTTGCCCAAAAGATATACATGTATATATATTGAGCCCTCAAAAGTCACACCCTCAAAAGGCGTGCCTAATCTATCAAAAGGCGTGCCATCAAAAGGCGTGCCCGACAGAAATCTTCGACCGGCGAGCCATCAAAAGGCGCGCCGGACACGCGGCGATGCACGTGACCAACAGAGTGTCGTGTCGGCCTTTTCGTCTTTGTCTATATAAACCGAAGCGAAAGTTGAGGCTTGTAAGCATAACAAACCAGCTGAAACCTCTTTGTTCTCTGAGAGCTGCAAACCCTGAAACACTCTGTAACATCTGAAACACTCAGCAACCCATAACATGGCCTCTTCTTCCCGTTCAGCTACCCAGAACATAGCCTCTTCTTCCCGTGGTCTGCTCACTCACTTTCCCGACCTCAACGAGTCCACAAGAGAGATAACCGGTGTGGTTGCCCTCGAACCTCAACCAAGTGCCCCTGGTTTCACTCCGTTGAACTTTCCTATGTTGTCTGTGGAGCAAATAATGCCTGCACAATCGGATATTGAGGCGAATCATTATAAATTGAAGTCATGTGTAGAGACTATGACTGCAGTCACAAACTTGTCGCACCAGCTTCAGAGTAGGACAAATGAGGTGCACGGATTCGCTTAACTAGCTCTGCTTGGCGCATGTATATGGATCTTGGCGAAGATATATGTCTTGAAGGTGGAAAACAAGGAGCTGAAGCGGAAGGCCACCGTTATGTTCCGATTTGGAGGTCCGCCATATGCTGAGGTGGAGAAGCAGCGGGGAGTGAACTTGTTTGGCGCCTTGGGAAGCACTGAGGCAGAGCTGGCCAGAGTCGCCAAGAGGAGGGCAAAAGGAAGAGACCGGCGACAGAGGCGAAGAAGTGAGGTCAGCGTGTGGCCATCAGTGGAACATAATGGTTTTTTTTTTTTGGTTTGGTTTTATTTTTTTTTTTTTGCTTTTTGTTTTTGTTGTTGTTGTTGTTGTTGTTGTTTTGTTTTTTTTTTTGGGTGTAAAATGGCGATCGGATTTGATCCCCGGCATGAAGAAATGACAAGTTTGTGGAATGTTTTTGGTGTTGTTTTGTGTTGTTGTTTTGTTTAATAACAAAAATAAAATAAAATAAAAAATAGATAAAGAAAATAGATAAAAAATATTTTTGGATGGGTTATATGAAAAAGATCGGCGTGAGGTGGATGATTCAAAATAAAGTTGGGAGTAGTGCCCCTGCAAAAAAATATATTATTGTAGAGTGGGTATTTGAAAGAGATTAAAAGTGGTTTGGAGAAAATAAATAAAAATAATTGATTTTGAAATCAAACGGAGGAGAGAGAGAAGGGACAAGCCCATGTGATAAAGTGGAGAGAGAATCATTTGTCTAGAGAGAGTGGGTAGTGGGGGAATGATGGGAAATTGATTACCAAATAAAAAATAAATAAAGAAGTGGGGGACATGGGTTTGAACCTCTCTGGAGTGGAGGATTATTTTATTAAAAAGGGTGTAAAGTGAAGAGAGAGAGAGGAGAGGTCAAAGCCAGAGAGCTCCGGCCTGCTTGAGGAGTGGGACAAGAGAGCCATTGATGTGAGAGGCCATGACTCTGTCCATAGATCCAACGAGTTTGCCACCGATGAAGATGACAGGGACAGCGGAGGAGGTTCCGAGAAGGTTCATGAGGGCCTTCTCGATGCCTTTGCCGCTGATGGGATCTTCGTCGAGCTCGTAAACAGTAGGGTTAACACCCATGCCGCAGAAGAGGCGCTCTGTCCATTGATTTGCTTCGTGATCGGCCGTGAAATGAGGTTTCAGGACTCACATTTACAGTTCCGGCGAACGATTCGTCGACAAAGTTGTTTGAGTGAGAGTGCTGAAGAGAAATGGCCTAAAGAAGATGAGATTCTTGATGATAAGTGGGTTCAGGACAGCCGAAAGAAAGGTCAAGAACGCAGTCTCGATCATCTTGAATTGGGAGATGTTGGTGGTGAGCGAACAAGTTGTGAAGATGTCACCTTGCTATTTGGGAACAAATTGGAAATGATTTTGAATGTGTGTCTGGAATGCATCGGTACACCAGTGGCATCCGTCAATGGATGTTTTGGTCTCGTGTAGCTATGATAACACCATCAAGGTTTGAGCAGAGGAGTTCTCCGGTGGGTGGCGAAGCAATGTGGAGTTCTCTCAATGAGCTTGGTATGGCCGAAACAAAGGCGATAACAAAATTGGGTATGCGATTGAATTGAAGGGATTGAATTGACGCAGATCGTCAAGTGAGTATGTGTAGAAAACTCCGGCGGAATAGGTTGAGGTCCGGCGGGCGGCCAAGGCGAGGTTGCCGCCCGCCGGTGAAACGAAAATAATAGGTTCTAAACCTGCTCTGATACCATGTTAGAATTAATGTATAGAGAAAATTAATGTATAAAGAAAGAGGGAAAATATAAATTGTGTATATAATTGATTGATATAATCTGTATTCAATATCTTACAAATGGTGAGGGGCTCCTTTATATAGAGGAGTTACAAGCTTTACAAGCCAAAAGAGAAAACATAATTATTAAAGCATACTAATTATTATATTAACCTAATTATTAAAGCAACACTTTACGTATTATATTCTAACACTAGTATGGTGTCACTAAAATGTGTTTTTTTATTTTTTTTTTTTTTTTTTTTTTTTTTTTTTTTTTTTGGTTTTTTCTCTGTGTTGGATTCTCTCCAACTAGAGCTTCGAGCTTAATGTAGCTCCGAGCTCCTCTTTATTGATGTACTCTATCTTTTTATATGATTCCATCAATAAAGATTCTTTTTGCTGATCAAAAAAAAAAATGTGTTTTTGTTGTAGTGGGTTTGCACCAATGAAACATCTTATTATAAGAAATTTCCTTATTCAATTCTCTCATTATTCATCTGTCCATCCCTGTAACGCCCTCAAAACAAACCCGTAATATCATACAATCACGATAAAGAAAAAAGATTTCATATTACAATCATTAGAGTATTCTTACAAAAGATATTACATGTTGACAATAAAAGTAAATGCCCTATGTGTTTACAACTTTCCAGGTCAACACTTGGTTACAAAAAGGAGAGTACTAGCTCTACACAAAATAAGCCCTTGGCTTGATACACGTGTAATACAACAAAAACAACAAAAGAGTTTAACAGCCTCAAGCCTCCCAAGCTACGTCCTTTGAGGTAGCATAACACTTGTACCTGAAAAGATGTCCCATATAGGGTGAGCCAACACCCAGTAGAGATATGCTAAACATAGTATGAGCAAAAACTAAAACATTAGCATTTCATAAATGTTTAACCCACATAAATCAATTCATAACTCATTTCAATTACATAACAAATATATCCATGTTTCATCCCTCTTTCCTTTACTTAACCAATTCTCAATTCATAACCGTAGATCAGAACCTGGCCAAACAATTTAGATGAGATTACATCTCATATCAACAATATTTCCATTTCAAATGAGATAACAACTCATATTAAACACTTCTATACTTCATATATGATACACAGATTTGCTGTATCAATCTCAAATAAAACACTTCCATACTTTATATATGATACACAGATTTACTGTATCAATGGAGTCCATCCCCTATCTCCTCCCAAATATCCGGTTTAGGAGTCCATCCCATATCTCCTCTCAAACCGTGCAGTACATCCCCTATCTCCTCACACACAACACAATGTATATAAACACATATCATATACAAAATCAATCAATACATAAATTTAATGTATTATTACAACCGTCATATTCAATGACATTCAACCGATTAGTTTTAATTTCCCTAATCATCATGCAATGTCTACAACAATCAAGACTATCCTCCACCGATAGCCCAAAGCAATTATTTCTAAACAGATAATAATTATATCAACAGATAATTTATCAACATTTTCGAAGGTGAGTGATTAATGAATCCAACTACACCATTCTACCTCACTCAATTTCACATTTCCATAATAAATGTCATTAATTACACTAATGACCCAAATATACCCAAGCATGGCATTTTCTCCCTTTTCTCAACATTGACCCAAAGGTCCAAATATAATCAACAACATCAATAACCCTCTTTTCAGACCCAAAACACATATGTTTGAATCAAAAGAACAAAACCGCTCTTTCCAATATA
This sequence comes from Camellia lanceoleosa, assembly GCA_025200525.1. Classification (NCBI taxonomy): domain Eukaryota; kingdom Viridiplantae; phylum Streptophyta; class Magnoliopsida; order Ericales; family Theaceae; genus Camellia; species Camellia lanceoleosa. The sequence continues at coordinate 117,800,134 of CM045766.1, read as the reverse complement.
ACACATCTCAAACCCTAACTTCCCAAATCAAACCATTTATACAAAAAGCTCAACATCTATGTTAAAGCTCATAAAAATAAGTAGTTATCCCTACCTCAAATTCGGAGCTCAAAGGAGAAGATGAAGAAATTTGAAAGTGCTCCAAACCCCAATATTTTTGGATCAAAATGTAGCCCTCAACAAGCTCCACACTTTTTACAAAGGCCCAAGGTTAGAAGATCACTCCTACTAGATCAAACCCTAGAGAGAAGTTCGAGTTTTAGAGTGAGGTGCTCTGCAATGGAGGTTTTGAAAAGTAAGAGAGAGAAAGAAAGTGTGAAAAGTTATTTAAAATCACCCAGCTGCCATCTGATATACGACTAGTCCGCTCAAGCGGAGAATAGGACGCTCGAGCGTCAAGCACAAAAACTGAGCCTGCTCGAGCGCAATAATACCCGCTCAAGTGCCAAGACACAACTGCAAAACACACCCGCTCGAGCACAAAGGGAAACCCACTCGAGCATAGATTACCCTTTTCCAGTATTTTTTACAGACATTGAACACCCGCTCGAGCGCAACCCGCTCGAGCGTAAGAAACTCCGCTCGAGCGTGAAAAACAAACTTGCAGTACTTTTGCAGAGGCACAAAATGCTGGAAGTGTGCAAACTCTGCTCGAGCGCGAAGGGATCCGCTCGAGCGGACCACCAAAAAACTGGGCAACAAGAAAAGGAACCAAGGCTCAACCAACCTGTTCGAAACATGCCCAACACATCTTAAAACCCAAATATATGGAATTAAACGATGACAACAAGACATATACAACAACCAATTCCACGGAACCTAAGTCCGGATACAACAATCAAAGGAGGAAGAACCAGGATTGCTATAACATTTCTTCAATAATGATGTACAATATTTTGAAAGATTTTCACAAAGAATAATATATATATATATATTATAGAAAAATTTCATACGAAATGATGTCAATTTGTAGTCCTTTTGTTTCAAGAAAAAAACACCTAATGGTAGTTTATAATTACAAAAATATCATATTATATTATTTTTTAGTTTTATTTATAAAAAATAAGTTTTTGAATCATTTTTTGTTTTTAATAATATAGTCAAAGCTTATATAGTTTATTATTTTTTGTCTAAAGAAGACCCAATCCGTTAAGAAGTCTGATCCAAAATATCATTTTGCTAATTTTATTATTATGGGTAATAATATTAAATCTACTAATTTTAGAAAATCAAAAAATCCTATGAAAAATAAATGGAAAATGCGGAATCATTCATGATGAGTAATGTAACACCCTCAAAATAATACATAAATCATACATTCATAATACAAGAAAAAGATATCATATTCCATACATCAGAGTATTCTTACAGAAAGTATTACATGTTGACAACAAAAGTAAATGCCCTACGGGCTTATAACTTTCCAAGTCAACACTTGGATTCAACAAAAGAAGAGTTTTAACTCTTTATACAAAATAAGCCATTGGCTTGATTTACATGTAATACAAAAAGATAATAACAAAAGATCTTTCAGCCTCTAAGCTTCCCAAGCTATGTCCTTGGAGGTGGCATACCATCTGTACCTGAAAATGATGTCCCATAAAGGGTGAGCCAAAGCCAATAATTCATTTAGTTAAAAACTTCTCTCTGAAACTTCTCTTTCTCTCTCTCTAAAACCTCCTCTCTAGGCCTCCCTTTGGGCTGGCAAGCCACCGCCTTTAGCTATGGCGGTCGGCTGGCCTAGTTCTTTTCGGCGTCCATTTGGTTGTTCTTTTTCTCCAATAAACTTGATTTCCCCCATTTGTCCCACCTTAGGGTGTTTGTGTTGCAGCGGTTGGTTTTTATGGTGACTCGGGGCCGTCCAGGATCTTCATTCGTGCGCTATTTTGCGAGTAGGAGCTTGAGGGGTGAACTCTGGTTCAGGTTGGTGGAGAAGTTTCGATGCTTTGTTTGGGCGGAAACATGGATGTCGAAGTCGATCCAGATATGTCTGGTTTTCATTCGTGCGCTCCTCTTTGGGTGAGAGTTTGAGGGGTGATCTTCTTCTAAATGTATGGTGGTGTCTCAGCGGTTGGTCGGTGTTTTGGTTGGTGTATGGAGCTGCAGTGGGTGTGGGTGTTGATCTGTCTTCGGGTGATGTTCTGTGTGGAGCTACAGTGGGTGTAAGTGTGGGTGATGGTCGGTGTGTGGTGCTGCAGCGGAAGAGATAGCGGTGACAGTGGGGGATAAACTATCTTCGGCAGCAAGTGTTGGAGTTGCATTGTCAAGTTCAGCAGGGATGTTGCAGGTGGGTGGAGTTTCGGAGTTTGGAGGTTGGAGGTTGGAGTTGCAATGGTGTTTTCCGGTGGTATCTGGAGCCGTGACCTGTTGGCTCTGATGTGGCCTCAGGAGTCTGGCAGACAACAAAGTGTTGGTGGGTGGTTGGCTCCAGAGTAGGTGTGGGTGTGGGCTGCAGAGTAGGCGTGGGTGGCGTGGGTCTTGGGCAGTGTGGGTTGTGGGTGTGTAGTTGGTGTTTAAAATATTTGGGTTACTAGCTTGATTTTGTGGTTTGAATCTGGTGGGTTGCTTTGGTGGGAAATCATGTATTTTATATTCTGTTAAGTCTTTCTTAACTTTCTTTGTTTAAAAAAAATAGTGAGGCTGAGGGGTTGGTTGTATGGTTGCGAAGTAGGGGTATTTTATACTTTCCGAATCTCTCTCAGTGCATTTCATCTTCCTATACCTTTAATTTCATGTTTTTAATGAAATTTTTCTTTGCTGATCAAAAAAAAAAAAAAGGGTGAGCCAAAGCCCAGTAGAGATATACTAAACCAAATATGAGAAATAACTAAAACATTAGCATTCCACTTTCCTTTACTTAGCCAATTCAAATTCATAAACATGGCTCATTATCTAGCCAAACAATTTGATGAGACTACAACTCGTATTAAAACACTTTCATTTTCCATAATTCGAATGAGACTACAACTCATATTAAAACACTTCAATACTTCAATTATCTATGTTATGCAAACGTAATTAGGATTTCGGGACTTTCACCCTGGACACTCCGGCCAACTTAGTTATCAATGGAGTCCATCCCCTATCTCCTCCCAAACAGGTTTGAGAGTACATCCCCTATCTCCTCCCAAACCATGGAGTACATCCCCTATCTTCTTCCAAACAAGATACATATGCAATATATTTAAACAGTTCATCATCTACAATGATCAATCCAGGCATATATTCAATGTGTTAATTCAACCGTCATATTCAATGACTTAACCATTTGATTAGTTTCAATTTTCCCTAATCAACATACAGAGTTTACAACAACCAAGACTATCATCCACCGATAGCCCAAAGCAGTTATTTCTAAACCGGTAATAAATTTATCAAACAGATAGATTATCAACATTTTCATAGGTGAGTGATTATCAATCCAACTACACCACCCAATCTCTCAATTTCCCAATTTCATGATTTTCAACTTAATTTCACATTCTCATACTTTCTCAAATTAATTATACAAATTAATTAGTCACATTAAATTAGGGTTTTTCCCCCTTTTTCCCAACTTTAGCCCTAAGGCTTATTTTCATCAATTCAACAACAATAATTCCATTTTCTATAGTCTCACATACACGTGGAGTTTAACAATTGAAACCCCACTTTATATAACTTCAAAACAAACCCTAACTTTTCCAAAATTACCATAATCCACCATTTATACAAAATGACTAAAATCTATGTCAAAACTCATAAGAAGGAGTAGGGTATCCCTACCTCAAGAGAAGAGACTCAAAGGAGTTGAAGGTGAAAACCCAAGATGCTCCAAACACCAACTTTTTCGGATTGAAATGAAGCCCACACCAAGCTCCACACTTCTTACAAAGAGACTAGGGTAGAAAACCACTAGAACTAGATGGATTTGTAGAGAGAAGATGTATGTAGAAAGAGAAGCAGCCGGGGCTAGGGTTTGAGTAAAGAAGATGATGAAAAAGTGAATAAGAAGCTGCTGCTGCGAATTGATATAATCGAGCCTCGCTCGAGCGAAGGAGTGGTCACTCGAGCGACCAGACACAAAGAAACCTCGCTCGAGCACAGAAAGCCTCGCTCGAGCCAACAACACAAAGCTTCAGGTCTGCAACCCAGAAGCACGCTCGAGCGTAGCAATCCTCGCTCGAGCAAAGAAACCCAAAACATAGTCCTCGCTCGCTCGAGCGAAGGAAAGCTCGCTCAAGCCAAGGAACACAACCTTCAGGTCCAAAATTATGAATGGAACATAAGATGGGTACAGAAAAATAGGTACAAGAGATCCAAAACCCATAGTACCGAAAAATCAACACCAATTTTTTTATTTAGTCAAGCTTGCTATTGGCGTAAAGCACCAAATAAGAATAGTATTGTGCGTCCTTTATTCAGGCACTATTTGGAAAATGGCCAAATCATTTATTAAAAAAAAAATTCTTTTAAAATCATATTTGATTATGAATTTAAATAGTGATTTGAAAATGTGAGAAAGTGGATAAAAAACTTAGCTTATATTTTATTTATATTTATCTTATATTTATCTTTCTTTTTTCAAATTCCTTTACCAATTCATGATTCAAACAAAATTTTATTCATAATATAATGATGATTACATTTATTTACTAAAAATTATATATCACCTCAAATGTTAGCATTATATTATTAGTAATAAAAAGGAGCAAGTGTTGGGATGCTAGGTGAATAATGGATGATTGTTGGTGAATAAATGCGAGGTGAATAATGGATGGTTGTTAGTGGGTTGTTGGTGATTGTTTATTTTTTAAGTTAGTTTATATATATATATATATATATATATTTGTAGTGGTATGTTTTTTGGTAGGGTGAATTATATTTAATTTTTTTTTTCAATTTTTCAAATTTTTTCATTTTTTATATTTGTCTAGTCGAGTATAATGTAAATATATAATTTTTTTTAAAAATAGTTGAAAAAAGGTCACAAAAGACAAAAAATAAACAAACAAACAAAATTTACTAAAAAACCTATATCCAAACAACACCTACAAACTTGGAAGGAAAATTGATTGAGATTTGCAGAAATAGCATGTCACTATTAGAGCACTATTGCTATAATTTGACAATTTACTACTATCCATTGCCAAATTATAGCAATGACAATGCTATTATTGCAAATACCATTGGAAATGCTATTAGGAGTAAATATAATTAAAGACATTTAAAGAATATTTGTTATAAAGCACTCAAAATGGAGAATTTTATTATTTATTTATTTTTTCGTAAGTATCAAAATGGAGATTTATTTACCCAAAAAAAATTAGGGTAAATTACCAACAATTCCTAATAGTTTAATTTAATTCCCATCAAATCCTATTGAAAATAAGTCATTTTAAAATCGTCGCTAAAAATAATTTTTGTGACAATTTTTTGCATGTCGCTAAAAATGACAATAAGTAACTTTTTGTCACAGTTTTTATAAATTGTCACTAAAACTTACAATTAGTGACATTTTTCTGTGATGAATTTTTTAAGCTGTCATTGAAGGTTGAAAATTAGCAACATTTTTTTTTGTAACGATTTTTTTAAATTGACACTAAAACTTTTAATTAATGACTTTTGTGACAAAATTTTTAAATTATCACAAAAAATTAAAAATTAGTGACTTTTTAAATAGTCTTTGATGAAAAAAAAAATAATTATAATATAACCTATTAGACAATAAATCCACCTATTAAGACCTATACATAAGTCCCTAAAAACAAATAATTGAAGATTTGATTAATGAGTTACAACCTATAATAAATATAATTAAAGACATTTAAAGAATATTTGTTATAATTAATTAAATTTCATACTTTAAAATACAAAATATCCAACAAAAATGAACGTATCGTAAAAAATTATATCATTTTTGTATAAAAATTCTATTTTTGCATATATAAATACACAAGAAATATACATAGAAAATAATCGTGCCGTCTAAATTCAACTCCTATTTATATATTATGTAAGCAAAAGGGAGTTTTTAGTGAGAATAAATATGAGAGCTTCAAATACTCAATCTAAATATCTTAATTTGTCAATTTTAAAAAATAATTAATAAATCACACACTCAAACACTTTATTTTTTAAACAAAGAATGCATTTTTCTTTCCTAAAATCATTCCTTTCTTACAATCAAACAAATAAGGAGTTTTCCAAGTAAATAATAATAATTAATAAATCACACACTCAAAAAATATTGCGTCGTAAAATATTTTTCATTAAAATATTTTAAATTCTTTACCATAAAGCATAAAATGATTTATATAATTAAAATTGCGCAACATATTTTTTTCTTCTCACTATAGCCATTATTACTTAACAGACATATCAAAACTCATTATTTTCCATACACACTAAACGTTTATATAGTAATTTATATTTTTCAATTTTAAGGAATCTATATCTATATTAATTACAATTCAATAGGGTTTCTTTGAGATTCAAACTCTCAACTAATTTTTTTTTTAATTTTAATTTTTTTAATAATGAAAATACTAAAACATTAGTATATTAACAAATGTAATTTACTATTGTCATATGGTAAACTAAAATTACAAAGCTTATAAAACGAAATGTATTTATATTTAATCATAAATATAACTTTTGTAATTTATTATTTAATTTTTATTAATTAAATTATGACATGAATTTAATTGATTATAAATCATTTTTACTACATATTTTAAATAATTTTTATATTATTATTTAATTTTAACAAATATACCCGTGCATGGGTAATATGCTAGTTTAAAATAAGTAAAAATCAACCTTAACCACAAATTGTGTCTTTTGTGTTCCTATCATTGCTCTTATGAAACTTGTTGAAAGTAAGCTTGATGGATGGTAGCCACCATGTTTGAAATTGGATGGCAGCCACCATGTTGAACACATGTTTCCTCAACCGCCGCATTCAAGGCTCGAGAACTTGGGTACGATTGGGGAAGGTCACTTCGTTAGCACCCTCGCTCGCCCGATCAAAGATCGGCCTCTACTAACCATGATATCTAGTTTTGAAAACATTATGCGTTCTTATTTCGGTTATTAGCCTAGATTTTACTATGTGATGCGCACAGCATACAAGTATAGACTGGATCGCTTGAATTGGAACAAAACATTTCATGTTTGTTTTTGAAAGATGGTTTGCTACTCGTAAGTAGGCTTAAAATGCAGATTTTGCCACCCTCCGGTGGGCTTAGAAAATATGGTTTTGCCACTATCTAGTGGGCTTAAAACTCACAGTCAATGCATTGTTCCAATCCAAATAACCCAACCTTCACCCACAGGCATTTAAGCAGTAATATCGCATAAGCAAATAGCCTCATGGTAAGCATGCTATCATGGCAGTCACTCACGCACATGCAAGGATGCTAAAGCATAAAAAACTTACCGAGTACTCCAAGCCAAAACAGAAGCTAATTAGAAATCCATGCATGATCCTAACTATACAGAAATGCCTAATGCAACACATGCAAGAATGTAACTAAGATAGGCTCGGCTATTCTAAACATGGCATATGGAATGCTACAGCTAAAAAGTATTCAACTTGGAATTGAAATACAATGTAGTGAGGTATGGTGCGCCGAGCCCGGTGCATGCAAAACAGATGAATGAATGCAAACATGCTATCATACTGTATGCTAATTGAAACATGCCCTATTCTAACCATCGTAAGCTGGTAAATAAAAGGGAGAAAGATGTGGGGTTGGAAGACATACATCACACGCACGCACACTTATTACAGTTGTGCCCTCGCTCGGAGGGTCCGAATAAATAATATACAGTCCCAAATGAATAATTACAGTCCGAATAAATACAAAATCCTAATTAATTAATAAATTAATCTAGGAAAGCAATAAATGGCACACAAATCCATGGACCGCCTCGGCTCTGTTCCAAATGATGAATGAGGCATACTCAGGTTGCTTGGCGCGGAAATCTATCGCGATGCCCCGATTAGCCTCTGTTTACAATTAAGCCCGGAATGTTGCGCGAAGCCCCAAAGGATTGCCGGTTTCTGATTTGTTGCAACAGAGAGTAGGAAAGGGGCATGTCAATGTATTTTCACATATATATGCTGGACTACTCTTCAGGGAGCGTAGTCCTCGATCCTCGTGCCACCGATCACGCATATCGATGCACGATGGCCGAGGAGTCGAATTGCACGACTCAATATGGAATGAATGCACATGAAGACATAACAAGGCCTAGACTCCATCATGGATAATCCGGAGTGTCGGCAACAAGGAATTGAGACACGTTCCGTCACTCGGAGTACGAAACGTCCCTCGTTTCCCGTGCTTGGGCTAACTCTTATCCCAAACACAATGCAATATGCATGACATGCATGAATGCAACTAATATACAACCTAGCATACACAATGCTATGAGACGATGCACGATATAACATGGCATACACGATGCTCTAACATGCAACCTAGCATACACAATGCTATGAATCGAAATGGCATACGCAATGCATGATGGACTTACACCAACATGAGTGGACCTCATCCACACTCACATCAGTGGCTATTAGATGAAAATGAGACACTCGAGATGCGTGCACACGTGCACACAAACCGAGGACCGACCCTAAGGCATAAATGACACTCTAACAAGGCATGGCAAGGCATGAAATATGGCATACAAACATGCAAGTTCCAGCACTGAAATGTGATGCAAAATGGCCCCGAAACATGGAAACATGGCACCCGATGCATGAAACAGTCCCGAAACACAAAACTAGGCACATGCATTGGCCTATAGCTATACAAAGCATGCATTATTTGATCATGAAGCGTAAAGACAAAACCAAGGTGGTCTCAAAAAATGAACATTTCTAGTTCAAAGCATGGCCAAAAGATTCTAGCAAGATGGCCTAACATAGCATGCAACTTTGCCTAGTAAACATGGTTTACATGGCATGTATATGAAGCAGGTGATAACTCATCAAACCAGAAAAAATCAATGAATAAAAAATTTCAAAAAATTCCCAAATAACCTCTGAAATGCAGCCAACACATGCACAAATGATGGGTTCTTTTAGAGGGTATACAAAGGGGTTATTAAGTACATGCATCAAGGACACTTAGCATAGCCAAATAAATTCTGAAAATAAAATATGATAGTCCTAAAACTCATCAAATTAGCCCTGAAATTAGTCAACAAAGCATGCAAGATAGGGCCCCTTTGGAAAGCCAAAAAGACCATCAAACAAAACAAGGTGAGAGGGGGTCACCCCCCTCTGATTTTGAGGCTCAAAAATGCATCAAGGCCACTGAAAATCCACTAGATTTCAGTGGCTAAGAGGCCAAAACAAGGCCAATGCAAATGCTCATATGTATGGCCCTAATCATGGAAGAATGAAGCATGCATAGGGAAAGATGACCCCAAACAGAGAATGGACATCAATCAAACATGAAGATGATGTCAAAAAAAGACTTTTTTCAGTTTAGGTCGAGGTCCAAAAGGGCTCACAAATAAGACTAATGTATCATGCAAAAATAGTCCTAAAAGAGAGATTAGAGACAAGGGAAAGAAAAAGACCTCAAACAACAAAGATCCCTTCCACAAAGTTGAAGAGTGGCTCAAAAAAAGATGCTTTACAGTTTATGGAAAATCCCAAATATGCTCACAAGTAAGGCTACAATATGATGCAAAAATGGCCCTAAAAGAGAGAAAGAGAGTAAGAGGCAGTAGCTGGCCTTAAACAGTGAAGATCCCTTCAATAAAGTTGAAGAGGGGCTCAAAATAAGACACTTTACAGTTTGTCTCGAAGCCCATAAATGCTTACAAATAGGGCTAATATATCATGCAAGAAAAGGGCCAAAAGAGAGATAAAAGGGAAACGGATAGCAGGTGGCCTCAAATAGAGAAAGACCCTTGATCAAACATGAAGACAAGCTCAAAATAAGACTATTTCCAGTTTAGTTTGGAGTCCAAAAATGTAAGAAAATATGGCTTATAGATGAAGCAAGAAAAGACTAGAAAAGGGAAGAAAGAGACTCACCCTTGTAGAACCAAACTTCAGCAACTTTTGGACCAAATTTGTGAGCTCTCAACCTCTGGAAATCAGCTTCAAAGGGCTGGAATGGAGTGTGGAGGTGTGGTGTTATGGGTTGCAGGGTAAATAGTGCAAGAAGCTTAGGGTTTGGAGGGTTGAAGGAGAGAGAGATGGAGGTTTGTATGTAAAGGCTCCAAACAATTTTTGTAACCCCTCAAAATGGGTGTGGGGGTGTTGGTTATATAGGGAGAGGAGTGAAGGAAATGGGGGGAAAATCAAATTCAAATTTCCCCCCCAAAAGGGCAGATCCCCGGGCAGGGGTCTAGGGGAAAACAGAGGGTACAACTGTAAGGAACCAGGAGAGAGGATTCTGGCTGGCCAGGTTCAGAGGGTTCAAGTGACTGGCTGGCCACCTCCCCTGGCCGGCCGGCCAGGGTCAAAAGGGTCAAGGAGATTTGTTGGCCGGTCACCCCCAAAAGGTGGCCTTCCATGTGTGTACAACACAGCTATGTGGAGAAAAATCAGGAAATGTGACCCAGGAGAGAGAAAAACTAACTTTTTAGAAGGGTTCGAAAGGGTCAAGAAGAGTTAATGGCCGGCCAACCCATATTGGTGGCCTCCCAAGTGTGTACAACACAATGGTGTGGTGGAAAGTCAGAAAAAGTGGCTCGGGGATGGAAAAAGTCAGCTTTCCAGTGAAGAAAACAGGCAATAAAGAGCGATGATGGAATAAAGCTGGTCTTCAGAACAATTTCTGGCCTCCCACCCTTCTACAACCTTCCTAACAATGAAAATAAGGTCCCTGCCAAAAATGGACCAAAACCGATGCAAAACGAAGGTTCGGGGGCCAAAACGCGCAGCCTGGGGTCCCGAAAACTGACTGTTAAGCATCGGAGGTGGCGTTTGACCATGAAGTTGGTCTCTCGAGCCACAGTGTCCCTCAAAAGGGAGTAAACAAGATGTATGCCAAAAATCGGAGCAAACAGAGGTGGTTAAGCGGTCCCAAACCAAGGCACACGGCCGACGGCTCCGAAAACCGAGAACCGGGCTCCAAATGGGAAAAATGGCCTACGACCACGAAACGTAGCCTACGGCCATTGAGAGATGGTCTACGAGACCTCTCTCTCCCTTTGGGAAGAGAAAATAGAGAAAACAGGGCCTGGTTCGCAAACCGAGGCAAGGCGCAAAAGAGTCCGGAAGTCCGAAGGCAAGGCTCGCAGCCGAGACTCCGCAACCTCAGAACGAGCACAATATGCAACATCACCGAGCACTCAGTTGGTGACGTTTGAGTCTTAAGGTCGGTCAAAAATGGGGTGTCTACAGTTGCCTCTCTTTGACAGAACTCGAAAGTCATAAGTGACGGGAGTGAATGTTAAAGCCCAGAGACGACCCATTTTTGACAAGGCCGAAGACTTAGACAGACGTACTGGATAACAGAGAAATGTACCCGCAGGCATGCCCGCAGGTAGGGGGCAAAATGCAAAATGATATGCACAAAGCGAATGTAACTCAATGATCATGTGAAGCAGCAAGCTGTAATGAAGCAAATATTTACAATAGATGCAACAGTTTTAAGCAAGAATGAAAAGCAGTACTATATTTCATGCAGTTGAAGAATGCGGAGAATCATTGAATCCTCGCCACGTCTCACATGGAGGGGATACAATACCTGTGCAGCTCGTCTGGTTGCACCAGCCTCAAATGAGCCGTACATACAATATCGTGCCTGAAAAAAGAAGAAACTCAACAAGCACAATATAGTTAGCAACATATGTTTAGTGTGATATCGAGTGCAGACAAACGCGGTGTCGATGGGTGAGTGCATCGCAATGCGAGAAGCAATACGCATGACAACGCGAGTTTAAGCATGGAGGCATGACAATATCAAGGAGACGTGCATAACAGTGCAAGTGGTGTGCATGAGAATGCAGGTGATGTGCACAACAATGTAGAACAAGTGTGAACTTGAGTGCACATTTTGAAACGAAACAACGAGCGGAGCAATGCAAGTTTCGACGAAGGTGGCTCAATCGCGACATCCGGTTTACCTCCCAGAGGGGTCACAACATATTCAAAAAGGATACACCTTGCTTTTGACGAGTAACGATGAGATACGCATCGAAAGTTGGAGTTGAAGTTCCTGCGGAAGAATTTCGCAACAAAAAGTGCACTTTCCTTGTACTTTCTCGGGTGCCGGGGACTCCAATCATCACCAAAATTTGCAGGGAGCTTGGGGACCACCTTGGGAACACCACCGGCCATGTATGGTCCAAGGAGGAGGCTGCTAGCCAAGGGTGAGGGAGAGGGATGGCCGGCCTGCCAGAAAAGGTGGCCGGCCGGCCACCTAGCCCAGATCCGGGGCAGTTTGGTCCTTTTGCTCTCTTTTCTTTAAAAACACTCGGCCAAACACCTTTTCCTCATAACTTTATCTCCGAAATCAGCCTCTCTACCTTCCTAGAGCATTTTCCCTCTCAGATTTGCGCTCCATACGCGTTTTCCCATGCCCCACGCAAGTTATTTTCGCGAAATCTTTCAGTTTTCGTCACTTTGAACCGATTAAATTTTGATTTCGGTGCTTCTTTTCTCATTTTCACCACTTGAGGTAAGTTTGTCTCAACATTTGGAAGATTTTCTCGGGGGTTGACTTTTGTTGACTTTTTCATATCCCGAGAGTTGACTTTTGTTGACTTTTTCCAATTTGGACTCATTTCGCTCATTTTTGCTCATTTTTGCAGATTTTTTGAGATGGCTGGTGATTTCCCTCATGGTGGGGGTCCTCCGGGTGCCGGGGGTGAGTCGGACATCATGTCCTTGCCCCCGAGAGTTCGGCCGTTTGATCCCGAGAGCTACCATCCTCAGGAGCACGTCCTTCCGCAGGCGGTTTTCTACCATTTTACTGATTTCGATGATCGAGCGCCTAGGGATCTACTTTTGCGAGAGCCGGAGTCCCATCTCTCTCATGAGGGACGAGAGATATTTACTTCACTTTTACATTTTCTACAATGTATTATGCATTTTCCGTGTATTTCGTGCCTTCACTATGTTTATCTGCCCATTCAAGCACATAGCTTGTTTTGAATGTTTAGTTCATAGCACCGTATTCCGTTTGCATCTTGAACACACAGTTCAAACACTCTGACTTTCTGAACACGCAGCCCATACATTGATTGTGAACACACAGCACACACTTGGTAGAAGTCGAATACACAGCCCAAACTTTGAGATGAACACACAGCCCACTGATTTTGAAATCTGGACACACAGCTCAAATACTTGATGTTGAACACACAGGTCGTTGTTGAGGTGAACACACAGCACACGCTGATTGAGAGTTGAACACGCAGCCCACTGATTCTGAAACCTGAACACACAGCTCAAATACCTAATGTTGAACACACAGCTCGAACTTTGATGATGAACACACAGCCCATTTTTCTGATTGTGAGCACACAACACACACTGATTGAGAGTTGAACACGCAACCCAAACTTTGAGATGAACACATAGCCCACTGATTTTGAAATCTGAACACACAGCTCAAATACTTGACGTTGAACACACAGCTCGAACTTTGAGATGAACACACAGCCCACTGATTTTGAAATCTGAACACACAGCTCAAATACTTGACGTTGAACACATAGCTCGAACTTTGAGATGAACACACAGTCCACACTGATTGAGAGTTGAACACGCAGCCCAAACATTTGATGTCGAACACATAGCCTGAACTTTGAATTTTCTGAACACGCAGCCCAGATTCTGTATCTGATTCAATTTTGCACACTGCTCATACATTTCATTTGCACGCAGCTTATTCATTTCATTCGCACGCAGCTTATTGTAACAAGCCTGCGAGGGACCTCGCGCTACACGCTACAGTTCGGACTCGATTTTATTGTCACGGTTCTAAATCTGAACCAAAGAGTCCAAATCCGGCAAATCATTTTGAGAAAAACAGATTTTGAAAGAAGTGCCAAACATGAACTGCTTTGCCAGATACAGAGTTGCCACCTAAATATTTTTTAATGGGAAAATTTAGGAAACCCTGACTCGGTGCCAAAGGCCACGTGTCCGTCATCACCAAAGTTGCCTCGGCTCGGGAGCTTGGGTACGATTGGGGAAGGTCAGCTATGAGCACCTCTCGCCGGTCAAGACCGCCTCTACTAACCGTGATATCCGATTTTGAAAACGTTATGTGTCTTATTCCGGTTATTAGCCTAGAATTACTATGTTATGCGCACAGCAAACAAGTATAGACTAGATTGCCTAATTTGGAAATAAGCGTTGCATATCCGTTTGTTTTGAAAAACACTTTGGAATTTGCTACTCGCAAGTAGGCTAAAAATACGAATTTAAACGAGTTTTTCCAACTCAGACAATCCAACCTTCACCCACAGGCAGTCAAACAGTTTATCTCACATAAGCATCTAGCCACATGGTAAGCATGCTGTCATGATAGCATTCACACACATGCGATATGCTAAAGTAGGAAAATACTTACATCGTACTCCATGCCAAAACAATAAACTAGTTAGCGAACATGCATGGTCCTAGTTCATGTCAAATTGACTAATGCAACACATACAGGATGCAATTAGGGTAGGCTCGGCTAACCTAAACATGGCATGTGAAATGCGATCAATTAATGCACGTATTCAATTTAGAATTGAAGTACAAATACAGTTAGCATGATGTACCGAGCCTGGTGCATGCAAGACAAATGTATGGATGCATGCATGCATAGCATGAGGTATGCTAATTTAAACATGCCCTAATCTACCATCATAAGCAGATAAATAAAAGGGAAGAAAGAAGTGGGGGTTGGAAGACATGCACACACACGCACCCGCACTTATTACAGATTTGCCCTCGCCCGGAGGGACCAAATAAATATTACAGACAATTAACCTACAGGCTAATTAATTATTACAAATTACCTAATTAGTTGACAAACTAACTAAGCTAGGAAAAACAGTAAACCGACTCGGGAAGGGTGCCCAATGCAATGCATGTTCGGGTCCTGCTCGGAAGCGCACTGCCATATATAGACTGCCTCTTTTTTCCCTGCTCTGCCCCTCTGAAGACTGCCAAAGTCTCTGAATTGCTTCCCTGGACATTGAGGAACACCACCGGCTAAGTAGAATTGCCACCGGCAGTGGGATGTGGTCATCGGCTGTTGATGAGTCCGTCGGCCACCAATTGATTGCCCCGCACTCAGGCAATGATCGGCAAGAAATTCCTGCAGAACCTGTTTGACAGTAGCAGAGGACAGAGCCTTGCATGGCAATGTGATTCAAGCCATGTATGCACCAACCAAGCCCCTTATCATGTATATGACTCAAAGGGACATGCTCCTTGGTTCTCGGACCACCAATCGCGCGTTTCAATGCGTGATGGCCCAAGAGACCAAGTGTGCACATTTTGATGTCAAATGCAATGCAAACCACATAATCACATAAGAGGGCCAACCTCTATCATACTCATTTCAAGAGGCCAAGCATGTACAATGCAATGCAATTTCTAAGCATGTGAGTATGCGAGCTAGCATGCAACATAGACAATGCAATGTAAGAATGGAAGTATGCAAACACACATACAAGACAAGCATGCAAACTAAGAAAAGGGGTGGACTTAAACATGACTTGGGCAGCCCTAAGTAGGCCCAAAACAGTGGCCAAAATGCAAAGGAAATGAGGCCAAACACACATACATACATGCACATGTCAAGGCACAAACCTAAGCATTAAGCAAGCGACTTTCAAGCACACTTAAAAGAGGCTAAGTATGGATAACTAGCATGCATAGAAAGCTCTGAAAATCATGCAAGAATATGATGCCAAACCAAGCAAACAAGATAAGCAAGGCATGCATAGAAGATCCAAAATTCGAAGCAAGCTAAAGGGGCATTGGACCACACTTAGCAAGACAAACATGGCATGCATTAAACAACTTAAAAAAAAAGATTTTTTAGCATGTTAAAGCAAGGCCAAAAGACTACTTAGATGGCATCTAAGTGGCTCAAATATGAAGGCATACGCAAATGCTTAACATGGAGCATAAGGCACAAACTCTTGAAACATCGAAGAGCCATGAAATGCAAGTATACAAGCATGCTAAGTGGACTGAAATGACATGGAAAATAGTCCCAACCCACTAAATCAAAGCGATGATGCATGCTATACATTCACACACTTAAGGCCAACTAGCCAAAATGCAAAGAAACTATGCAAAGCATGCTAAAGCCGACCCAAACAACTAAGGACAGACCTTAAACATGGCAAAATAACACAAAAGCTTCACAAGACCAAGTCTAAAGCATGGTAGAATAAGGGTTTACAACCTAAAACATGTTAAGGCCTAAACATGGCATTACAAGGTAGGTATGCTAAGCATGCATGGTGTACCAAAACCAACTTAAAACCATGTTATATTATGACAATATAAGCATGAAAAACAGCCAAGGCATGATCAACAAACCCTCAAACATGGTGCTCCCTCAAGAGGCCAAAAATGGTCCTTTTCAAGGACAACAAGGAGAGGGGGTGGCCCTCTCCTTCTTGGGACTTCAAGGCACCATCCTTACCACTGAAATCCCTCAAGATTTCAGTGGTGAGAAGGCCCAAACACCACAGTCCCGAAGCTCACTCAAAATAGTACAAAATGGAGCTCCTCAAGGCTTAAGAGGGGTCAAACACCTCCAAACCACATAACACTCTAAACCAACTATTTAGAGGGCCTAAAAACAGAACTTTTTTATGTTATACACTAATCACAAAAACGGTTCTAAGATAGGCAAAAATAGAATGCAAGAAAGGGGTAAAAAGGACTAATTTCTTACCCTTGAAGAACCTCTTCAACAATGGTGAACCAGCCCCTTCTTGAGCTCCAAAACAGCTCCAAAGCTTCAAGAACAGACCTCAAGAACCTCAGTTCCAAGAGGATAGTGTGATGGTAGGTGTTTGTGTGCAATCCTAAGGCTAAAACACACACTAGAACACACAAGAGAGATATAGAGATAGGAAATATGTATAAACCCTAACCCTAATCCAAAGCTCTCTCTGAACTTTTTCTAACCAAAGTCTCCAACCCTAAGGCCAAGAGAGAAGGGCTCCTCTTATAGAGGAGCCAATCCTGTGAAGCTTACCAAGGAGGCTAACAGGATGGCTATCCCTCCATACACGTGTATGAAGGGGAACAAAATGCAAGCCAGCTGTTTTAAAATATCTGCAAAAGTAGATGAACAGTAGTCGGCTGCTCAAAATTGCCATTTTGACAAAATATACTGCCAACCGGCAACAAAGAATGCCGACCGGCAACATACATTGCCGATGGCAACAAAATACCAGCCGGTGGCCTCTAGCCATGGCCGGTGATGTGTGGGGATGCCTCACAAGACATTCCCTGCCACTCCAAGGCAAAACACAAGTGTTTGGTGCAAAACCAGACACTAAACAGTCGAGTTCGGAGATCCTGAGGCAAGATGCGTAGCCGAGACTTGCGGGAACTCCAAACGAACACAAACATGGATGATCACCGGGTGTTCAGACGGTGACGTCCAAGTCTTGAGGACGATCAAAAATGGGGTGTCTACACTTATACATTTCATTCTGAAACTGAATACGTGTGTTCATCCTGGATGCAGGTGATTTCTCATAGTGCACGAGGATATGGCTCTATCTCGGCGAGAGAGTGGTACACGGAGCTCCCGGAGGCTGTCCGGGATTTGGTGGACGTGGCAGGGTTTGGGCCCTTTTGCACCGGGATCTCCCGTTGTCCTGCCAGTAGGACACTGATGGGTGTTTTGGTAGAGAGATGGTGGGACACCACCAACTCTTTCCATTTCTCTGCCACCGGGGATATGACCATGACCCCATTTGACTTCGCCATACTGATGGGCCTTGATGTGGGAGGTTGGGCCATCCCATATGACGAGGACATGGGCCAGTAGGAGGCCGCTTGGATATATTTATTGGGGGCTCGCCCGCCCGTTGATGATCTTGAGGCGGTCCGATACACAGTTCTTTTCCCATTTCGGGAGGGTGGAGATGGAGCTCGAGACTCCCAGGAGGTGGCACGATATACATGATTCTGATGTTCCTCTTGGCACTACTGATTGTTCACGAGGGGAACACTGTCGGGCTTTACCTGCTGAGTGCTCTAGTAGACCTATCACAGGTCAGCCGATATGACTGGGGTGGTGCCAGCCTAGCTACTCTCTACTGTTATATGAGCGCGACCTCCCGCGGACGAGGGAACATGGTTGGTGACTATTAGAGAGCCTGGGAGGTACTTTCTGTCCTCTTGATTTACATTTCTGCTTCTCAGTATTTGTACATTGCACCCACAGCGCACTTTACACTCTGTACCTTGTACTTTGCTTTCAGCGCTTTGTACTTACATTTTGCACTCAGCATTCTGTATTCTGATGGCTATTGCTCTGTTTCTCACAGTTATGGGTCTACTCATACTTCCCGATACTAGCCCCAGAGCTTGAGGTAGATGTGCCCCTCACGACCCCGTATTCACTTGTATTTGAGGGCCAGTACCGGCCGAGACCTCGGGAGTCTTTTCTTTACCTGTGGCAGTACTTCGACACAGTGAGGACGTCAGAGGTATTTTAGAACTCTCAGTTCTTCGTGTTTCCAATCTCTAATTTATCTTACACATTCACAATTTCTGACCAGTTTATGCATTGGTTATCCGCAGATCACCTGGCAGCCCTGGGCGCCTTTAGGTAGAGACCTCCGATTCCAGTTTGCCGGAGCGTGGGGGGCCTCTCGGTATAGGATCTTGTTTGAGGGGCCAGTTGGTAGGGCCTGGTTTTTGGGAGATCACTTCTTGCGTTAGGTATGGGGCTACCCTGAGCAGGACATTCCTTCAGCGCCTCCAGACGATATGCGGACCGCTGATAGGCACTCTCCCCAGGAGGTCGTTGATGCTATGCAAGGTACCGATGCCTTCCTACATCTGGAGCAGGAGGAGTATGCGACCTACCGTCATACTTACTTGATGCCTCCGCTGACGGGAGTCCGTACCCCGATGAGGAGGTCTGCTGGTATGCCCTCATCGAGCAGGGCTCGGACTGCAGATGTCCCTTCCACCAGCAGGGCTGGCACATCTAGAGGTGGAGTGGACTGGTTCCCCCGATTCCTCCGACTCATCATCATCCTGGATGGCCAGATATGCCGACTGAGCTGACAGGATGGAGATATGGGACGTCCTACCCGATCCCGATAGAGCCTCCGATGCCTGATCACCGATATGTCAGAGACACCGATTCACCACCAGTATGCTTTACAGCTTTGATTCATTACTCAGATACTTGGACGTTCATTCATTTACTGATACTCTTGCCTTTGCATTTGCAGCCTCCTGTCGAGTATATGGATAAGGTGCTCGGGATGGTAGCCTCACTTGAGGGCATGGCCCTACGGAGAGATGCGTAGTTGTCCCTCATGGGTGTCCAGGTATCCTTTAGTTTTCTTGCATTTATCATACTTCTGATGACATGCTGACCTTGAACATTTTACTGCATTGATAGGCTGCCTATCTAGAGCACGTCTGACACGCACTGTACTTACGTACTGTACCTGCATGCACCCACTTCATGTAGCTTTCTTGCATCTGCATCCGATATACATATTTGAGCTGATGCGTCCAAATTACACTCTTTCTTTTCTGATGCTGCCGATATATACCAGGCCATAGGCCAGGCCACGTGGGCCTTCCTGAGGAGCTGGGCCATCTAGGCCTTCTCGAGGAGCTAGGAGAGAGGGGTCGTCTCGCGGACAAGGCGGACGCAGGGCGCACATCATCGAGGAGGAGCCCAGCGAGGAGGAGGAGGAGGCTGCAGATCCTCAGTCAGAGACATCCGCTGACAGAGAAGGTGGCTCCGATCCCGGTTCCGGTAGTGGAGATGAGGCTGAGGAGGGTTCCGAGGATGGCAGCTCCGACTCAGATGATGGTGATGATGGTGCAGAGTCTGTTCCGCAGAAGAGGACGAAGAGGGTCTCTCATTCCTGCTCTTGAGTGCATCGATGCAGTTTGTTCCCTACTTTACTTACCTTTTTACTAGTAGTTGTAGCACATTGCACATTATTAGGCTGTTTTACTTTCATAAAACTTGTACCCTTGTTGTAAAATGTTGTAACAAAGGAAGCATGATGGAATGAAACAGCTTTTTGAAAAAGTGTTGTATTTTATGTTCTTAGCATCGCATCGCATCATTTTGTACGAAAATGAGATTGAATGGAAATGTGCATGGTGTATTTGCCTAGGCAGGTAGTGAACCGACACAACAAACTAAACAACTTATGTTATGCCCCAATCCCGTCCCTAAAAGATTTGGGCATGACCTATTCGAAGACAGACACTTAACCTATTATATATATATATATCATATGGGGCCTAAACGGAAGTATTAAATATTAAAATTTGACAATAGAAACAAACTCCATTGAGCTACCACTATCATGCCAGGATCATAAACTCTTAAGAGACAAATAAAATTTAAAACATACACCCGAAAATTGGTTATATACAAACATATATACAGACCCAGCCCGGTAATTGGGCATATATCAAAAACATTAGAGAATGAAGTGTTGCACACATGTCAACTTTAAGCCAACAACTAGGGCGTAAAACCAAAGTTCGTCAAAACTTCATGAAAATAAGAGCAGCTTCTCTTAGGCTTGGACACGGAAAGGTTGACCCAAGTGGACAAGCGTCATGGCTTAGGACTGACCACTTGGTTGGTTACCTACAGAAACAGACATAATAGAGAGTGAGCCGGGCTCAGTGAATAGTAATACATAAATAAAATGATGCTTAACGTGGAACATAATACATGTCAATGCAATAGTCTGATTCTGTGCTAAGTACATAACGGCCTTAGGCCCAATCTTGCAACACAAACTTGATGGCTATAAGCCCTTGAAACTTGTTTGACCTTGTAGCATATTCAAACTTGTAACATGCACTTGAAACATACCTGAGCATACTTGAACTTGTAACATACTAGAAACGTGCCTGAAACATACTTGTACATCATTCATTAATTCAAACGGAACATATTATAGCTAGAGCGTTTCTTGATGTATCATGTCATTATCGTACACTTAACAATGAGAGACTAATTCACATTCTCATGAGGGTCACATAATAATGTTAAACTTTGCACTTATATCATAGTTTCTGAATAACTTCCAATTCATAAGCAACATAGCAAAATAACTTCAAATTCATATGGATACATATAGCTACTCTTATATTTACTCAGAATCTATTCTTTAAAAATGAACAGAAATTCTTTTGGGTAAACGACTTAATTCACGTACTCTGTTAGTCAATAGTATATACCATTGTTTAATCGTTCTTATATGTTAACATGGTTGCCTTGCCTTGTAATTAACACAGTCCTATTGGTAACCGTTACAGCATTCCCATGAGTTGACAAAATAAGCACATTTTCATTAGATTACAGATGACTTTATCGGTTTCACATAGCCTTTAGGTTTCATAGATTCACAACTTATTACATCGGCCTTCGGCCCTTTGGATTCACAAGTTCACAATTTTGGCCCTTGGCCTCATAGCTTCATAATTTCACAAATGGCCCTTGGCCACATAGATTCATAGCTCACAAATGGCTCCTGGCCACATAAGTTCATAGTTCACAAATGGCTCCTAGCCACATAAATTCATAGTTCACAAATTCGAGATGCATATTTCACAAATCCTTTTTGATGTTTCCATAATTTCACAATGTTCTTCATATAGCTTATACCATAATTTCACAATGTTCTTCATATAGCCTACACCTTTGATGTTTCCATAATTTCACAATATTTCTTACATAGCATACATAACATATAGGTCAACATAATTCTTACGACGAAGATCATAACGTCAATAACAATAATCATTAACGGTTAAAGATATATCGAAGTACTACTACTCACAGTGCTACAACGGGGTGTTTGTCCCTCCTGAAGTGTGCCCTGTACACATATATAACTTGATCATTAGTTCTTTTTTCTTTCCTTCATTATTCTTCACAAGCCTACCATTAAGCATCCATCGATTATACCACAATTTCCTCCATCTCAATATATCTATATATAGAAATAGAAGATTACCATTCTTGTAAACATAGTATGAAATTTATAATCAATCACTTTGATTTCAAGATAGGAAGGAATTGTATGAACATCTTCCACATTTTTCCAAAAATAAATCATTCTCTTGATTTTAATAACTAAGCAAGCCCACAAGTACTTGGCAAAATAATTTGGGAGTAACCGATTTTGGAAAACTCCACATTTTAGGTCACAAAAATCAAAATCGACATAGTCAATACCATCTTACATAAGCACCACAATTCAACATAAATAACATGAATCAACTCAACATCATTAAATAATTCAACATAATGCAAGAGGAATCCTTAAATCCCATTTCCACATTCCAAAACCAAGTTCATATCATGGATATCATTATTAGATTATTTCCCCAATTTTTCCTTCACATTATAGCATGAATTCCAATGTTCATATCAAAGTTCATTCGCAAATTTTAAACATAATTTTCAAACATTTCCAAATTCTAATTAAACTTGACCACATATACTTCAATATCTCAATTTCATTATTCTATTTCCAATTTGGGCCAAATCATTGGTTATCTTCATTAATCAACCTAGGGTTTCAAGAAAAACCTAGGAATTTCAAGAAAAATTCAAATTCCTTAACCCATTATTTTTTGTTCAAATTTCCTCATTTATTACAAGTCTAAAGTTCATAATCCATCACCTTAACCCCACAATTACATCTCCAACATTATAAACCCGAAATCCCCCAATCTCAAGTTTGACATAATATGTTCAAAACTATAGATTTGTATTTATATACACAAAATACCATAAATTCATACTCAAAATACCATAAATCCATCCATGAATGCAATATTGAAAGGGAATAAGGTCTCCTACCTCAAGATTCGAGCAAGAAAAGCAAGCTTTGAGAAGAATCCTCCACAAATTCGAATTTCAATCGGTTGAAAATGTTGTCCTCTTCTTGTTCTCCATCCTTGATGCAAGATCTATGGTGGATTTGTTGAGAAAAGTGAAGGAAATCAAGGTTTGGGGAGCTAGGGTTTCGGACATGAAAGAGGGGAGAAGAAAATGCAAGAAATGAGCTCAAAATCACGTTTTTGAGCTGCTGCCCCGCACATCGCCGCACGTGCGCCGCATTTCCCGTACGTGCGGTTCTGCTTCCAGCACAGATATGAAAACTTCAAACATGCATAACTCTCTCATCCGGACTCCGTTTTAGGTCATTCTTGTGCCCAAATTGAAGCCCCGAAAATAATATTTCCAATGGTTCTAACCTCACATCCAAATTCAACGTGTGGAAAAAGAAAAGGGCAAAAGAGTGACGGCTGATCGTAGGCGAATTATTCGAATTAAAGTTTTTGGTCCAATCTTACTTTACCATCACCCCACTACCTCAATCAATACCCCAAAATAGATAAAAACATTCTTAATTCCAATGGATGTAGTTGAATTAAAACATATTAACCCCCCAATTAAATAAGAATGACTTTTGGGGTCATTACATTCTCCCCACCTTAAGAAGTTTGGTCCTCCAAACTTGATTCACCTTGCCACAAGTCTAATTTTGTCCTGGACATCTAACATTTCTCAATCATTGCCCATTCACAACCCTATACAGTCAACTCGGATGGAATTTGCTCCCAAAATCACAAGTATTCATCTCTACGAACTACTTGATAACCCAATTGATAATAATACTTACTAACATCAAAACATCGTCTCATTATTCATGTACATTTTAATTTATTACTCCACAAATCATATCTTTCACATAATATAACAACCTAAGGGTATTCAGAAATGAATTCAGTTCAAGTATTCGTTTGCATGCAGCTCATAAACTATCAAACATAATTCAAACTCACAAATAACCCCCATTATCATAATTCCTCAAAGGTTAAGGAAACATTCACGACATAATCGCGTTTCAAAGGTATATACTTCGTACAATAATTCGACCCAACGTAGCAAGTAAGTTCTAAATCAACGACTTCATGGCTCTTTGTTCATTATCTGAATTAAACTTATCAGTTCAAATCAAATCTCTAACAGACTCCAAATGCCAACTTAAATATCATATCAAGAAATTACAAGCTCAGAGTAGAGGATTCGTAAAATCAAATACAGATCAAACCTTAATGGTCATACCTCCCACATTACAGTAAAGTAGTACTCATTTAAAATCCATGCTGGCTTAGAAGATCTCAAGGTCAATGTATCTAGTCATTTTGGAAAATTATCCAGAAAGCTTATTATATCATAAGCATGTCGGAAGTTCATAGCATTTTTATCATTTTCGAAAATACTTGTCATATAAAACATTGCGTAACCCAAAATATGGAGTTCATTAAACATTGTATAGCATAGTCATTGATAAAAAAGTATCTTTTACAAAGGCATTACTCACTTAGGTCCATGGTCACATCACACAAGGTCACACTTGTCAGAAGTACTGAATGTAATTGATAGTTTGACATCGCCAAATGACACAGATCACAGAAGTTTCATTCTAATGCTCACTCATTTGAAAATCACAATAAAGGAACAAGTCTTGAATTAATTCTCATACACATATTTCATCCTTAATTAATAATGGTGAGTTTCTGGTAACAATACGTTAGGGTCAGAATAGAAACGTATCAGAACAAAAATTATGTTCTTCAGACAAATGGCAGTCCACAAAAGAAACACAACTTTCCTATATCACTAAACTTTCATAAAATTCTACCGAACATTATGTGATCACAAATCATGATACTTGTATTTATTAACATGCCAGGTAGCAATTTCAACGTTCTAACTCTTGATCACTAGTTCCATGCTCATTATCAATCATTAAATATTTCAATCATAATAATTCCACGAGTTGTCAGCTACATAATTCTAATGTCTCTCATCATTTCATATTTCCAGAACTCAACATGTTTGTACTTCCCATTAGTCAAGTCAAAACACTACAATTTCATAAACCTTAGCCTTTTGTTTCCTTAGACATATCATGTAGAGAAATATTGATTACGGATTACAATTTACACATAACAAAACAAATTACAAATAGTAAAGTTAGATTGCAGATTTTAGATTCACATTTTAGCTTACAAGTTCCATAAACAAATTACACTCACTAAGAGAGGTCATCTCAAATGCAGTACTTTCTCAAATCACAGATCCAAACATTGTCATGGTAAGGAAGACATAACTCTAGCTTAAAGTTAGAGTATCACATATAGTATTTCCTTTGTTCTTAGAAATATCACATGCTTAGAGTTTAATCAATTCACCAATTCACTTAGAGAGATGCCAAAAAGGCTTAATTATATCATCATCATTTCTCATAGATGACTAACAACCGACAACATACATTTTATTTAATCTTTATATATAAATTATCTTACCAGTCCGTTCGAATCCTTACCACGCTTCCGCAGTGCAACTTTATTGATTTAATCCCATCTGCAGATCTTACCATGTTCTGCGTAGCAATCAATCACAATATATACAAGAAATGTATAACAGACATGAATAATAACCATTGCGGTTAGCGTCATTACATATACCATTATCGTTGCTATCAATTCCGTTCATATGCACTAAGGATGTCATGCATGATGCCTAAGTTTTTTCTAGACATCCTAAAGCTCAATGGATCCGTGTGTGAGATAGCAACTCATGCTTTGATACCACTTGTCACGCCCCAATCCCGCCCCTAAAAGATTTGGGCATGACCTATTCAAAGACAGACACTTAACCTGTTATATATATATATATCATATGGGGCCTGAACGGAAGTATTAAATATTAAAATTTGACAATAGAAACAAACTCCATTGAGCTACCACTATCATGCCAGGATCATAAACTCTTAAGAGACAAATAAAATTGAAAACATACACCCGAACATTAGTTATATACAGACATATATACAGACCCAGCCCGATAATTGGGCATATATCAAAAACATTAGAGAATGAAGTGTTGCACACATGTCAACATTAAGCCAACAACTAGGGCGTAAAACCAAAGTTCGTCAAAACTTCATGAAAATAAGAGCAGCTTCTCTTAGGCTTGGACACGGAAAGGTTGACCCAAGAGGACAAGCGTCATGGCTTAGGACTGACCACTTGGTTGGTTACCTACAGAAACAGACATAATAGAGAGTGAGCTGGGCTCAGTGAATAGTAATACATAAATAAAATGATGCTTAACGTGAAACATAATACATGTCAATGCAATAGTCTGATTCTGTGCTAAGTACATAACGGTCTTAGGCCCAATCTTGCAACACAAACTTGATGGCTATAAGCCCTTGAAACTTGTTTGACCTTGTAGCATATTCAAACTTGTAACATGCACTTGAAACATACCTGAGCATACTTGAACTTGTAACATACTAGAAACGTGCCTGAAACATACTTGTACATCATTCATTAATTCAAACGGAACATATTATAGCTAGAGCGTTTCTTGATGTATCATGTCATTATCGTACACTTAACAATGAGAGACTAATTCACATTCTCATGAGGGTCACATAATAATGTTAAACTTTGCACTTATATCATAGTTTTAATAACTTCCAATTCATAAGCAACATAGCAAAATAACTTCAAATTCATATGGATACATATAGCTACTCTTATATTTACTCGTAATCTATTCTTTAAGAATGAGCGAGAAATTCTTTTTGGGTAAACGACTTAATTCACGTACTCTGTTAATCAATAGTATACACCATTGTTTAATCGTTCTTATATGTTAACATAGTTGCCTTGCCTTGTAATTAACAGAGTCCTATTGGTAACCGTTACAGCATTCCCATGAGTTGACAAAATAAGCACATTTTCATTAGATTACAGATGACTTTATCGGTTTCACATAGCCTTTAGGTTTCATAGATTCACAACTTATTACATCGGCCTTCGGCCCTTTGGATTCACAAGTTCACAATTTTGGCCCTTGGCCTCATAGCTTCATAATTTCACAAATGGCCCTTGGCCACATAGATTCATAGCTCACAAATGGCTCCTGGCCACATAAGTTCATAGTTCACAAATGGCTCCTAGCCACATAAATTCATAGTTCACAAATGGCTCCTAGCCACATAAATTCATAGTTCACAAATTCGAGATGCATATTTCACAAATCCTTTTTGATGTTTCCATAATTTCACAATGTTCTTCATATAGCTTATACCATAATTTCACAATGTTCTTCATATAGCTTATACCATAATTTCATAATGTTCTTCATATAGCCTACACCTTTGATGTTTCCATAATTTCACAATATTTCTTACATAGCATACATAACATATATGTCAACATAATTCTTACGACGAAGATCATAACGTCAATAACAATAATCATTAACGGTTAAAGATATATTGAAGTACTACTACTCACAGTGCTACAACGGAGTGTTTGTCCCTCCTAAAGTGTGCCCTGTACACATATATAACTTGATCATTAGTTCTTTTTTCTTTCCTTCATTATTCTTCACAAGCCTACCATTAAGCATCCATCGATTATACCACAATTTCCTCCATCTCAATATATCTATATATAGAAATAGAAGATTACCATTCTTGTAAACATAGTATGAAATTTATAATCAATCACTTTGATTTCAAGATAGGAAGGAATTGTATGAACATCTTCCACATTTTTCCAAAAATAAATCATTCTCTTGATTTTAATAACTAAGCAAGCCCACAAGTACTTAGCAAAATAATGTGGGAGTAACCGATTTTGGAAAACTCCACATTTTAGGTCGCAAAAATCAAAATCAACATAGTCAATACCATCCTACATAAGCACCACAATTCAACATAAATAACATGAATCAACTCAACATCATTAAATAATTCAACATAATGCAGGAGGAATCCTTAAATCCCATTTCCACATTCCAAAACCAAGTTCATATCATGCATATCATTATTAGATTATTTCCCAAATTTTTCCTTCACATTATAGCATGAATTCCAATGTTCATATCAAAGTTCATTCGCAAATTTTAAACATAATTTTCAAACATTTGCAAATTCTAATTAACCTTGACCACATATACTTCAATATCTCAATTTCATTATTCTACTTCCAATTTGGGCCAAATCATTGGTTATCTTCATTAATCAACCTAGGGTTTCAGGAAAAACCTAGGAATTTCCAGAAAAATCAAAATTCCTTAGCCCATTATTTTTTATTCAAATTTCCTCATTTATTACAAGTCTAAAGTTCATAATCCATCACCTTAACCCCACAATTACATCTCCAACATTATAAACCCGAAATCCCCCAATCTCAAGTTAGACATAATATGTTCAAAACTATAGATTTGTATTTATATACACAAAATACCATAAATTCATACTCAAAATACCATAAATCCATCCATGAATGCAATATTGAAAGGGAATAAGGTCTCCTACCTCAAGATTCGAGCAAGAAAAGCAAGCTTTGAGAAGAATCCTCCACAAATTCGAATTTCAATCGGTTGAAAATGTTGCCCTCTTCTTGTTCTCCATCCTTGATGCAAGATCTATGGTGGATTTGTTGAGAAAAGTGAAGGAAATCAAGGTTTGGGGAGCTAGGGTTTCGGACATGAAAGAGGGGAGAAGAAGAGAGGAAAAGAAAATGCAAGAAATTGGCTCAAAATCACGTTTCTGAGCTGCTGCCCCGCACATCGCCGCACGTGCACCGCATTTCCCGCACGTGCGGTTCTGCTTCCAGCACAGATATGAAAACTTCAAACATGCATAACTCTCTCATCCGGACTCCGTTTTAGGTCATTCTTGTGCCCAAATTGAAGCCCCAAAAATAATCTTTCCAATGGTTCTAACCTCACTTCCAAATTCAAAGTGTGGATAAAGAAAAGGGCAAAAGAGTGATGGCTGATTGTAGGCGAATTATTCGAATTAAAGTTTTTGGTCCAATCTTACTTTACCATCACCCCACTACTTCAATCAATACTCCAAAATAGATAAAAACATTCTCAATTCCAATGGATGTAGTTGAATTAAAACACATTAACCCCCAATTAAATAGGAATGACTTTTGGGGTCATTACAACTTAACTCTCCAAGAAAATAACAGAATCTTAGCATGTTTACAACTCGATAAGCAAAACACAACAAAGTTGATGACTCGATAAGTAAGGCACAACAAAATTGTTTAAACAAAAGTAACAACTCAATGTACGAAACTTGATAGCTCGACAAAACTTAACAACTCGATAAGCAAAACAACAACTCGATAAGCAAGACGACAACTCGATAAGCAAGACTTAACAACAACTCTATGAACAAAGTGCATTTCGGACGATCTGGGTGACGGAACGCATCCGAAACTGAGGGAAATGGAGGCCTTCGACACTCCTGATGCATGCGAATGCTAGGAACTTCCTTCTAGAGGGTAGAACAGGACCATAGACACATTTTGCAGCATGGCCGGCCACTTTTGGGAGCTGGCCGGCTAGCTTTTTGCATTTGAGGGGAGAGGGGTGGCCGGCCTACCAGAAAAGGTGGCCGGCCGGCCACCTAGCTCAGCAGCCACCAAATTTTTGACACGTGTCCCCCGAACATTGTCTTATCCTCTTTAAAAGTCCTAGCCTCGTAGTTGATTCATTTCATCTCAGTTTTGCACCAAAATGGAGGCATTTCTCGTCGAAAATCTCACAGCTTGGATTGCTTCTCTAGATAGCTCAGAGAAGTTGAACTTCCGGGGCTTCGGCTTGAATGCACTATTCATGCTGAACCGTACTTCGCTGCACCATCTTTTCCTTCATGCCGCGGCAAGGTTTTGGAACCCAGTAACACATGTTTTTAGCTTTGGCAGGCAAGAGGTATGTCCAACTTTCGAAGATTTTCAAGTTTTGATAGAGTCTGAAGGTCATGAAGAAATTTTGCCTCAATTTTGCTTCGGCCACGCCCAAGCTTTAGGGCGGATGTGTGGGCTCACCATGCATGACGCTCGGTCTCTGATCTGCAACGGGGAACTGAACATCCTCGGCTTGATTCATCGCTTTTCTGATGCCGGTGATCACGGCAACCATCATTGGCAAGGTTTTTGGCAACACGCACTTTGCTTGTGCATGCTATCTCACTTTTTCCTTGCCCCGAGCTTCGGTGGATCTAGCATTCGTTTGATTGAAGTTGCTCAAAGCTTGAAAGAAGGAAAGAGCTGCATTGCCATGACATTGGCCGAGATGCTGATGGGCTTAGACGCTTTATATCGCCGGGAGATGACCAGATTTGCGGGGAGTCCACTACTACTGTAGGTAATGTTTCCCACCCAATCTCGCATATATATTGCTCACATCACTCGGTCCTCAGGCTCGGTTTTTCTCACAAAACCCTTTTCTCACTTTTCTCTCATCGTACATCTCTCTATTCTTTATTCTCTCATTTTTCATCCCTCCCCAGGTATGGTTGATGGATAAACTGCAGGTTGTGGACTCTTGCCCAGCCTACTCAGCTCGCGGCTACTTCTTTCGACGACACCTAGTCGATGCCCTTGATGAGGGATGGTGGTTTGACTGGATGTGCAATTTGTCTGCAGATCGCATTGCTTGGCGCTGTCCTTGGCTTAATCTCCCGGTAATGAGCTATAATATGTCCCGGCAAACTGGGATCTAGTTGATTGGTCTGACCCACTGTGTGTTCTACTTTCCGTTTCGGTTCCAACGTCAGTTTGGTCATGATCAAACTTGCCCGCCAGAGGGGATAGAGTATCCTGCCACATTCCCGGTTCGAGGCGCACAGCTTGCCCGGTATGCCACAACATGGAGGACTAGAGAGCTCCTGGCCCCCGCTCCCACTTTCAGTTGCACTTTGTTTGACGAGTGCTTGGATTGGCTAAATGAAGAGGCACAGATTGGGCCCAGCTTGGCATTAGAGGCTTCGACTAGCTCTGGGAGGGGACGCAGGGACACCTGACTTATCTATGCCCCGGATTTATTGCCTTACCAGTACTTTCAAGTTTTCTTTATGAATGTAATAAAAAAGCAACTTCAATTTGTATGCAAGAGCAAGAGAACTCTGTATTGAAATCAATGAAATTGAAGGTTGTGGGTACTAAAAATTTTCCGCTTTGGTCCAAAAATGGTCTTAGTTGTAAAAAGATTAATTTGAACAAAGTCAACTTTTATTAAAACTTTTCAAAACCATTTTCGATATGGATCAGAACTGGACACGCCTGAGATCTGTCACTAAGATGCACAACCCTGGATCCTAGCAACTAGAAAGTTACCCCTAGTCTGAATAGCACTACACCGGAGACCACGATGAATGCTGATAGATAAAGATGACTGAGATGATCAAATGGACAAAATTGATCGGGGAAAAGTTTATGGCTGAACTTTAGGATGAAGTTGCCTACGTATCCCAAAGATGGGAATCAAGCCTTACGTAGTTCAGGCTCGGGTTCACTCGGGTATTTTCACTCTCCTTTTACTCTCTAACTTTTGCCAAGGCCGCCCTTTACGGGTTTTCAACCTTGCGAGCTCAGTTTTTTATAATTTCAAATTTTTTGTGCTCTGAGTTTTGCCTAGGTCGCCCTTTCGGGTTTTCAGCCTAACGAGCCTCTCAAGGGTAATATTTCTTCAACTTGTCCATATTGATCGGTTGTGAGAACTCTAAGCTGTCTAGATCCATCAGAACCATAGCTCCACCTGACCAGATAAACTTAATGATGTAGGGACCAGTCCAATTGGGTCTGAACTTGCCCCTTGGGTCGTGGATGGGAGCTCGGTTGTCCTTGAGCACCAAATCTCCTTCCTTTAGATTCCTGGACTTAACTTTCTTGTTGAAAGCCCGGGCAATTCTGCGCTGATAACCTTGAACATGGTACAGTGCTTTCAGTCTTCTTTCATCAAAGAGCATGAGTTCCTCAAACCTGCTCTGCTGCCAATCTACTTCGGCTATTTGACACTCAGCCAATACTCGTAATGAAGGAACCTCAATCTCGATAGGTAGAACGGCCTCCATCCCATAAACCAATGAATACGGAGTGGCCCCGGTAGAAGTTCTGATTGAAGTCCGGTAGCCCCACAGAGCAAACGGCAGATTATCTGGCCAATCCCGGTAGGTCTCCACCATCTTCTGCAGTATGTGTTTGATATTCTTGTTGGCGGCCTCAACCGCTCCATTGGTTTACGGCCGATATGTGGATGACTTGTGAAAAGCCACATTGTATTTTTCCAACAAATCAATCACTTCCTTCTTGAAGTGGGAACCATTATCTGAAATTATCTCGTTTGGGACCCCGTAGCGACAGATGATCTTGTTTCTGATAAACTTTGCAACATGTGAAGCCTTCAACACCGCATAGGATTGGGCCTCGACCCACTTTGTAAAATAATCTATCGCGACCAAGATGAACTCATGCCCATTCGACCCTTTCGGAGAGACAGCCCCGATCACATCAATTCTACAGACTAAAAACGGCCATGGCGAAGTCATATTGTACAGCTTCGACGGCGGAATGTTCATGCGATTTGCATGAATTTGACATTTGTGGCATCGTCGAACAAAACCGATACAATCCTCCTCCATGGTGGACCAGTAGTAACCCTGTCTGAGGATCTTCCGTGCAAGCATTACTCCGTTCATATGCGCACTGCATTCCCCTCCATGGATGGCTTCCATTAGACGCTTCGATTCCTCGGCATCGACACACAGCTTATGCATTCCCAGATGACCTCTCTTATACAGCTTACTCCCACAGATGATGAACTGAACGACCATTCTTCTGATTGCCCTTTTATCCTTGGCATTTATCCCTAGCGGGTATGCTTCCCTCTCCAAGAAATTCCAAATGTCGTAATACCAGGGGTTTTCGTCCTGAACTTTATCTATAGCAGCAATTGACTCGTAGGCTAGCGTAAATTTCTAGTCAATGATGACTGGACGCATCCGGACTCCGAACGGGATGTCTATCATGGAAGATAGAGTTGCTAAAGAATCTGCGAACCTGTTGTTCTCTCTTAGTAGATGAGCAAAGTTTAGCTTCTCAAACCGAGGAATTAACAAGTCCAAGGTCTGGTGATACATCATCATCTTTTCTTCTTTGACTTTCCAGTCTCCTTTTGCTTGAGACACAACAACGTTCGAGTCCCCGATGACGTCCAACCGTCTTGCCCCTAGCTCCAAGGCTGCTTCTAGACCGGCAATGCATGCCTCATATTCTGCTTCGTTGTTCGAGACTTTGAACCGGAGTTTGAAGGCTAGAGGGATACGGGACTTGTCAGGTGCTATCAACAGCACTCATATCCCATACCCGTATTGATTTGATGCTTCGTCAAAGTACATCGTCCAAGTTTCATCGTCGATATGCAAAATGGCTTCATCTGGAAATAAGTACTCAACTGCTTCACCCCCTTCTACCGGATGATCGGCTAAGAATTACGCTCTTGCTTTTCCTTGGGACTTATGTCACATATTTGAGATCAAATTCGGAGCAACAAAGAACCAACGAGCTAGCCTACCCGTAAGTGCTGGTTTCTCGAAAAGATATTTGATGGGATCGAGTCGCGAAACCAACATTACGGAGTGAGCTAACAGGTAGTGCCGCAGCTTCCTGGTAGCCCATACCAAAGCTAAGCAAGCCTTCTCCAATGGTGTGTAGCGATTCTCATACTCTAGCATCTTCTTGCTCAGATAGTAGATGGCTTTCTCCACTTTGTCCTCTGATTCTTGCGCGAGCATACAACCCATTGTAGTCTCAGTCACTGAAAGGTACAATATCAACGGCTTCCCTGGCTCTGGCGGTGACAACATGGGCAGGTTCTGTAAGTATTCCTTGATTTGTTCAAAAGCAGCTTGGCATCGGCCGTCCCATTGGAATTTCTTGCCTTTCTTCAGGAGACCAAAAAGTGGTTCACAAGTTAAGGTTAATTTTGAGATAAACCGTCTTATGAATTGCACTTTACCCAGAAAGCCTCGCACCTCCTTTTCAGTCCTTGGTGGGGGCATTTCTAGGATGGCCTTGATTTTGGAAAGGTCGACTTCGATACATCTTTGTGTAATCAGAAACCCCAGCATTTTTCCCATTGTAACACCGAACGTACATTTTTGAGGATTCAGCCGCAACCGAAATTCTCTGATCCTTTGAAAGAACTTTTGCAAGGCGGTGTAATGGCCCTCTCTTTCTTTGGACTTGACAATCATGTCGTCCACATACACCTCAATCTCTTTGTGGATCATGTCATGCAATATCGTGGTCGCGGCCCGTTGATAAGTAGCTCCAGCATTCTTCAGCCCAAACGGCATGACTCTATAGCAGTATGTCCCCCACGGGGTGGTGAATGCAATCTTTTCCCGATCTTCTGGTGCTATCACTATCTGATTGTATCCTGAGAAGCCATCCATGAATGAGATCAAAGCATGCCCTGCTGTGAAGTCCAGTAACTCATCGATATGTGGCAAGGGAAAATTGTCCTTCGGACTGGCTCTGTTCAAATCCCTGAAATCTACGCACACTCGGATTATGCCATCCTTCTTCGATACCAGAACAATGTTGGCTAACCAAGTCGGGTATTCAGATACCAGCAAGAAGCCTGCGTCGATTTGCTTGGTGACCTCTTCCTTAATCTTAAGAGCCCAGTCCGGACGGATCCTCCTGAGTTTCTGCTTGACTGGTCGGGCCTCGGGGTCAAGAGGGATCCGGTGCTGTACAATCTCAGCATTGATCCCAAGCATGTCTTCGTAGGACCACGCGAAAACATCTTTGAAATCTTTTAATAAAGCGACTAAGCGCTCGCGTTCCTCCAAAGACAACGTGGACCCGATCTGGACCAGCCGAGGGTCCTCCTCAGTACCAATATTCACGGTAGGGATTTCATCCATTAGGGGTTTAACAAATCTCTCCTGCTCTTGTTCAATTAAGCGTTGCAAAACCGGAGGAATTTCTTCCTCGTCGTTTTCATCAAAATTTTGAAAGTCTGAATTAATGCAACAAATCAAGGGCACAGAAAAGTACTCAGAAACCACAGTTATTTCATTCTCATTAAGCACATCCAAATCGTCCGATTCCTCGGTTACAACAGACTCGAAAGAGAAAGAAAAAGACGACCTGGACAAGACAGTGGCATCTGGGTTATCATCCCCAGGATTACCAGACTCAGACTCAGACTCAGTCGAGCTGGAACCTGATTCTGACTCACAGGACTCGGTGGAATCAGATTCCGGCTCACTACCTAACCCGGTACTGCTGGACAAAAATCCCTCATCGTATTGCCAAGTGAGAGAGGGTGCGGTAGATGCATCCAAAATAGTTGCTGGTAGGCCCACAGCCGTTTCATTCCTGATCATAGAAACCGAGAAGTTATCCCCCAAGCACTTATGGTCAATCGGAGGATCTGAAAGTAGACATGCCAATGCTACCCCCATTTCTATTTCAGCGCCGTCGGAGTCCACTGCCTTATACTACTCAACCTCAGCTGATGGGTCTGTCTGCTCTTTGGTAACGTCATCCCCAGGTAATTGTAGGTCGAAGAAAATCTCGAAACCTGGCACGCGCTTCCTCTCCGCGTTCAGCCACGGCTCGGGGAAGCCACAAAACAGAAAGTCCTCTCCTTCCCAGATGAAACGTCCGTTTAGGGTACCCTGAATGGGCCGGTGCATTAAGTCAAAAGGCTTCCCCGCCTCCTTTGCTCTGGCTCTCCCAACCACTTCTTTTCCCTTTCTTATCCAATCTTCTTTGGTAGGCAGATAACCTAATCCAAAGGTATGAGGATTATGTGGCACTTCGGCCAATGCTACGACGCCCTTCCGGCCGCTTCTTCCTAATCCCATCCCGGGATGTGTTGTAGCTTGTTCATGAGGTATACAGATTGAGCACTGACATACACTCCCTCATTAACGGCCATGATGTTTTGCACCACCCGAGCCTCGGCTAAGGTAAAGCCTGATAGAAACACGTCCTCCATGCCGTGCTCAATTTCTAGGACTGGTGTAGATACCTCCGGAGGTGGATGGATTGATGAATTCCCGAAAACAATGGCTACTCCCTTTCCATAGGGGTATTTCACCATCTGATGCAAAGTGGAAGAGACTGCCTTCACTTGGTGCAACCACGGCCGCCCCAAGAGTAGATTAAAGGTTGCAGGAACGTCCAAGACATGGAATTCAATGTTGTGTTGTCCTGGACCAACCTAGGTCTAAATTTTGACAGTCCCCATCACCTCCCTGCTGGTGTTATCATAGGCTCTGATCACTTGAGTAGTCGGCACGAAGTCCACGGGCTTTAACCCAATTGCATATGCCGTCCTTGACGGGCACACATTAATGGCGGATCCCGTGTCGACAAGAACCACTGGCACCCACTTGTCTCTACATTCCACAGAGATGTATAGGGGTTTGTTATGATTTGCGCCCTTAGGCGGCAGTTCTTTGTCTGAAAAGGTTATTGTCGGGGAACCTCCTCCCGGAAAGACCAGTCCAACTAGCTGCTCTGTTGTGGTATCTATAGAGAGTTTATCCTTGTCCATAGCAGATAGGACAGCCTGTCTGTGCACTCGTGACGCCATAAGCAGTCCCCAGATGGAGATGTGTGCTTGTATTTTCTTCAGCTGCTTCAGCACAGCTTCTTCTTCGATCTGCTTCTCTTTCTGCTTTTTAGTTTCCTTGTCCTTCCCAGATGCCTCTAATTGGTCCAGGTGCGGGGGTTTGAAGTACCGCCCGCTCCTTGTTATATGATCAACCTCATCGAGATACCAGGTGTCGTCTGGTTGATTGCTCCCCCAATCTTCATCTGTGTGGGCAAGACACAAATCATCGTCTTCCCACCACATTCCGTTGGCATTCAAAAGGCACTTGTCTGGTTCCGGCATGATTGTACTCACAGCACTTTCAGCCCACATGCTCACAGCATCTTCTATCCTTGTGCCCCGAGCATTTTCAATCCCCTTATGGGTTTTGGCTTCCCTGATTCTCTCAGAACCCTGTTGTTCCATCTGCGTCAGCGTAGTCTGTTGTTCAGCTTTCCCTGTATTCTGAGCGAAATTCTTTGTACCGGTGCTCTCTAGCAATGTACTCTGACTTCCGGCCCTTCCGGCCATAACTGATGCCCTCGCCCCTGCCGGGCCCTGTTGGAACTCTACAACATCCGATTGATCATCTAGCCATCCCGTAGCCTCTGCTGATTCCTCATAATCAAACCAGTTGACTGTTGTATCCTCTGATTCCTAGTCATTAAAAAGCTGGAGGTTGGCAAAGTCCTCCTCTACGGCCGCTAAATCCTCTGTCCCCTGCTCAAATCCATCCCCCTGGACCACACACAGTTCTGCTTTCTCTGGTAATTCTATACTTGGCTCAAACTAGCCTGCTGACAGAATGTACTCACTCGGATCGTAGGCTTCCCTAGTAAAATTCCCAGACTGCTCAAACCCTGACTTAACAGTTCCATCCTCATTTGCAATCTCCCCTGCACCATCTTCAATAGCGACTACCATTGGCTCAGGTTGGGTTGTAGAGATGTCCATCATGCACAAAAGGTTAGTGCAATCAGGAAGGAACACCTCCGACTTAGGTAGATGGGAAAGAGTGATATAGATGCTAGGATCGTAGGACACGACCCCAGTCTGGATAAAGTTAATTCTTTTGGGAGGTGGAGCTTGGTTGTGTGTAGGGAGTGGGTTGGTCATGACATTGGGTCTTTCTGGTGGTAAAATCACCTGTTTGTCAACGAGATCTTGAATCTCGTGACGCAACCTGAAACATTGGTCGGTGTCATGACCGTGTTGCTGATGATATGCACAATATTTGGCTGGGTTGTGAGTGGGGGGTAGTGGATTTGGTAACGGCCTCGGCTCCAGGGGTTTTAGATGCCCTTTTCTGATTAAGACCCCTAGAGCCTTGGACAGGGGCATATACAATGGGGTGAAGGTTCTTTGGCCTCTGGGTTGGTATTTAGTGGTCTGTGTATTGCTTCCGGATGCACCGGAGAACGGTGTGGCTGCCATGGGCCTCTGAGGGGGAGGGGGAATGGTGGCGACCATGTTCACTTCTGAAGTCCTTGCGATTCTTGGCGCCACTGCATTGTTGTTGCGGTTAAAGGTCCTCCGGGGTTGCTCCCTGTCTTGGTCAATCAGACCCTGTTTCATTGCATCTTCAATTTGTACCCCCATCTCGTGCAGATCTGAAAAGGTGGGGAAGGGGAGTACAATTATTTTTTGCATCAGTTTTGGCTGAAGATTGCGCACAATCATCCTGATCTGGTCCTTATCGGTGGGCCTTAAAGTCATCATCGAGGCCTTCGCCCTCCACCAGGTCACGAAATTCGAGAAACTCTCTTTGGGCTTCTGCCTTGTTGTTTCGAGATCTCGAGTCGTAATCTCGATTTGGGTGCTGTAAGAGTATTACGCAACAAAGGCCTCGGTCATTTCATCCCAACTCCACTTGACATCATCCTCTAACTTCGTGTACCAGATAGCGGCCACACTCGACAGGGTCCGGCCGAATAGCGAAAGCTTTTGGGGTCTGGTGAGGCCCATTGGCCGCAATATATCTGAGAATAGCCGGAGGTGGACCATGGGATCACCAGATCTGTCAAAGCGATCGATCTGCGGCATTTTGAATCTATCCGGTAGCGTCATAGCTACATCGGTATATTTGTCCTCGATATCTGGAATAGCCTTTACCCCCTAGGATTTTTTGAATAGTTTCTCAAGCTTGCTCAATTTCAGTGCCATAGGGTCTACTTCGAACTCGAAGGGAGAGTCCGGGTGGTTGGCGGGTGTATGTGTTTTGGACAGCTGAGGCGAAAGTGGGGGCGGAGCTGGCCCCGTTGGAAGGTCTGTGTCCTCCTGGATGTTCTGGACATTTGGCAAGGTGTTTTGGATGTTTGGCAGGACATTTTGGATAGTTGGTGTTTGCTCGGGTAACGGGACTCCTGGTGGAGGAGGAACTAGATGTGAGGCAGATGCTGCATTCTGCTGTTGCAGTCTAGTGATGAGCTCAGCCTGCTGGGCCATGACTGTGGCCTGCTGTTTAGAGAACTCCGCTTGGCGGACAGCATCCTCTTGCATTTGATTCATGCTCTCTTGGAGCTGTCGCATCATTTCTTCTATCCCGGCCATATTTTGTTGATCTTGTTGACTGACTGGTATGTGTATCTCTATGGCAGAATCTGAAACCTCAGCCCGACTGTTCACTGCTAGGGTAGACCACTGCTCTGGTAATCTCTGCTCAGACACACTACGCTTTCTTGGCCTTCGTCTAACAACCGGGGGTAGAGAATGAAACACTGGTTGTCCGTCAACCAGATCCTTAGATCGATTGAGTCGACGACCTCTTGTCCAAAGTGCTTGGGGAATATCTGCTGGGTTTGAAGCAATTGTGCTAAAACCGTCCTAGCAAAAAGATAAATAAAGCAATAAGGAAATAAACAACGGATAAAGCGAAAAGATAAACTTAAAATAAATACACAACACACAGCTGGGCATAACAACACACGGTCGATAAGCTGAATACACACTGTCCTCAAACACTGATCATTATCCTCAATTCATCCTCCAAAATCAATCGATACCCGCAGATAACTGATTCTCAAACACTGACTGATGCCCACAGGCCTGATGCCCAAACTCATAAACTGATACATGCATTTCCCTGTAGAGATGCACTCTAAAAGCACATAGCAGATAAGTGAGAGCCAAAACACCCTTATGTTGGGGTAGGGTTTCCCTATCCTATTTTCTCAGGAGCTAGGGTCTCACTACGCACGCAGCGGTTTCAAACAACCTATATCGGGTAAGCAACCTGTCCTAGTTTGGAATGGTCACTATGGATTCCGAATATGCACTAGGTCGAATGGTCAAAAGGGTGCCCCGGTAAAACCGGGGTTTGTGTTCCCATACTGGCAGAGCCCGTAACCGGTAAGCCTTATGGCACGCAGCCTCTGGCAAACCGCTCAGGAATAGCAGATGGCAAACACGGTGTCCTAGGCGCACCAATGCAAATGCAATGCAAAGAAACACACAAATGTAGTTAAAACCAGATATCATGAGTTCGAGTCAAGTTCTCTAAATCCCAGTAGTCGCCGAAGCTGGGCGTCCCGAACGCATACAGGAGGATGAGTCCCCCGTTCCATTCGTTTTAGGCTCACTACAGTTCAGGACTCAAATTGTCACGGTTCTTAATCTGAACCAAAGAGTCCAAATCCGGCAAATCGTTTTGAGAAAATAGATTTTTTTTGAAAAGAAGTGCCAAACATGGACTGCTTTGCCAGATACAGAGTCGCCACCTAAATATTTTATTTTTGGGAAATTTAGGAAACCCTGACTCGTTGCCTAAGGCCACGTGTCCGTCATCACCAAACTTGGCTCGGCTCAGGAACTTGGGTACGATTGGGGAAGGTCACTTCGTGAGCACCCCCGCTCGCCTGATCAAAGATCGGCCTCTACTAACCATGATATCTAGTTTTGAAAACATTATGCGTTCTTATTCCGGTTATTAGCCTAGATTTTACTATGTGATGCGCACAGCATACAAGTATAGACTGGATCGCTTGAATTAGAATAAAACATTTCATGTTTGTTTTTGAAAGATGGTTTACTACCCGCAAGTAGGCTTAAAATGCAGATTTTGCCACCCTCCGGTGGGCTTAGAAACATGGTTTTGCCACTATCTAGTGGGCTTAAAACTCACAGTCAATGCATTGTTCCAATCCAAATAACCCAACCTTCACCCACAGGCATTCAAGCAGTAATATCACATAAGCAAATAGCCTCATGGTAAGCATGCTATCATGGCAGTCACTTACGCACATGCAAGGATGCTAAAGCATAAAAAACTTACCAAGTACTCCAAGTCAAAACAGAAGCTAATTAGAAATCCATGCATGATCCTAACTATACAAAAATGCCTAATGCAACACATGCAAGAAGGCAACTAAGATAGGCTCGGCTATTCTAAACATGGCATATGGAATGCTACAGCTAAAAAGTATTCAACTTGGAATTGAAATACAATGTAGTGAGGTACGATGCGCCGAGCCCCGTGCATGCAAAACAGATGAATGAATACAAACATGCTATCATACTGTATGCTAATTGAACCATGCCCTATTCTAACCATCATAAGCTGGTAAATAAAAGGGAGAAAGATGTGGGGTTGGAAGACATACATCACACGCACGTACACTTATTACAGTTGTGCCCTCGCTCGGAGGGTCCGAATAAATAATATACAGTCCCAAATGAATAATTACAGTCCGAATAAATACAAAATCCTAATTAACTAACAAATTAATCTAGGAAAGCAATAAATGGCACACAAATCCATGGACCGCCTCGGCTCTGTTCCAAATGATGAATGATGCATGCTTGGGTTGCTTGGCGCGGAAATCCATCGCGATGCCTCGATTAGCCTCTGTTTACAATTAAGCCCGGAATGTTGCCCGAAGCCCCAAAAGATTGCCGGTTTCTAATTTGCTGCAACAGAGAGCAGGAAAGGGGCATGGCAATGTATTTTCACATATATATGCTGGACTACTCTTCATGGAGCGTAGTCCTCGATCCTCGTGCCACCAATCACACATATCGATGCACGATGGCCGAGGAGTCAAATTGCATGACTCAATATGGAATGAATGCACATGAAGACATAACAAGGCCTAGACTCCATCATGGATAATCCGGAGTGTCGGCAACAGGGAATTAAGACACGTTCCGTCACTCGGAGTACGAAACGTCCCTCGTTTCCCGTGCTCAGGCTAACTCCTATCCCAAACACAATGTAATATGCATGACATGCATGAATGCAACTAATATACAACCTAGCATACACAATGCTATGAGATGGCATACACGATGCACGATGTAACATGGCATACACGATGTTCTAACATGCAACCTAGCATACACAATGCTATGAATCGAAATGGCATACGCAATGCGTGATGGACTTACATCAACATGAGTGGACCTCAGCCACACTCACATCAGTGGCCATTAGATGAAAATGAGACACTCGAGATGCGTGCACACGTACACGCAAACCGAGGACCGACCCTAAGGCATAAATGCCACTCTAACAAGGCATGGCAAGGCATGAAATATGGCATACAAACATGCAAGTTTCAGCACTAAAATGTGATGCAAAATGGCCCCGAAACATGGAAACATGGCACCCGATGCATGGAATGGTCCCGAAACACAAAACTAGGCACATGCATTGGCCTATAGCTATACAAAGCATGCATTATTTGATCATGAAGCATAAAGACAGAACCAAGGCGGTCTCAACACATGAATATTTCTAGTTCAAAGCATAGCCAACAGATGCTAGCAAGATGGCCTAACACAACATGCAACTTTGCCTAGTAAACATGGTTTACATGGCATGTATATGAAGCAGGTGATAACTCATCAAACCAACAAAAATCAGTGAATAAAACATACCAAAACATGCCCAAATAACCTCTGAAATGCAGCCAACACATACACAAATGATGGGTTCTTTAAGAGGGCATACAAAGGGGTTATTAAGCACATGCATCAAGGACACTTAGCATGGCCAAATAAACTCTGAAAATCAAATATGATAGTCCTAAAACTCATCAAATTGGCCCTAAAATTAGTCAAAAAAGCATGCAAGATAGGGCCCTTTTGGAAGGCCAAAAAGATCATCAAACAAAACAAGGTG
Organism: Camellia lanceoleosa; assembly: GCA_025200525.1. NCBI lineage: Eukaryota > Viridiplantae > Streptophyta > Magnoliopsida > Ericales > Theaceae > Camellia > Camellia lanceoleosa. The sequence continues at coordinate 117,757,336 of CM045766.1, read as the reverse complement.
AGAGGGGGTCACCCCGCTATGATTTTGAGGCTCAAAAATGCATCAAAGCCACTGAAAATCTACTGGATTTCAGTGGATAAGAGGCCAAAACAAGGCCAATGCAAATGCTCACATGTATGGCCCTAATCATGGAAGAATGAAGCATGCATAGGGGAAGATAACCTCAAACAGAGAATGGACCTTAATCAAAAATGAAGATGATGTCAAAACAAGACTTTGTTTAGTTTTGGTCGAGGTCCAAAAGGGCTCACAAATAAGACTAATGTATCATGCAAAAATAGTCCTAAAAGAGAGATTAGAGACAAGGGATAGCAAAAGACCTCAAAAAACAAAGAGCCCTTCAACAAAGTTGAAGAGGGGTTCAAAACAAGATACTTTACAGTTTATGGAAAATCCCAAATATGCTCACAAGTAAGGCTACAATATGATGCAAAAGTGGCCCTAAAAGAGAGATAGAGAGTAAGAGGTAGTATCTAGCCTTAAACAGTGAAGATCCCTTCAACAAAGTTGAAGAGGGGCTCAAAATAAGGCACTTTACAGTTTGTCTCAATGCCCAAAGATGCTTACAAACAGGGCTAATATATCATGCAAGAAACGGGCCAAAAGAGAGATAAAAGGAAAAGGGACAACAGGTGGCCTCAAACAGAGAAAGACCCTTGATCAAACATGAAGACAAGCTCAAAATAAGACTATTTCCAGTTCAGGTTCGGAGCCCAAAAATGTAAGCAAATATGGCTTATAGATGAAGCAAGAAAATACTAGAAAATGGAAGAAAGAGACACCCTTGTAGAACCAAACTTCAGCAACTTTTGGACCAAATTTGTGAGCTCTCAACCTCTAGAAATCAACTTCAAAGGGCTGGAATGGAGTGTGGAGGTGTGGTGTTATGGGTTGTAGGGTAAATAGTGCAAGAAGCTTAGGGTTTGGAGGGTTGAAGGAGAGAGAGATGGAGGTTTGTATGTAAAGGCTCCAAACAATTTTTGTAACCCCTGAAAATGGGTGTGGGGGTGCTGGTTATATAGGGAGAGGAGTGGAGGAAAGGGGGGGGGGAAATCAAATTCAAATTTTCCCCCCTCCCAAAAGGGCAGATCCCCGGGCAAGGGTCTGGGGGAAAACAGAGGGTACAACTGTAAGGAACTAGGAGAGAGGATTCTGGCCGGCCAGGTTCAGAGGGTTCAGGTGGCCGGCCGGCCGGCCAGGGTCAAAAGGGTCAAGGAGATTTGTTGGCCGGCCACCCCCAAAAGGTGGCCTCCCATGTGTGTACAACACAGCTATGTGGAGAAAAACCAGGAAATGTGACCCAAGAGAGAGAAAAGCTAATTTTTTAGAAGGGTTCAAAAGGGACAGGAAGAGTTAATGGCTGGCCAACCCATATTGGTGGCCTCCCAAGTGTGTACAACACAATGGTGTGGTGGAAAGTCAAAAAAAGTGGCCCGGGGATGGAAAAAGTCAGCTTTCCAATGAAGAAAACGGGCGATAAAGAGCGATAAAGGAATAAAGCTGGTCTTCAGAACAATTGCTGGCCTCCCACCCTTCTACAACCTTCCTAACAATGAAAATAAGGTCCCTGTCAAAAATGGACCCAAACCGATGAAAAACGAAGGTTCGGGGGCCAAAACGCGACACTGGCCTGGCCCATCATTAAGCAGGAGGTGGCATTTGACCACGAAGTTGGTCTCTCGAGCCACAGTGTCCCTCAAAAGGGAGTAAAAAAGTAGTATGCCAAAAACCGGAGCAAACGGAGGTGGTTAAGCGGTCCCGAACCGAGGCACACGGCCGACGTCTCCGAAAATCGGAAACCGAGCTCCGAACGGGAAAAATGGCCTACGACCATGAAACGTAGCCTACGGACACTGAGAGATGGTCAACGAGACCTCTCTCTCCCTTCGGGAAGAGAAAACGGAGAAAACGGAGAAAACGGGGCCTAGTTCGCAAACCGAGGCAAGGCGCAAAAGAGTCCAGAAGTCTGGAGACAAGGCTCGCAGTTGAGACTCCGCAACCTCAGAACGAGCACAATATGAAACATCACCGAGCACTCAGTTGGTGACGTCTAAGTCTTAAGGTCGGTCAAAAATGGGGCGTCTACAATGCTGTGGCATACCGGGCAAGCTGTACGCCTCGGACCAGGAATGCGGCAGGATATTCTATCCCCTCTGGCAGGCAAGTCTGATCATGACCGAATTGGCGTTGGAACCAGAACGGAAAGTAGAACACACAGTGGGTCAGACCAATCAACTGGATCCCGGTCTGCCGTGACATGCTATAGCTCATCGCTGGGAGATTGAGCCAAGGACAGCGCCAAGCAATGCGATCTGCGGACAAATTGCACATCCAGTTGAACCACCATCCCTCATCAAGGGCATCGACTAGCCGTTGTCGGAAAAAGTAGCCGCGGGCTGAGTAGGCTGGGCAAGAGTCCACAACCTGTAATTTATCCGTCAACCATACCTGGGGAGAGATGAAAAACGAGAGAATAAAGAATAGAGAGAAGTACGATGAGAGAAAAGTAAGAAAAGGGTTTTGTGAGAAAAACCGAGCCTGAGGGCCGAGTGATGTAAGCAATACATATGTGAGATTGGATGGGAAACATTACCTGCAGCAGTAGTGGACTCCCCGCAAATCTGGTCGTCTCCTGGCGATAGAAAGCATCCAAGCCCATCAGTGTCTCGGCCAATGTCATGGCGATGCAACTCTTTCCTTCCTTCAAGCCTTGAGCAACTTCAATCAGATGAATGCTAGATCCACTAAAGCCTGGGGCAAGCAAAAAGTGAGATAGCAAGCACAAGCAAAGGGCATGTTGCCGAAAACCTTGCCAATGATGGTTACCACGGTCACCGGCATCAGAAAAGCGATGAAGCAAGCGGAGAAAGTCCAGTTCCCCGTTACAGATCAGAGACTGAGCATCATGCATGGTGAGCCCACACATCTGCCCTAAAGCTTGGGCGTGACCAAAGCGAAACTGAGGCAAAATCTCTTCGTGGCGTTCAGACTCCATCAAAGCTTGAAAATCTTCAAAGGTTGGACACATCTCTTGCCCGCCAAAACTAAAGACATGTGTTATCGGGTTCCAAAACCTCGCCGCGGCATGGAGGAAAGGAAGGTGCAGCGGAGTACTGCTCAACGTGAATAGTGCATTCAAGCCGAAGCCCCGGAAGTTCAACTTCTCCGAGCCGTCTGAAGTAGCAATCCAAGCTGCGAGATTTTTGACGAGAAACGCCTCCATTTTGGTGCAAAACTGAGCTGAAATGAATCAACCATGAAGCTAGGACTTTTAAAGAGGATAAGGCACTGTTCAGAGGACACATGTCGAAAAACTGATGGTTGCTGAGCTCGGTGGTCGTCCAACCACTTTTTCTGGTAGGCCGACCACCCCCTTGGTCTCCAAATGAAAAAGCTGGTTAGCCAGCTCCCAAAGGTGGTCGGCCATGCTGCAAAGTGGGGCTTTGGTCTTGTTCTAGCCTCTAGAAGGAAGTTCCTAGCATTTCCTTGCATCGGGAGTGTTGAAGGTGCGAGTTTTCCTCAGTTTCGGATGCATTCCATCACTATAATCGTCCGAAATGCACTTTGTTCATCGAGTTGTTGTTAAGTTTTGCTTATCAAGTTGTTGTTTTGCTTATCGAATTGTTGTTTTTGTTTGTCGAGCTGTTTTGTTTATCGAGTCTTATTTATCGAGCCATCAAGTTTCACACATTGAGTCGTTACTCTTTGTTTATTAACATTGTTGTATCTTGCTTATCGAGTTGTAAACTTGCTAAGGTTTCGTTGTTTCTTAGTTAAGTTGGGTTGTTTAGTTTGTTGCGTCGGTTCACTACCTGACTTGGCAAATACACAATGCACATTTCCATTCAAACTCATTTTTGGTGCAAAATGATGCGATACGATGCTAAGAATATAAAATACAACACTTTTTCAAAAGCTGTTTCATTCCATCATGCTTCCTTTATTACAACATTTTACAACAAGGGTACAAGTTTTACAGAAAATAAAACTGCCTAATAATGTACAATGTGCTACAACTACTAGTAAAAAAGGGCAAATAAAGCAGGAACATCTGCATCGGTGCTCAAGTGCAAGAATAAGAGGCCCTCTTCGTCCTCTTCGGTTAAGAAGTCCCTGCACCATCTCCACCAGCACTATTATCAGAATCAGAGCTGCCGTCCTCGGAACCCTACTCGGCATCACCTCCACCCTCAGAACCAAATTCAGAGTCCTCCTCTCTGCTTGCAGATGTCTCTGACTGAGGATGCACGGACTCCTCTTCCTCACTGGACTCCTCATCTATGACATGTGCCCTGCGCCCTCCTCGTCTATGAGACGACTCCTCTCTCCCAACTCCTCGAGAAGGCCTAGATGGTCTAGCTCCCCGAGAAGGCTCAGATGGCACGGCCTTTGGCTGAGCATATACTAGAGGCATCTGAAAATAAAGAGTGCAATTTGAATACATCAGCTTAAATATGTATATCAGATGCAGATACAAGAAAACTACATGAAATGGGTGCATGCAAATACAGTACGTGGATGTGGTGTGTGTCAGATGTGCTCTACACAGGCAGCCTATCAATGCAGTAAAATGTTCAAGATCAGCATGTCATCAGAAGTATGATAAATGCAAGAAAACTAAAGAGTACCTGGACACCCATGATGGACAACTACGCCTCTCTCCGCAAGACCATGCCCTCGAGTGAGGCCACCAATCCGAGCATCCCCTCCATGTACTCTCTAGGTGGCTGCAGATACAAGCTCAAATCATCAATGAATAAATGGGTACCTAAGTATCTATGTGATAACTAGAAAATAGTGGAACATACCGGTGGTGAGTCAGGGTCACTGACATATCAGAGATCAGGCATAGGGGGCTCTATCGGAATCGGGTAGGAAGTCCCGTATCGCCATCCCGTCAACTCAGTCGGGATATCTGGCCACCCAGCATGATGATAAGTCAGAGGAATCGGGGGGACCAGTCCAGCCCCACCTCTAGATGTGCCAGCCCTACTGGTCGAAGGAATGTCTCTGGCTTGGGTGCGACTCGAAGATGGCATGCCAGTGGACCTCCTCGTGGGAGTACAGACACCTGTCAATGGAGGCATCAGGTATGTGTGACGGTAGGTCGCGTATTTCCCCTGCTCCAAATGTAGTAATGCATCGATACCCAGCATGGCGGTAGTGGCCTCCTGGGGAGGAAGCCTATCAGCGGTCCGCATATCGTCTAGAGGTGCTGAGGGGATGTCCTGAGTAGGGTAGCCCCATATCTGGCGCAAGAAGCGATCCCCCAAAAACCAGGCCCTACCAATTGGCCCCTCGAATAGGATCCTATACCGAGAGGCGCCCCATGCTCCAGCAAACTGAAATCGCATGTCTCTACCTAAAGGCGCCCAGGGCTGCCACGTGATCTACGGATGACCAATGCATAAGCCGATCAGATATCAGGAATGTACAAGACAAATCAAAGATGAAAACATGAAGAATTGAGAGTTCTGAAGTACCTCGGTCGCCCGCACCGTGGCAAAGTACTGCCGTAAGTAGAGGAGAGACTCCCGAGGTCTCGACCAGTACTAGCCCTTGAATACAAGTGAGTAAGGGGTCATGAGGGGCACCTCCACCTCAAGCTCCGGGGCTAGCGTCGGGAAGTACGTAAACACCCATAGCTGTGGGAAACAGTGCAATAACCATCAGAATACAAAATGCTGATTGCAAAATGTAAATATAAAATGCTGAGAACAAAGCGCAAAGTACAGAATGTAAAGTGTACCGTGTGAGTAGTGTACAGATAATGAAAAGCAGAAATGTAAACCAAGAGGGTAGAAAGTGCCTCCCAGGCTCTCCAATAGCCGCCGACTATATTCCCTCGTCCGTGGGAGGTCGCGCTCATGTAACAATAAAGGGTAGCCAAGCCGGCGCCACCCCAGTCATATCGGCTGACCTGTGACAGATCTACCAGAGCACTCAACAAATAGAGTCCGACAGTGTTTGCCCTATCAGAAAACAGAGTGGTCCCGAAGAGGAACATCAAAAACCCACGGGAATACTGTGCTATTTCCTCGGGAGTCCTGGGCTCAGTCTGCCTGAACTGAGTGGAAAACCAGGTGTATCAAACCCGACCTGAAGATCGGTCGACCGGTGGGCGAGCTCTCAACAGATAAATCCAGGCGGCCTCCCACTCGCCCATGTCCTCGTCATAAGGGATCGCCCAGCCTCCTATGTCAAGGCCTGTGAGTATAGCAAAGTCAAATGGGGTCATAGTCATGTCCCCAGTAGCAGAGAAATGGAAAGAGTTGGTGGCATCCCACCATCTCTCTACCAGGGCCCCCATCAACGTCCTACTGGCAGGATAGCGAGATATCCCAGTGCAGAAGGGCCCGAACCCTGCCAAGTCAACCCAATCACGGACAGCCTCCAGGAGTTCTGCATACCACTGTCTCGCCACGATGGAGCCATATCCGCGTGTAACACAAGAAGTCACCTGTATGCAGAATGAATACATGTATTCAATTTCAGAATGAAATGAATAAGCTGCGTGCAAATGAAATGAATGACCTGCGTGTTCAGAAATCAGAAAGTGTGTGCTGCGTGTTCACCTTCAATTTGGGCTGCGTGTTTAAATGTCTACCAAGTGTGTGCTGCGTGTTCACCTTCAATTTGGGCTATGTGTTCATCATCAAAGTTTGGGCTGCGTATTCAAATGTCTAACAAGTGTGTGTTGCGTGTTCACCTTCAATTTGGGCTGTGTGTTCATCATCAAAGTTTGGGCTGCGTGTTCAAATGTCTACCAAGTGTGTGCTGCGTGTTCACCTTCAATTTGGGCTGTGTGTTCATCATCAAAGTTTGGGTTGCGTGTTCAAATGTCTACCAAGTGTGTGCTGCGTGTTCACCTTCAATTTGGGCTGTGTGTTCATCATCAGAGTTTGGGATGCATGTTCAACCTTCTACCAAGTGTGTGCTGCGTGTTCACCTCCAATTTGGGCTGTGTGTTCGGAAAGTCAGAGTTTGGGCTGCGTGTTCAACCTTCTACCAAGTGTGTGCTGCGTGTTCACCTTCAATTTGGGCTGTGTGTTCGGAAAGTTAGAGTTCGGGCTGCGTGTTCAACCTTCTACCAAGTGTGTGTTGCGTGTTTACCTTCAATTTGGGCTGTGTGTTCGGAAAGTCAGAGTTCGGGCTGCGTGTTCAACCTTCTACCAAGTGTGTGCTGTGTGTTCACAATCAATTTATGGGCTGCGTGTTCAAAAATTCAAGTGATTGAGCTGTGTGTTCGAGATGCAAACAGAGTACTGTGTTTTAAACCAAGTGTTCAGAACGAGCAGATAATCATACATGGCATGAAATACACAGAAGATGCAGAATATAAGGCAGGAAATGTAAAAAGTAAAGTACATACCTCCCGCGCCTGATGGGAGAGGTGGGACTCCGGCTCCCGCAATAAAAGATCCACCGGTGCTCGATCAACGAAATTAGTGAAATGATAGAAAACTGCCTGAGGGAAGACATGTGTCGGAGGGTCGTACCTCTCAGGAATAAATGGTCGAACCCTCGGAGGCAGAGCCATAATATCTGGATCATCTCCAGCGCTTGGAGGACCTCCACCTTGAGGAAAGTGACCGGCCATTTCAAAAAATTTGCAAAAAGGAGCAAAATGAGCCAAAATTGGAAAAAAGTCAACAAAAGTCTACTCTCGGGAAATGAAAAAGTCAACAAAAGTCAACTCCCGAGAAAATCTTCCAAATGTTGAGACAAACTTACCTCAAGTGGTGAAAATGAGAAAAGAAGCACCGAAATCAAAATTTAATCGGTTCAAAGTGACGAAAACTGAAAGATTTCGTGAAACAACTTTGCGTGGGGAGTTGGAAAACACGTATAGAGCGCAGATCTGAGAGAGAAAGTGGTCTAGGAAGGAGGATGAGGCAATTTCGGAGCTGAAGTTATGAGCAAAAGGTGTTTGGCTTTGTGCATTTAAAGAAATGAGAGTGAAAGGACAAAATTGCCTCGGATTTGGGCTAGGTGGTCGGCCGACCACCTTTTCTGGTAGGCCGACCACCCCCTTTCCAAAAACTTGGTCAGTGGCCTCCCCCTTGGACCAAACCTAGTCGGTGGTGTTCCCAAGATGGTCTCCAAGGTCTCTGCAAATTTTGGTGATGATCGGAGTCCCCGGCACTCAAGAAAGTACAAGGAAAGTGCACTTTTCGTCGTAAAATCCCTCTACGGGAACTTCAACTCCAACTTTCGATACGTGCCTCATCGTTACTCATCAAGAGCGAGGTGTATCCTTTTTGAATACGTTGTGAACCTTCTGGGAGGTAAACCAGGGGTCGCGATTGAGTCGCACTCGTCAAAACTTGCATTTCTTTGCTCGTTGTTTCGTGTCAAACACGCATTCGAATTTGAACTTATCTTGCATTGTTATGCACGTCACTTGCATTCTCATGCATACCACTTGCATTGTTCTGCGCGTTCCATGGGTATTGTCATACCCTCACGCTTGATTTGCGTTGTCACGCGCGTATCTCTCGCATTGCGATGCACTTTCCCATCGGCGCCCTGTTTGTCTGCATTCGATATAGCGTTGAACATGTGTTGCTAACTATGTTGTGCTTGTTAAGTTCCTCTCTTTGCAGGCACGATATTGTATGTACGGTTCATTTGAAGCTGGTGTAACCAGACGAGCCGCACAAGTATTGTATCTTCTCCGTGTGAGACGTGGCGAGAATTGAATAATTCTCCGCATTCTTAAACTGCATGAAATGTAGTTGTTGCTTTGCATTCTTGCTTAAAACTGTTGCGTGTGCGCTTCATTACAGCTTGCTGCTTTGCATGATCATGAGTTACATTCGGCTTTGTGTAGATCATTTTGCATTTTGCCCCCTGCCGACGGGCATGCCTGTGGGCACATTTCTTTGTTATCTAGTATGTTTGTCTAAGTCTTCGGCCTTGTCAAAAATGGGTCGTCTCGGGGCTTTGACATTCACTCCCGTCACGTATGACTTTCGAGTTCTGTCAAAGAGGGACAACTGTAGACACCACATTTTTGACCGACCTTAAGAGTTAGACGTCACCAATTGAGCGCTCGGTGATGTTTCATATTTTGCTCGTTTTGGAGTTTCAGAGTCTCGGCTACGAGCCTTGCCTCTAGACTTCCGGGCTCTTTTGTGCTTGCCTCAGTTTGCGAACCGATTCTCGTTTTCTCTGTTTTCTCTTCCTGAAGGGAAGGAGAGGTCTCATAGACTATCTCTCAGTGGCCGTAGGCTACGTTTCGTGGTCGTAGGCCATTTTTCCCGTTTGGAGGCCAGTTTCTGGTTTTCGGAGCCGTCGGTCGTGCGCCTCGGTTCAGGACCGCCTAATTACCTCCGTTTGCTCCGATTTTTTGTACACACCTTTTTTCCTCTCCTTAGAGGGACACTGTGGTGCGGGAGACCACCTTCGTGGTCATACGCCACCTCTGGTGCTTAACAGCCTGTTTTCGGGGCCCCGGACTGCGCGTTTTGGCCCCCGAACCTTCGTTTTGCATTGGTTTGGGTTCATTTTTGGTATGGACCTTTGTTTCATTGCTAGGGAGATGGTGGGATGGTGGGAGGCCACCTTTTCTTCTGAAAACCAGTTTTCTCATTTTCTCTCTCCTAAAGCCGATATTTTCTGACAGAAAGCTAGTTTTTCTTACCTTTGAGTCACAATTTTTGGTTTTTCACACCACCATTGTGTTTTGCTCACCTGGGAGGCCACCAATATGGGTTGGCCGACCAGTAATTCTTCTTGACCCTTTTGAACCCCCCTAAAAAGATGGTTTTGCTCTCTCCTGGACCACATTTTCTGGTTTTCCACCATACAGCTGTGTTGCACTCATCTGGGAGGCCATCTTTCTGGGGTGGCCGGCCAGCTTTTCTTCTTGAACCTTTTGACCCCTGGTCGGCCGACCACCTTGGCCTTTTGAACCTGGTCGGCCAGTCTTATCTCCTTGAGTGCATTCCAGCTGTGCCAGCTGTTTTGCACCTGACCCACTGTCCAAGGGTTTTATCCTTGTTTTGATCCTTTTAAAGGTAGTTTTGCACCCTTTGCTTAGCTTCCAAAGGAAGTTTGGCCCTTTGGTCAAGCTTCTTGAGAAAGCTTGACCCTTTTGGTTTAGCTTCCTCAAAAAGCTTGACCCTTTTGGTCAAGCTTCTTTTAGAAGCTTTGACCCCCTCTCATGGCTTCTCCAAGAAGCCTCACCTCTCTCCCTCTATAAAACACACCTTCCACCTCCATTTGCAAGGGTTAGAAGCTTTGGGCTGGAGCATACATACAACTCCCTCTATCTCTATACTTCAAGCCTCCAAACACTCATATTCTTGGCCATTTTACCCTACACCTCTTAGCCTACCACCTCCCTCATCCATTCCAGCACCTTGGAGGTCATTTGCAGAGGTTGAAAGCTCACCAAATTGGTCCAGAAGCTGCTGGAGGTCTGCTCTACAAGGGTAAGTCTTCATTTTCCCTTTTCTAGCCTTATTTTGCTTCATTAGTTAGCCCCATTTGAAAAATTTTCGGGCCTCAACCTAAACTATAAAGTGTCTTATTTTGAGCTCCTCTTCAACTTTGTTCAAGGGCACTTTGCTATTTGAGGTCATCTACTTCCCCTTACCCTCTATCTCTCTTTTAGGGCTATTTTTGCATCATATTTTAGCCTTACTTGTGAATATTTTCGAGATTTTTCATAAACTGAAAAAGATCTTGTTTTAATCTTCTCTTCAAGTTTGGTTAAGGTTTCTTTTCTATTTGGGGTCATCTTCCCCCTATGCATGCTTCATCTCTTCATGATTAGGGCTATGCATTAGAGCACTTGCATTGGCCATGGTTTGGCCTCTTAGCCACTGAAATCTAGTGGATTTCCAATGGCTTAGATGCATTTTTTAGAGCCAAAATCAGAGGGGGGTGATCCCCTCTCTCCTTGTCATGTTTGGTGGTCTTGTTGGCCTTCCAAAGGGACCCCTTTTTCCATGCTTTGAAGTCATGTTTCAGGCCTTGTTCTGAGGGTTTTGAGATCCGGCTTAGCTCTTTCCATGGCCCTTTTGGCCATATTTTATGTCTATGATGCATGTATAGAGCAATCCTATTCAAGGCCTTTCAAAGGGCCTTCCATTTGCATGTTTCTTAGACCAATTCCAGGGCCTATTTGGTGAGTTTTAGGGCTGTCATAATCCATTTCCAGAGTTGGTTTTTCCATGCTAAATGTCTATCTTGTATGTGTTAAGTAACCTCTTGCATGGCCCTTCAAGGGAACTCATCATTTTTGCATGTGTTGGCTACATTCCAGTGGTTATTTGGGCATATTTTGACATGTTTTATTCATCGTTTTTGGCTGGTTTGATGAGTTCTCATATGCTTCATATACATGCCATGTAAACCATGCTTGCTAGCCAATGTTGCATGTTGTTTTAGCCCATCATGTTAGCATTTTATGGCCATGCTTTAAACTAGTAATGTGCATGTTTTAGGACTACCTTGGCTCTGTCCTTGTGCTTCATAGTCAAATAATGCTTGCTTTGCATGGTTATGGTTCAATACATGTGCCTAGTTTTGAGTTTCGGGGCCCCCTAGCTTGCATTGTGTGCCATATTTGCACGTTTCGGGACCCTATTTCATGCTGTTTTGGTGCTTTAATTTATGCTATTCCATGTCATGTTTCATCCTCGTCATGCTTTGGTAGAGAGGCATTTGATGCCTTAGGTTAGATCCTTGGCATTCGTGCATGTGTGCATTCATTTCAGTTCTCTCATTTCCATCACATGGCCACTGATGTGAGTGTGGCTGAGGTCCACTCATGTTGGTGCAAGTCCATCGTGCATTGTGTATGCCATTTCGGTTCATAGCATTGCGTATGCTAGGTTGCATGTTAGAGCATTGTGTATGCCATGTTACATCGAGCATTGTGTATGCCATTTCATAGCATTGCGTATGCCATCTCATTTGCATCGTGTTTGGGATAGGAGTTAGCCTAAGCACGGGAAACGAGGGACATTTTGTGTTCCAAGTGACGGAACGTGTCTCAATTCCCGGTCGCCGACACTCCGGATTACCCATGATGGAGTTTAGGTCTTGTTGTGTTTTCATGTGCATTCATTTCACATCGAGTCGTGCAATTCGACTCCTCAGCCATCATGCATCGAGATGCGTGATTGGTGGTACGAGGATCGAGGACTAAACTCCCTGAAGATTAGTCATGCATACATATGTGAAAATACTTTTCCATGCCCCTTTCTTGCTCTCTGTTGTAGCAAACCAGAAATCAACAGCCTTCTAGAGCTTTGCACAGCATTCCGGGATTAATTACAAACAGAGGCAAATCGGGGCATCGCAATGGATTTTTGCGCCAGGTAACTCAAGCATGCATCATTCATCATCCGAAATAGAGCGGAGGCGGTCCATGGGCTTGCATGCTAATTTACTGCTTTCCTAGTTAATTTGTTAATTAATTAGGGTTTTGTACTTATTCGGACTGTATTTATTTATTCGGACTGTATTATCTATTCAGACCCTCCGAGCGAGGGCAATTGTGTAATAAGTGTGTGTGTGTGTGTGTGTGTGTGTGATGTATGTCTTCCAACCCCACGTCTTTCTCCCTTTTATTTACCAGCTTATGATGGTTAGATTAGGGCATATTTCAATTAGCACACTTATGCTTGCATGTTTGCATCATTCATCTGTTTTTTGCATGCACTGGGCTCGGCGCATCATACTAAATGCATTTGTATTTCAATTCCAGGTTGAATACATGTTAGCTGTAGCATCATCATATGCCATCTTAGAATAGCTGAGCCTATTGTAGTTGCATTTTTGCATGTGTTGCATTAGGCATTTCTGCATAGTTAGGATCATGCATGGATTTCTAACATACCTTCTGTTTTGGCTTGGAGTACTCGGTAAGCTTATATGCTTTAGCATCCTTGCATGTGTGTGAGTGATTGCCATGATAGCATGCTTGCCATGAGACTATGTGCTTATATGATATAACTACCTGAATGCCTGTGGGTGAAGGTTGGGTTATTTGGATTGGAACAATTCATTGACTGTGAGTTTTAAGCCCACTAGATAGTGGCAAATCACCATGTTTTCTAAGCCCACTTGAGGATGGCAAATCCACATTTTAGCCTACTTGCGAGTAGCACCTTCAAACCGTTTTCAAAAACAAACATGAAATGTTTTGTTCCAATTAAGGCGATCTAGTCTATACTTGTATGCTGTGTGCATCATATAGTAAATCTAGGCTAATAACCGGAATAAGAACGCATAATGTTTTCAAAACTAGGTATCATGGTTAGTAGAGGCCGATCTTTGATCGAGCGAGTTGGGGTGCTCACGAAGTGACCTTCCCCAATCGTACCCAAGTTCCCGAGCCGAGGCAACTTTGGAGATGACGGACACGTGGCCTTAGGCAATGAGTCAAGGTTTCCTAAATTTCCCCAAAATAAATATTTAGGTGGCGACTCTGTATCTGGCAAAGCAGTCCATGTTTGGCACTTCTTTCAAAAAATCTGTTTTCCAAAACGATTTGCCAGATTTGGACTCTTTGATGATTCATCCGTCTTGCATTGCACTCTGCGAGATTAGATACAGGACCGTGACTTTGAGTCCTGAACTGTAGTGAGCCCAAACGAACAAAACAGGATTTCCCTCCCGGGACGTTCGAGAACGTCTACAGTTTCTGGCGACTTTGCTGGGGATTTAGAGAACTTGACTCGAACTCATGATATCTTGTTTTGATTACACTTATGTGTTTCTTTGCATTGCATTTGCATTGGTGCGCCTAGGACACCGTGTTTGCCATCTGCTATTCTGGCGGTTTGCGGAGGTCATGCCATAAGGCTTACGATTCACGGCTCTGCCAGATAGAACACAAACCCGATTTTAGGGGCACCCTTTTGACCATTCGACCTAGTGCATATTCAGAATCCGGAGTGACCATTCCAAACTAGGACAGGTTGCTTACCCGATATAGGTTGTTTGAAACCGCTGCATGCGTAGTGAAACCCTAGCTCCTGAAAAAATAGGACAGGGAAACCCTACCCCAACATAGGGGTGTTTTGGCTCTCACTTATCTGTTATGTGCTTTTAGAGTGCATCTCTATAGGGAAATGCATGTATCAGTTTACGAGTTTGGGCATCAGGCCTGCGGGCATCAGTGAGTGTTTGAGAATCAATTATCTGCGGGTATCAGATTTAGTTTTTGGGGACAGTGATTCAGGGATAATGATCAGTGTATGAGGACAGTGTGTATTCAGCTTATCGACCGTGTGTTGTTATGCCCAGCTGTATGTTGTGTGTTTATTTTAAGCTGTTATGTTGTTCATTTGTCTGGTTATTTATTTCTTTATTGCTTTATTTCTCTTTTTGCTAGGTAGTTTTAGCACAATTGCTTCAAACCAAGCAGATATTCCCCAAGCACTCTGGACAAGAGGTCGTCGACTCAATCGATCTGAGGATCTGGTTGACGGACAACCAGTGTTTCATTCTCTACCCCCGGTTGTCAGACGGAGGCCGAGAAAGCGCAGTGTGTCTGAGCAGAGGTTACCAGAGCAGTGGTCTACCCTAGCGATGAACGAAATGAGGTCTCGGCCGCCATAGAGATACACATACCGGTCGCCAGGATCGCAGAACATGGCCGGAATGGAAGAAATGATGCGCCAGCTCCAAGAGAGTATGAAGCAAATGCAGGAGGACGCTGTCCGCCAAGCAAAGTTCTCTAAACAGCAGGCCACAATCATAGCCCAGTAGGCAGAGCTAATTACCCGGCTCCAACAGCAAGCCGGAACATCAGCCTCATATCCAGTTCCTCCCCCACCAGGGGTCCCGCTACCCGAGCAGACACCAACTGCCCAGAATGTCCTGCCAAATGCTCAGAACATCTTGCCAAATGCCCATACCATCCAGGAGGACACAGACATTCCAACGGGGCCAGCTCCGCCCCCGCTTCCACCTCAATTATCCAAGGCGCATACACCCATCAACCACCCAGACTCTCCCTTCGAGTTCGAAGTAGACCCTACAGCACTGAAGTTGAGCAAACTCGAGAAACTATTCAAGAAATCCCAAGGGGTAAAAGCTATCCCGGATATCGAGGACAGATATACTGATGTGGCTGTGACGCTGCCGGATAGGTTCAAAATGCCGCAGATCGATTGCTTCGACGGATCTGGGGATCCCATGGTCCACCTCCGGTTATTCTCAAACATACTACGACCAATGGGCCTCACCAGACCGCAGAAGCTTTCACTATTCGACCGGACCCTGTCAGGTGTGGCCGCTATCTGGTACGCGAAGTTAGAGGACGATGTCAAGCGGAGTTAGAATGAGATGGCTGAGGCCTTCGTTGCGTAATACTCTTACAACACTAAAATCGAGATTACAACCCGTGATCTCGAAACAACAAGGCAAGAGCCTAAAGAGAGCTTCTTGGAATTCGTAACCCGGTGGAGGGCGAAGGCCTCGATGATAACCCTAAGACCCACTGATATGGACCAGATTCGGATGATTGTACGCAATATCCAGCCAAAACTGATGCAAAAAATGATTGTGCTCCCCTTCCCCACTTTTTCAGATCTGCACGAGATGGGGGTACAAATTGAAGACGCAATGAAATAGGGTCTGATTGACCAAGATAGAGATCAGCCCTGAAGAACCTTTAACCGCAACAACAATGCAGGCCCGAGTGGCGCTGCAACTGCAAAAGCTTCAGAGGTAAGCATGGTCGCCACCATTCCCCCTCCCCTTCCAAGACCCGTGGCAGCCACACCTTTCTCCAGTACATCCGGAAGCAATCCACAAACCACCAACTACCAACCTAGAGGCCAAAGAACCTTCACCCCATTGTATATGCCCCTGTCCAAGGCTCTAGGGATCTTAATCAGAAAAGGGCATCTAAAACCCCTGGAGCCGAGGCCGTTGCCAAATCCACTCCCCCCCCCCCCACTCACAACCCAGCCAAATATTGCGCATATAACCAACAACACAGTCATGACACCGACCAATGTTTCAGATTGCGTCACGAGATTCAAGACCTCGTTGACAAACAGGTGATTTTGCCACCAGAAAGACCTAACGTCACAACCAACCCACTCCCTACACACAACCAAGCTCCACCTCCCAAAAGAATCAACTTTATCCAGACTGGGGTCGTGTCTTACGATCCTAGCATCTATACCACTCCTTCCCATCTACCTAAGCCGGAGGTGCTCCTTCCTGACTGCACTGACTTTTTGTGCATGTTGGATATCTCCACAACCCAACCTAAACCAATGGTGGTGGCTGTCGAAGACAAAACATGGGAGGTTGCAGAGGAGGATGGAATTGTTGAGTCAGGGTTTCAGCAGTCTGGGAATTTTGCTGGGGAAGCCTACGATCCGAGTGATTACATTCTGTCAGTGGGCCAGGTTGAGCCAAGTGTAGAATTGCCAGAGAGGGCAGAACTGTGTGTGATCCAGGGGGATAGATTTGAGCAGGGGACAAGTGATTTGGTGGCTGTAGAAGAGGACTTTGCCAACCTCCAGTTTTTCAACGACCAAGAATCGGAGGATGCGGCAGTCAACTGGTTTGATTATGAGGAGTCGGCAGAGGCTACCGGATGGCTGGATGATCAACCGGATGTTGTGGAAGAGTTCCAACCAGAACAGGGCCCGGCAGGGGCGAGGATATCAGTTGTGGCCGGAAGGGCCAAAAGTCAGAATACATTGGCGAAGAGCGCCGGTACGAAGAATTTTGTTCAGGACTGGGGTATTATGAATGCAGGGAAAGCTGAACAACAAACTGCACCGACGCAGGTGGAACAAGAGAGGTTTTGGGATTCTGAGAGAATCAGGAAAGATAAAACCCATGAGGGGATTGAAAGTGCTGTGGGCACAAGGACAGAAGATGCTACGAGCATGTGGGTGAAGTATCTTGAGTACAATCACACCGTAGCCGGACAGTGTCGTCGCCGCCGATGGAATGTGGTGGGAGGACGATGATTTATGTCTTGCCCATACAGATGAGGATTGGGGAAGCAATCAACCAGACGACACCTGGTATATCGGTGAGGTCGATCATATGACAAGAAGTGGGCGATATTTCAAGCCCCCGCACCTAGACCAGCCAGAGGCATCTAGGAAGGATAAGGAAGCTAAGAGACAGAAAGAGAAGCAAATCGAAGAAGAGGCAGTACTGAAGCAATTGAAAAAGATACAAGCAGACATCTCCATCCGGGGACTGCTTATGGCATCACGAGTACACAGGCAGGCTGTCCTTTCAGCCACTGACAAGGCCAAGCTCTCTATAGATACCACGCCCGAACAGCTGGTGGGCTTAGTTTTCCCGGGAGGAGCTACCTTGATGTTGAGCTTCTCCGATAAAGAACTGCCACCTAAGGGTGTGAACCATAACTGACCACTCTACATCTCTATGGAGTGTAGAAACAAATGGATACCCGTAGTGCTTGTCGACACAGATCCGCCATCAACGTCTGCCCAGCAAGGACAGCATACGCAATCGGTTTAAAGACCGCGGATTTTGTGCTGACTGCCCAGGTAATTCGGGCATATGACAACACGAGCCGAGAAGTCATGGGGACAGTAAAAATCTAGACCAAAGTTGGACCGGGACAGCATGAGATAGATTTCCATGTCTTAGAGGTTCCTGCAACTTTCAACCTGCTTTTAGGACGGCCGTGGCTGCACCAGGTAAAGGCAGTGTCGTCCACCTTACATCAGATGGTGAAATACCCCTATGGGAAGCGAGTAGCCATTGTTTTTGGGAATTCATCGATCCATCCACCGCCGGAGGTATCTACACCAATCCTGGAAATTGAACACGGCATGGAGGATGTGTTTATGTCAGGTTTTACCTTAGCCGAGGCTCGGGTTGTGCAAAACATCATGGCTGTTAATGAGGGAGTGTATGTCAGTGCTCAATCTGTATACCTCATGAACAAGCTTCAACACATCCCCGGGATGGGATTGGGAAAGAGCAGCCGGAAGGGCATCGCAGCATTGGCCGAAGTGCCACACAACCCCCATACCTTTGGTTTGGGTTATCTGCCTACCAAAGAGGATTGGACAAGGAAGGGAAAGGAAATGGCTGGGAGAGCCAAAGTGAAGCAGGCTGGGAAGCCTTTTGAGCTGATGCATAGGCCCATTCAGGGTACCCTAAACGGACGCTTCATCCGGGAGGGGGAGGACTTTCCGTTTTGTGGCTTCCCAGAGCTGTGGCTGAACGCGGAGAGGAAGCGCGTGCCAGGTTTTGAGATTTTCTTTGACCTACAGTTATCCAGGGATGACTTTGCCGAAAAGCAGACGGACCCATTGGCTGAGGCTGAGCAGAGTAAGAAAGTGCAGTCCGAGGATGCTGAAAATGAAATGGGGGTAGCGCTGGCGTGTCTACTTTCAGATCCTCCGATCGAACAGAAGTGATTAGGGGATAACTTCTTGGTGTGCGTGATCAGGAATGAAACGACTGCGGGCCTACCAGCAACTATTTTGGATGTATCTATCGCACCCTCTCTCATTTGGCAGTATGAAGAGGGGTTTTTGTCCAGCAGCACCGGGTCAGGTAGTGAGCCGAAATCTGATTCCACCAAGTCTTGTGAGTCAGAATCAGGTTCCAGCTCGACTGAGTCTGAGTTTGGTAATCCTCGGGATGATAACCCGGATGCCACAGTCTTGTCCAGGTCATCTTTTTCTTTCTCTTTTGAGTCTGTTGTAACCAAAGAATTGGACGATTTGGATGTGCTTAATGAGAATCAAGTACCTGTGGTTTCCGAGTACTTTTCTGTGCCCTTGATTTATTGCATTAACTCAGACTTTCAAAATTTTGATGAAAACGACGAGGAAGAAATTCCTCCGATTTTGCAACGCTTAATTGAACAAGAGCAGGAGAGATTTGTTAAACCCTTAATGGATGAAATCACTACTATGAATATTGGTACTGAGAATGACCCGCGGCTGGTCCAAATCGGGTCCACGTTGTCTTCGGAGGAACGCGAGCGCTTAGTCGCTTTATTAAAAGATTTCAAAGATGTTTTCACGTGGTCCTACGAAGACATGCCTGGGATCGATCCTGAGATTGTCCCGAGGCCCGACCCGTCAAGCAGAAGCTCAGGAGGATCCGCCCGAACTGGGCTCTCAAGATCAAGGAAGAGGTCACTAAGCAAATTGATGCAGGATTTTTGGTGGTATCCGAATACCCAACTTGGTTGGCCAACATTGTTCCAGTGCCGAAGAAGGATGGCAGGATCCGGGTATACGTGGATTTCAGGGACCTAAATAGAGCCAGTCTGAAGGACGACTTTCCCTTGCCGCACATCGATGAGTTGGTGGACTTCACAGCGAGGCATGCTTTGCTTTCATTCATGGATGGCTTCTCAGGGTACAATCAGATAGTGATGGCACCGGAAGATCGGGAAAAGACTGCATTCACCACCGTGGGACATATCACTCTGAGTAATGCCATTTGGGTTGAAGAATCTTTGGAGCTACTTATCAGCAGACGCGACCACAATATTGCACGACATGATCCACAAAGAGGTTGAGGTGTACATGGACAACATGATTGTCAAGTCCAAAGAAAGAGAGGGTCACTACACCGCCTTGCAAAAGTTCTTCCAAAGGATCAGAGAATTTCGGTTGCGGTTGAATCCTCAGAAGTGTACATTCGGTGTTACAGCGGGAAAAATGTTGGGGTTTCTGATTACACAGAGAGGTATCGAAGTCAACCCTTCCAAAATCAAGGCCATCTTAGAAATGCCACCACCAAGGACTGAAAAGGAGGTGCGAGGTTTTCTGGGTAAAGTGCAATTCATAAGACAGTTTATCTCAAAATTAACCTTGACTTGTGAACCACTTTTTGGTCTCCTGAAGAAAGGAAAGAAATTCCAATGGGACGGCCGATGCCAAGCTGCTTTTGAACAGATCAAGGAATACTTACAGAACCCGCTCGTGTTGTCACCACCAGAGCCGGGGAAACCGTTGATATTGTATCTTTCAGTGACTGAGACTACAATGGGCTGTATGCTCGCGCAAGAATCAGAGGAGAGAGTGGAGAGAGCCATCTACTAGCTGAGCAAGAAGATGCTAGAGTATGATACTCGCTACACACCGTTGGAGAAGGCTTGCTTAGCTTTGGTATGGGCTACCAGGAAGCTGTGGCACTACCTGTTAGCTCACTCCGTAATGTTGGTTTCACAACTCGATCCCATCAAATATCTTTTCAAGAAACCAGCACTTACGGGTAGGCTAGCTCGTTGGTTGCTATTGCTCTCCGAATTCGATCTGAAATATGTAACGCGCAAGTCAGTCAAGGGAAGAGCAGTAGCAGAATTCTTAGCCGATCATCCAGTGGAAGGGGGTGAAGCAGTTGAGTACTTATTCCCAGATGAGGCCATTTTGCATATCGACGATGAATTTTGGACGATGTACTTTGACGGAGCATCAAACCAGCACGGGTATGGGATAGGAGTGTTGCTGATAGCACCTGACAAGTCCCGTATCCCTCTAGCCTTCAAACTCCATTTCAAAGTCTCGAACAACGAAGCAGAATATCAGGCGTGCATTGCCGGTCTAAAAACAGCCCTGGAACTAGGGGCAAGACGGTTGGACGTCATCGGGGACTCGAACCTTGTTGTGTCTCAAGCAAAAGGAGACTGGAAAGTCAAAGAAGAAAAGATGATGATGTATCACCAGACCTTGGATTTGTTAATTCCTCGGTTTGAGAAGCTAAACTTTGCTTATCTACTAAGAGAGAACAACAGGTTCGCAGATTCTTTAGTAACTCTATCTTCCATGATAGACATCCCGTTCCGAGTCCGGATGCGTCCAGTCATCATTGACCAGAAATTTGTGCCAGCCTACGAGACGATTGCTGCTATAGATGAGGTTCAAGACGAAAACCCCTGGTATTACGATATTTTGAATTTCATGGAGAAGGAAGCATATCCATCAGGAGTAAATGCCAAGGATAAAAGGGCAATCAGAAGAATGGTCGTTCAGTTCATCATCTGTGGGGGTAAGCTGTATAAGAGAGGTCATCTAGGAATGCATAAGCTGTGTGTCGATGCCGAAGACTCGAAGCGCTTAATGGAGGCCATCCATGGAGGGGAATGCGGTGCGCATATGAACAGAGTAATGCTAGCACGGAAGATCCTCAGACAGGGTTACTACTGGTCCACCATGGAGGAGGATTGTATCGGTTTTGTTCGACGATGCCACAAATGTCAAATTCATGCAAATCGCATGAACATTCTGCCGTCGAAGCTGTATAATATGACTTCGCCATGGCCATTTTCAGTCTGGGGAATTGATGTGATCGGGGCTGTCACTCTGAAGGGGTCCAATAGGCATGAGTTCATCCTGGTCGCGATAGATTATTTTACGAAGTGGGTCGAGGCCCAATCGTATGCGGTGTTGAAGGCTTCGCACGTTGCAAAGTTTATCAGAAACAACATCATCTATCGCTACGGAGTCCCAAACGAGATTATTTCAGATAACGGTTCCCACTTCAAGAAGGAAGTGATTGATTTGTTGGAAAAATACAATGTGGCTTTCCATAAGTCATCCACCTATCGGCCGCAGACCAATGGAGCAGTTGAGGCCGCCAACAAGAACATCAAACACATACTGCAGAAGATGGTGGAGACCTACCGGGATTGGCCAGATAAGCTGCCGTTTGCTCTGTGGGGCTATCGGACTTCAATCAGAACTTCTACTGGGGCGACTCTGTATTCATTGGTTTATGGGATGGAGGCCGTTCTACCTATTGAAATTGAGGTTCTGTCTTTGCGAGTACTGGCTGAGTGTCAAATAGCCAAGCAGTTAGCGTGAAGCGAGTTTAAGGAACTCATGCTCTTTGATGAGAGAAGACTGAAAGCACTGTACCATGTTCAAGGTTATCAGCACAGAATTGCCCGGGCTTTCAACAAGAAAGTTAAGTCCAGAAATCTAAAGGAAGGAGATTTGGTGCTCAAGGACAACCGAGCTCCCATCCACGACCCAAGGGGTAAGTTCAGACCCAATTGGATTGATCCCTACATCATTAAGTCTATCTGGTCAAGTGGAGCTGTGGTTCTGATGGATCTAGATGGCCTAGAGTTCTCACAGCCAATCAATATGGACAAGTTGAAGAAATATTACCCTTAAGAGGCTCGCTAGGCCGAAAACCCGAAAGGGCGACCTAGGCAAAACTCAGAGCACAAAAAATTTGAAATTATAAAATTGAGCTCGCAAGGTTGAAAACCCGCAAAGGGCGGCCTTAGCAAAAGTTAGAGCGTAAAAGGAGAGTTAAAATACTCGAGTGAACCCAAGCCTGAACTACGTAAGGCTTGATTCCCATCTTTGGGATACATAGGCAACTTCATCCTGAAGTTCAGCAATCAACTTTGTCCATTTGATCATCTAGGCCATCTTTGTCTATCCAGCATTCAAGAGTTCGGTTATGATCTCCGGTGCAGTGCTTTTCAGACTAGGGGTAACTTTACGTTGCTGCGCGGTGCCGCGGTACTAGTCAGACTAGGGGCAACTTTCCAGTTGCTAGCATCAGGGGTTGTGCATGTCAATGACAGATCTCAGGCGTGTCTAGTTCTAATCCATATCGAAAATGGTTTTGGAAAGTTTTAATAAAAGTTGACTTTGTTCAAAATTAATCTTTTACAGCTTAGACCATTTTTGGACCAAAGTGGAAAATTTTCAGTACCCACAACCTTCAATTTCATTAATTTCGATACAGAGTTCTCCTGTTCTTGCATACAAATTGAAGTTGCTTTTTATTACAATCATAAACAAAACTTGAAAGTACTAATAAAACAATAAATCCGGGGCATAGATAAGTCAGGTGTCCCTGCGCCCCCTCCCAGAGCTAGTCGAAGCCTCTGATGCCAAGCTGGGCCCAATCTGTGCCTCTTCATTGAGCCAATCTAAGCACTCATCAAACAAAGTGCAACTGAAAGTGGGAGCGGGGGCCAGGAGCTCTCTAGTCCTCCATGCTGTGGCATACCAGGCAAGCTGTGCGCCTCGGACCGGGAATGCGGCAGGATATTCTATCCCCTCTGGCGGGCAAGTCTGATCATGACCGAACTGACGTTGGAACCAGAACGGAAAGTAGAACACATAGTGGGTCAGACCAATCAACTGGATCCCGGTCTGCCGGGACATGCTATAGCACATTGCCGGGAGATTGAGCCAAGCACAGCGCCAAGCAATGCGATCTGCGGACAAATTGCACATCCAGTCGAACCACCATCCCTCATCAAGGGCATCAACTAGCCGTTGTCAGAAAAAGTAGCCGCGGGCTGAGTAGGCTGGGCAAGAGTCCACAACCTACAATTTATCCATCAACCATACCTAGGGAGGGATGAAAAACGAGAGAATAAAGAATAGAGAGATGTACGATGAGAGAAAAGTAAGAAAAGGGTTTTGTGAGAAAAATCGAGCCTGAGGGCCGAGTGATGTGAGAAATACATATGTGAGATTGGGTGGGAAACATTACCTGCAGCAGTAGTGGACTCCCCGCAAATCTGGTCGTCTCCTGGTGATAGAAAGCATCCAAGCCCATCAGTGTCTCGGCCAATGTCATGGCGATGCAACTCTTTCCTTCCTTCAAGCCTTAAGCAACTTCAATCAGACGAATGCTAGATCCACTAAAGTCCAGGGCAAGCAAAAAGTGAGATAGCATGCACAAGCAAAGAGCATGTTGCCGAAAACCTTGCCAATGATGCCTACCACAGTCACCGGCATTAGAAAAGCAATGAATCAAGCAGAGGATGTC
Source organism: Camellia lanceoleosa (assembly GCA_025200525.1). Classification (NCBI taxonomy): domain Eukaryota; kingdom Viridiplantae; phylum Streptophyta; class Magnoliopsida; order Ericales; family Theaceae; genus Camellia; species Camellia lanceoleosa. The sequence goes on along the minus strand of CM045766.1, from coordinate 117,733,594 downwards.
CAGTTCCCCGTTACAGATCAGAGACCGAGCATCATGCATGGTGAGCCCACACAACCGCCCTAAAGCTTGGGCATGACCAAAGCGAAACTGAGGCAAAATCTCTTTGTGGCGTTCAGACTCCATCAAAGCTTGAAAATCTTCAAAGGTTGGACACATCTCTTGCCCGCCAAAACTAAAGACATGTGTTATCGGGTTCCAAAACCACGCCGCGGCATAGAGGAAAGGAAGGTGCAGCGGAGTACGGCTCAGCATGAATAGTGCATTCAAGCCGAAGCCCCAGAAGTTTAACTTCTCCGAGCCGTCTAAAGTATCAATCCAAGCTGCGAGATTTTCGATGAGAAACGCCTCCATTTTGGTGCAAAACTGAGATGAAATGAATCAACCACGAAGCTACGACTTTTAAAGAGGATAAGGCACTGTTCGGAGGACACGTGTCGAAAAACTGATGGTTGCTGAGCTAGGTGGTCGGCCAACCACCTTTTCTGGTAGGCCGACCACCCCCTTGGTCTCCAAATGAAAAAGCTGGTTAGCCAGCTCCCAAAGGTGGTCGGCCATGCTGCAAAGTGGGGCTTTGGTCTTGTTCTAGCCTCTAGAAGGAAGTTCCTAGCATTTCCTTACATCGGGAGTGTTGAAGGTGCGAGTTTTCCTCAGTTTCGGATGCGTTCCGTCACTACAATCGTCCGAAATGCACTTTGTTCATCAAGTTGTTGTTAAGTTTTGCTTATCAAGTTGTTGTTTTGCTTATCGAGTTGTTGTTTTTGTTTGTCGAGCCGTTTTGTTTATCGAGTCTTATTTATCGAGTCATCAAGTTTCGTGCATTGAGTCGTTACTCTTTGTTTATTAACATTGTTGTATCTTGCTTATCGAGTTGTAAACTTGCTAAGGTTTCGTTGTTTCTTAGTTAAGTTGGGTTGTTTAGTTTGTTGCGTCGGTTCACTACTTGACTTGGCAAATACACAATGCACATTTCCATTCAATCTCATTTTTGGTGCAAAATGATGCAATACGATGCTAAGAATATAAAATACAACACTTTTTCAAAAGCTATTTCATTCCATCATGCTTCCTTTATTACAACATTTTACAACAAGGGTACAAGTTTTACAAAAAATAAAACTGCCTAATAATGTACAATGTGCTACAACTACTAGTAAAAAAGGGCAAACAAAGCAGGAACATCTGCATCGGTGCTCAAGTGCAAGAATAAGAGGCCCTCTTCGTCCTCTTCGACTGAGAAGTCCCTGCACCATCTCCACCAGCACTATCATCAGAATCAGAGCTAGCGTCCTCGGAACCCTCCTCGGCATCACCTCCATCCTCAGAACCAGACTCAGAGTCCTCCTCTCTGCCTGCAGATGTCTCTGACTGAGGATGCGCGGACTCCTCTTCCTCACTGGACTCCTCCTCTATGACATGTGCCTTGCGCCCGCCTCGTCTGTGAGACGACTCCCCTCTCCCAGCTCCTCGAGAAGGCCTAGATGGTCTAGCTCCCCGGGAAGGCCCAGATGGCCCAGCCTATGGCTGAGCATATACTAGAGGCATCTGAAAATAAAGAGTGCAATTTGAATACATCAGCTCAAATATGTATATCAGATGCAGATACAAGAAAACTACATGAAATGGGTGCATGCAGATACAGTACTTGGATGTGGTGTGTGTCAGATGTGCTCTACACAGGCAGCCTATCAATGCAGTAAAATGTTCAAGATCAGCATGTCATCAGAAGTATGATAAATGCAAGAAAACTAAAGAGTACCTGGACACCCATGATGGACAATTGCGCCTCTCTCTGCAGGACCATGCCCTCGAGTGAGGCCACCAATCCGAGCATCCCCTCCATGTACTCTCTCGGTGGCTGCAGATACAAGCTCAAATCATCAATGAATAAATGGGTACCTAAGTATCTGTGTGATAACTAAAAAATAGTGGAACATACCGGTGGTGAGTCAGGGTCACTGACATATCGGTGATCAGGCATAGGGGGCTCTATCGGAATCGGGTAGGAAGTCCCGTATCGCCATCCCGTCAACTCGGTCGGGATATCTTGCCACCCAGCATGATGATAAGTCGGAGGAATCGGGGGGACCAGTCCAGCCCCACCTCTAGATGTGCCAGCCCTACTGGTCGAAGGAATGTCTCTGGCTTGGGTGCGACTCGAAGATGGCATGCCAGTGGACCTCCTCGTGGGAGTACAGACACCTGTCAATGGAGGCATCAGGTATGTGTGACGGTAGGTCACGTATTTCCCCTGCTCCAAATGTAGTAATGCATCGGCACCCAGCATGGCGGTAGTGGCCTCCTGGGGAGGAAGCCTATCAGCGGTCCGCATATCGTCTGGAGGTGCTAAGGGGATGTCCTGAATAAGGTAGCCAAATATCTGGCTCAAAAAGCGATCCCCCAAAAACCAGGCCCTACCAACTGGCCCCTCGAATAGAATCCTATACCGAGAGGCGCCCCATGCTCCAGCAAACTGAAATCGCATGTCTCTACCTAAAGGCGCCCAGGGCTGCCACGTGATCTACGGATGACCAATGCATAAGCCGATCAGATATCAGGAATGTACAAGACAAATCAAAGATGAAAACATGAAGAACTGAGAGTTCTAAAGTACCTCGGTCGCCCGCACCGTGTCAAAGTACTGACATAAGTAGAGGAGAGACTCCCGAGGTCTCGACCGGTACTGGCCCTCGAATACAAGTGAGTAAGGGGTCATAAGGGGCACCACCACCTCAAGCTCCGGGGTTAGCGTCAGGAAGTACGCAAAAACCCATAGCTGTGGGAAATAGTGCAATAACTATCAGAATACAAAATGCTGAGTGCAGAATGTAAATATAAAATGATGAGAGCAAAGCGCAAAGCACAGAATGTAAAGTGTACCGTGTGAGCAGTGTACAGATAATGAAAAGTAGAAATGTAAACCAAGAGGGCAGAAAGTACCTCCTAGGCTCTCCGATAGCCGCCGACTATATTCCCTCGTCCGTGAGAGGTCGCGCTCATGTAACAATAAAGGGTAGCCAAGCCCGCGCCACCCCAGTCATATCGGCTGACCTGTGATAGATCCACCAGAGCGCTCAACAGATAGAGTCCGACAGTGTTTGCCCTATCAAAAAACAGAGTGGTCTCGAAGCGGAACATCAAAAACCCGCAGGAATACTGTGCTATCTCCTCAGGAGTCCCGGGCTTAGTCTGCGTGAACTGAGTGGAAAACTAGGTGTATCAAACCCGACCTGAAGATCGGTCGACCGGTGGGCAAGCTCCCAACAGATAAATCCAGGCGGCCTCGCACTCGCCCATGTCCTCATCATAAGGGATCGCCCAGCCTCCTATGTCAAGGCCTGTGAGTATAGCAAAGTGAAACGGGGTCATAGTCATGTCCCCGGTAGCAGAGAAATGGAAAGAGTTGGTGGCGTCCCACCATCTCTCTACCACGGCCCCCATCAACCTCGTACTGGCAGGATAGCGAGATATCCCGGTGTAGAAGGGCCCGAACTCTACCAAGTCAACCTAATCACAGACAGCCTCCGGGAGTTCTGCATACCACTCTCTCGCCACGATGCAGCCATATCTGCGTGTAACACGGGAAGTCACCTGTATGCAGAATGAATACATGTATTCAATTTCAGAATGAAATGAATAACCTGCGTGCAAATGAAATGAATGGTCTGTGTGTTGAGAAATCAGAAAGTGTGTGCTGCGTGTTCAACTTCAATTTGGGCTGCGTGTTCAAATGTCTACCAAGTGTGTGCTGCGTGTTCACCTTCAATTTGGGCTGTGTGTTCATCATCAAAGTTTGGGCTGCGTATTCAAATGTCTACCAAGTGTGTGCTGCGTGTTCACCTTCAATTTGGGCTATGTGTTCATCATCAAAGTTTGGGCTGCGTGTTCAAATGTCTACCAAGTGTGTGCTGTGTGTTCACATTCAATTTGGGCTATGTGTTCAGAAAGTCAAAGTTTGCGCTACGTGTTCAACCTTCTACCAAGTGTGTGCTGCGTGTTCAGCTTCAATTTGCGCTGTGTGTTCATCATCAAAGTTTGGGCTGCGTGTTCAAATGTCTACCAAGTGTGTGCTGCGTGTTCACCTTCAATTTGGGCTGTGTGTTCATCATCCGAGTTTGGGCTGCGTGTTCAACCTTTTACCAAGTGTGTGTTGCGTGTTCACCTTCAATTTGGGCTGTGTGTTCAGAAAGTCAGAGTTTGAGCTGCGTGTTCAACCTTCTACCAAGTGTGTGCGGCGTGTTCACCTTCAATTTGGGCTGTGTGTTCAGAAAGTCAGAGTTCGAGCTGCGTGTTCAACCTTCTACCAAGTGTGTGTTGTGTGTTCACAATCAATTTATGGGCTGTGTGTTCAGAAATTCAAGTGATTGAGCTGTGTGTTCGAGATGCAAACAGAGTACTGTGTTTTAAACCAAGTGTTCAGAACGAGCACATAATCATACATGGCATGAAATACATAGAAGATGCAGAATATAAGGTAGGAAATGTAAAAAGTAAAGTACATACCTCCCACGCCTGATGGGAGAGGTGGAACTCCGGCTCCCACAATAAAAGATCCACCGGTGCTCGATCATCGAAATCAGTGAAATGATAGAAAACTGCCTGAGGAAGGACATGTGTCGGAGGGTCGTACCTCTTAGGAATAAATGGTCGAACCCTCGGAGGTAGAGCCATAATATCTGGATCATCTCCAGCGCCTGGAGGACCTCCACCTTGAGGAAAGTGACCGGCCATTTCAAAAAATCTGCAAAAATGAGCAAAATGAGCCAAAATTGGAAAAAAGTCAACAAAAGTCAACTCTCGGGAAATGAAAAAGTCAACAAAAGTCAACTCCCGAGAAAATCTTCCAAATGTTGAGACGAACTTACCTCAAGTGGTGAAAATGAGAAAAGAAGCACCGAAATCAAAATTTCATCGGTTCAAAGTGACGAAAACTGAAAGATTTCGCGAAACAACTTTGCGTGGGGCGTTGGAAAATGCGTATAGAGCGCAGATCTGAGAGAGAAAGTGGCCTAGGAAGGAGGAGGAGGCAATTTTGGAGCTGAAGTTATGAGCAAAAGGTGTTTGGCTTTGTGCATTTAAAGAAATGAGAGTGAAAGGACAAAATTGCCTCGGATTTGGGCTAGGTGGTCCGCCGACCACCTTTTCTGGTAGGCCGACCACCCCCTTCCCAAAAACCTGGTCGGTGGTGTTCCCAAGATGGTCTCCAAGGTCTCTGCAAATTTTGGTGATGATCGGAGTCCCCGGCACCCGAGAAAGTACAAGGAAAGTGCACTTTTCGTCATAAAATCCCTCTGCGGGAACTTCAACTCCAACTTTCGATGCGTGCCTCATCGTTACTCATCAAGAGCGAGGTGTATCCTTTTTGAATACGTTGTGACCCTTCCGGGAGGTAAACCGGGGGTCGCGATTGAGTCGCACTCGTCAAAACTTGCATTTCTTTGCTCGTTGTTTCGTGTCAAACACGCATTCGAATTTGCACTTATCTTGCATTGTTATGAACGTCACTTGCATTCTCATGCATACCACTTGCATTGTTGTGCACGTTCCATGGGTGTTGTCATACCCTCACGCTTGATTTGCGTTGTCACGCACGTGTCTCTCGTATTGCGATGCATTTTCCCATCGGCACCCTGTTTGTCTACATTCGATATAGCGTTGAACATGTGTTGCTAACTATGTTGTGCTTGTTAAGTTCCTCTCTTTTGCAGGCACGATATTGTATGTACGGTTCATTTGAAGCTGGTGCGACCAAACGAGCCGCACAGGTATTGTATCTTCTCCGTGTGAGACGTGGCGAGAATTGAATAATTCTCCGCATTCTTAAACTGCATGAAATGTAGTTGTTGCTTTGTATTCTTGCTTAAAACTGTTGCATGTGCGCTTCATTACAGCTTGCTGTTTTGCATGATCATGAGTTACATTCAGCTTTGTGCATATCGTTTTGCATTTCCCCCCCCCCTTCGGGCACATTTCTTTGTTATCGAGTATGTTTGTCTAAGTCTTCGGCCTTGTCAGAAATGGGTCGTCTCGGGGCTTTGACATTCACTCCCGTCACGTATGACTTTTGAGTTTTGTCAAAGAGGGGCAACTGTAGACACCCCATTTTTGACCGACCTTAAGACTTAGACATCACCAATTGAGCGCTCGGTGATGTTGCATATTTTGCTCGTTCTGGAGTTTCAGAGTCTCGGCTGCGAGCCTTGCCTCTGGACTTCTGGGCTCTTTTGTGCTCTGTCTCGGTTTGCGAACCGGTTCCCGTTTTCTCTATTTTCTATTCCTAAAGGGAAGGAGAGGTCTCGTAGACTATCTCTCAGTGGCCGTAGGCTACGCTTCGTGGTCGTAGGCCATTTTTCCCGTTTAGAGGCTGGATTTAGGTTTTTGAACCGTCGATTCGCGTTCGGTTAACGGCTAATTACCTCCGTTTGCTCCGATTTTTGGTACACAATTTGTTTCCTCTCCTTAGAGGGTCACTATGGCCCAGGAGACCACCTTCGTGGTCATACGCCACCTCCGGTGCTTAACAGCCTATTTTTGAGGCCCCGAACTGCACGTTTTGGCCCCCGAACCTTCGTTTTGCATCGGTTTGGGTTCATTTTTGGTATGGACCTTTGTTTCATTGCTAGGGAGATGGTGGGATGGTGGGAGGCCACCTTTTCCCCTGAAAAACCAGTTTTCTCATTTTCTCTCTCCTAAAGCCGATTTTTTCTGACAGAAAGCTAGTTTTTCTTACCTTTGAGCCACAATTTCTGGTTTTTCACACCACCATTGTGTTATGCTCACCTGGGAGGCCACCAATATGGGTAGGCCGACCAGTAATTCTTCTTGACCCTTTTGAACCCCCCTAAAAAGCTGGTTTTTCTCTCTCTTGGACCACATTTTCTGGTTTTCCACCATACAGCTAGAAGGCCACCTTTTCTTCTTGAACCTTTTGACCCCTGGTCAGCCGACCAAGGGAGGTGGCCGGCCGACCACCTTGGCCTTTTGAACCTGGTCGGCCAGTCTTGTCTCCTTGAGTGCATTCCAGCTGTGCCAGCTGTTTTGCACCTGACCCACTGTCCGAGGGTTTTATCCTTGTTTTGATCCTTTTAAAGGTAGTTTTGCACCCTTTGCTTAGCTTCCAAAGAAAATTTGACCCTTTGGTCAAGCTTCTTGAGGAAGCTTGACCCTTTTGGTCTAGCTTCCTCAAGAAGCTTGACCCTTTTGATCAAGCTTCTTTTAGAAGCTTTGACCCCCTCTCATGGCTTCTCCAAGAAGCCTCACCTCTCTCCCTCTATAAAACACACCTTCCACCTCCATTTTCAAGGGTTAGAAGCTTTGGGCTAGAGCATACATACAACTCCCTCTATCTCTATACTTCAAACCTCCAAACACTCATATTCTTGGCCATTTTACCCTACACCTCTTAGCCTACCACCTCCCTCATCCATTCCAGCACCTTGGAGGTCATTTGCAGAGGTTGAAAGCTCACCAACTTGGTCCAGAAGTTACTGGAGGTCGGCTCTACAAGGGTAAGTCTTCATTTTCCCTTTTCTAGCCTTATTTTATTTCATTACTTAGCCCCATTTGCAAGAATTTTTGGGCCTCAACCTAAACTGTAAAGTGTCTTATTTTGAGCTTCTCTTCAACTTTGTTTAAGTGCACTTCGCTATTTGAGGTCATCTACTTCCCCTTACCCTCTATCTCTCTTTTAGGGCTATTTTTGCATCATATTTTAGCCTATTTGTGAATATTTTTGAGATTTTTCATAAACTGAAAAAGATCTTGTTTTAATCTCCTCTTCAAGTTTGGTTCAGGTTTCTTCTCTATTTGGGGTCATCTTCCCCCTATGCATGCTTCATCTCTTCATGATTAGGGCTATGCATTAGAGCACTTGCATTGGCCATGGTTTGGCCTCTTAGCCACTAAAATCCAGTGGATTTTTAGTGGCTTAGATGTATTTTTGAGAGCCAAAATCAAAGGGGGGTGACCCCCTCTCTCCTTGTCTTTTTTGGTGGTTTTGTTGGCCTTCCAAACGGGCCCCTTTTTGCATGCTTTGAAGTCATGTTTCAGGCCATGTTCTGAGGGTTTTGAGGTCCACCTTAGCTCTTTCCAAGGCCCTTTTGGCCATATTTTATGTCTATGATGCATGTATAGAGCAATCCTATTCAAGGATTTCAAAGGGCCTTCCATTTGCTTGTTTCTTAGACCGATTCCAGGGCCTATTTGGTGAGTTTTAGGGCTGTCATAATCCATTTCTAGAGTTTTTTTTGCCATGCTAAATGTCTATCTTGTATGTGTTGAGTAACCTCTTCCATGGCCCTTCAAGGGAACTCATCATTTTTGCATGTGTTGGCTACATTCCAGTGGTTATTTGGGCATATTTTGACATGTTTTATTCACTGTTTTTGGCTGGTTTGTTCAGTTCTCATATGCTTCATATACATGCCATGTAAACCATGCTTGCTAGCCAATGTTGCATGTTGTTTTAGCCCATCATGTTAGCATTTTATGGCCATGCTTTAAACTAGTAATGTGCATGTTTTAGGACTGCCTTGGCTCTGTCTTTGTGCTTCATAGTCAAATAATGCTTGCTTTGCATGGTTATGGTTCAAATAATGTGCCTAGTTTTGAGTTTCGGGGCCCCCTAGCTTGCATTGTGTGCCATATTTGCACGTTTCGGGACCCTATTTCATGCTATTTTGGAGCTGTAATTTATGCTATTCCATGTCATGTTTCATCCTCGTCATGCTTTGGTAGAGAGGCATTTGATGCCTTAGGTTCGGTCCTTGGCATTCGTGCATGTGTGCATGCATTTCGGTTCTCTCATTTCCATCACATGGCCACTGATGTGAGTGTGGCTGAGGTCCACTCATGTTGGTGTAAGTCCATCGTGCATTGTGTATGCCATTTCGGTTCATAGCATTGCGTATGCTAGGTTGCATGTTAGAGCATTGTGTATGCCATGTTACATCGAGCATTGTGTATGTCATTTCATAGCATTGCGTATGCAAGGTTGTATGTTAGTCGTATTGTGTATGCCATCTCATTTGCATCGTGTTTGGGATAGGAGTTAGCCCAAGCACGGGAAACGAGGGACATTTCGTGTTTCAAGTGACGGAACATGTCTCAATTCCCAGTCGCCGACACTCCGGATTACCCATGATGGAGTTTAGGTCTTGTTGTGTTTTCATGTGCATTCATTTCACATCGAGTCGTGCAATTCGACTCCTCAACCATCATGCATCGAGATGCATGATTGGTGGCACGAGGATCGAGGACTACACTCCTTGAAGATTAGTCATGCATACATATGTGAAAATATTTTTCCATGCCCCTTTCTTGCTCTCTGTTGTAGCAAACCAGAAATCAACAGCCTTCTAGAGCTTTGCACAGCATTCCGGGATTAATTGCAAACAGAGGCAAATCGGGGCATCGCAATGGATTTCTGCGCCAGGCAACTCAAGCATGCATCATTCATCATCCGAAATAGAGTTGAGGCGGTCCATGGGCTTGTATGCTAATTTACTACTTTCTTAGTTAATTTGTTAATTAATTAGGGTTTTGTACTTATTCGGACTGTATTTATTTATTCGGACTGTATTATCTATTCGGACCCTCCGAGCGAGGGCAATTGTGTAATAAGTGTGCGTGTGTGTGTGATGTATGTCTTCCAACCCCACGTCTTTCTCCCTTTTTTTTACCAGCTTATGATGGTTAGATTAGGGCATATTTCAATTAGCACACTTATGCTTGCATGTTTGCATCATTCATCTGTTTTTTGCATGCACCGGGCTCGGTACATCATACTAAATGCATTTGTATTTCAATTCCAAGTTGAATACATGTTAGCTGTAGCATCATCATATGCCGTCTTAGAATAGCTAAGCCTATTGTAGTTGCATTTTTGCATGTGTTGCATTAGGCATTTATGCATAGTTAGGATCATGCATGGATTTCTAACATAACTTCTGTTTTGGCTTGGAGTACTTGGTAAGCTTTTATGCTTTAGCATCCTTGCATGTGTGTGAGTGACTGCCATGATAGCATGCTTTCCATGAGACTATGTGCTTATATGATATAACTGCCTGAATGCCTGTGGGTGAAGGTTAGGTTATTTGGATTGGAACAATTCATTGACTGTGAGTTTTAAGCCCACTAGATAGTGGCAAATCACCATGTTTTCTAAGCCCACCTGAGGATGGAAAATCCATATTTTAGCCTACTTGCGAGTAGCACCTTCAAACCGTTTTCAAAAACAAACATGAAATGTTTTGTTCCAATTAAGGCGATCCAGTCTATACTTGTATGCTGTGCGCATCATATAGTAAATCTAGGCTAATAACCGGAATAAGAACGCATAATGTTTTCAAAACTAGATATCATGGTTAGTAAAGGCCGATCTTTGATCGGGCGGCGAGAATGCTCACGGTGACCTTCCCCAATCGTACCCAAGTTCCCGAGCCGAGGCAACTTTGGTGATGACGGACACGTGGCCTTAGGCAACGAGTCAGGGTTTCCTAAATTCCCCCAAAATAAATATTTAGGTGGCAACTCTGTATCTGGCAAAGCAGTCCATGTTTGGCACTTCTTTCAAAAAATCTATTTTCCAAAATGATTTGCCGAAATTGGACTCTTTGATGATTCATCGGTCTTGCATTGCACTCTGCGAGATTAGATACAGGATCGTGACTTTGAGTTTTGAACTGTAGTGAGCCCAAACAAACAAAACGGGATTTCCCTCCCGGGAAGTCACCTATAGTGCAGAATGAAATGAATAAGCTACGTGCAAATGAAATGAATGAGCTGCATGTTCAGAAATCAGAAAGTGTGTGCTGCGTGTTCACCTTCAATTTGGGCTGCGTGTTCAAATGTCTACCAAGTGTGTGCTGCGTGTTCACCTTCAATTTGGGCTGTGTGTTCATCATCGAAGTTTGGGCTGCGTGTTCAAATGTCTACCAAGTGTGTGCTGCGTGTTCACCTTCAATTTGGGCTGTGTGTTCATCATCAGAGTTCGGGCTGCGTGTTCAACCTTCTACCAAGTGTGTGTTGCGTGTTCACCTTCAATTTAGGCTGTGTGTTCAGAAAGTCAGAGTTTGGGCTGCGTGTTCAACCTTCTACTAAGTGTGTGCTGCGTGTTCACCTTCAATTTGGGTTGTGTGTTCAGAAAGTCAGATTTCGAGCTGCGTGTTCAACCTTCTACCAAGTGTGTGCTGTGTGTTCACAATCAATTTATGGGCTGCGTGTTCAGAAATTCAAGTGATTGAGCTGTGTGTTCGAGATGCAAACAGAGTACTGTGTTTTAAACCAAGTGTTCAAAACGAGCAGATAAGCATACATGGCATGAAATACATAGAAGATGCAGAATATAAGGCAGGAAATGCAAAAAGTAAAGTACATACCTCCCGCGCCTGATAGGAGAGGTGGGACTCTGGCTCCCGCAATAAAAGATCCACCGGTGCTCGATCATCGAAATCAATGAAATGATAGAAAACTGCCTGAGGGAGGACATGTGTCGGAGGGTTGTACCTCTCAGGAATAAATGGTTGAACCCTCGGAGGCAGAGCCATAATATCTGGTTCATCTCTGGCACCTGGAGGACCTCCACCTTGAGGAAAGTGACCGGCCATTTCAAAAAATCTGCAAAAAGGAGCAAAAATGAGCCAAAATTGGAAAAAGTCAACTCTCGGGAAATGAAAAAGTCAACAAAAGTCAACTCCCGAGAAAATCTTCCAAATGTTGAGACAAACTTACCTCAAGTGGTGAAAATGAGAAAAGAAGCACCGAAATCAAAATTTAATCGGTTCAAAGTGACGAAAACTGAAAGATTTCGCGAAACAACTTTGCGTGGGGCGTTGGAAAATGTGTATAGAGCGCAGATCTGAGAGAGAGAGTGGCCTAGGAAGGAGGAGGAGGCAATTTCGGAGCTGAAGTTATGAGCAAAAGGTGTTTGGCTTTGTGCATTTAAAGAAATGAGAGTGAAAGGACAAAATTGCCCCGGATTTAGGCTAGGTGGTCGGCCGACCACCTTTTCTGGTAGGCCGACCACCCCCTTTCCAAAAACCTGGTCGGTGGCCTCCCCCTTGGACCAAACTAGGTCGGTGGTGTTCCCAAGATGGTCTCCAAGGTCTCTGCAAGTTTTGGTGATGATCGGAGTCCCCGGCACTCAAGAAAGTACAAGGAAAGTGCACTTTTCGTCGTAAAATCCCTCTGCGGGAACTTCAACTCCAACTTTCGATACGTGCCTCATCGTTACTCATCAAGAGCGAGGTGTATCCTTTTTGAATATGTTGTGAACCTTCCGGGAGGTAAACTGGGGGTCACGATTGAGTCGCACTCGTCAACACTTGCATTTCTTTGCTCGTTGTTTCGTGTCAAACACGCATTCGAATTTGCACTTATCTTGCATTGTTATGCACGTCACTTGCATTCTCATGCATACCACTTGCATTGTTGTGCGCGTTCCATGCGTATTGTCATACCCTCACGCTTGATTTGCGTTGTCACGCGCGTGTCTCTCACATTGCGATGCACTTTCCCATCGGCGCCCTGTTTGTCTGCATTTGATATAGCGTTGAACATGTGTTGCTAACTATGTTGTGCTTATTAAGTTCCTCTCTTTTGCAGGCACGATATTGTATGTACGGTTCATTTGAAGCTGGTGCGACCAGACGAGCCGCACAGGTATTGTATCTTCTCCGTGTGAGACGTGGCGAGAATTGAATAATTCTCCGCATTCTTAAACTGCATGAAATGTAGTTGTTGCTTTGCATTCTTGCTTAAAACTGTTGCCTGTGCGCTTCATTACAGCTTGCTGCTTTGCATGATCATGAGTTACATTCGGCTTTGTGCATATCGTTTTGCATTTTGCCCCCCGCCTGCGGGCACATTTCTTTGTTATCTAGTATGTTTGTCTAAGTCTTCGGCCTTGTCAAAAATGGGTCGTCTCGGGGCTTTGACATTCACTCCCGTCACGTATGACTTTCGAGTTCTATCAAAGAGGGGCAACTGTAGACACCCCATTTTTGACAGACCTTAAGACTTAGACGTCACCAATTGAGCGCTCGGTGATGTTGCATATTTTGCTCGTTCTGGAGTTTCAGAGTCTCGGCTGCGAGCCTTGCCTTTGGACTTCCGGGCGCTTTTTTGCTCTACCTCGGTTTACAAACCGGTTCCCCTCATAGACTATCTCTCAGTGGCCGTAGGCTACGTTTCGTGGTCGTAGGCCATTTTTCCCGTTAGGAGGCCAGTTTCCGATTTTCGAAGCCGTCGGTCGTGCGCCTCGGTTCGAGACTGCCTAATTACCTCCGTTTGCTCTGGTTTTTGGTACACACCTTGTTTCCTCTCCTTAGAGGGACACTGTGGCCCGGGAGACCACCTTCGTGGTCATACGCCACCTCTGGTGCATAACAGCTTGTTTTCAAGGTCCTAGACTACGCGTTTTGGCCCCCGAACCTTCGTTTTGCATCGGTTTGGGTTCATTTTTGGTATGGACCTTTGTGTCATTGCTAGGGAGATGGTGGGATGGTGGAAGGCCACCTTTTTCCCTGAAAAACCAATTTTCTCATTTTCTCTCTCCTCAAGCCGATTTTTTCTGACAGAAAGCTGGTTTTTCTTACCTTTGAGCCACAATTTCTGGTTTTTCACACCACCATTGTGTTGTGCTCACCTGGGAGGCCACCAATATGGGCAGGCCGACTAGTAATTCTTCTTGACCCTTTTGAACCCCCCTAAAAAGCTGGTTTTTCTCTCTCTTGGACCACATTTTCTAGTTTTCCACCATACAGCTGTGTTGCACTCATCTGGGAGGCCACCTTTCTGGGGTGGCTAGCCAGCTTTTCTTCTTCAACCTTTTGACCCTTGGTCGGCTGACCAAGGGAGGTGGCCGGCCGACCACCTTGGCCTTTTGAACCTGGTCGGCCAGTCTTGTCTCCTTGAGTGCATTCCAACTGTGCCAACTGTTTTGCACCTGACCCACTGTCCGAGGGTTTTATCCTTGTTTTGATCCTTTTAAAGGTAGTTTTGCGCCCTTTGCTTAGCTTCCAAAGGACTTTGGTCAAGCTTCTTGAGGAAGCTTGACCCTTTTGGTTTAGCTTCCTCAAGAAGCTTGACCCTTTTGGTCAAGCTTCTTTTAGAAGCTTTGACCCCCTCTCATGGCTTCTCCAAGAAGCCTCACCTCTCTCCCTCTATAAAACACACCTTCCACCTCCATTTGCAAGGGTTAGAAGCTTTGGGCTGGAGCATACATACAACTCCCTCTATCTCTATACTTCAAGCCTCCAAACACTCATATTCTTGGCCATTTTACCCTAAACCTCATAGCCTACCACCTCCCTCATCCATTCCAGCACCTTGGAGGTCATTTGCAGAGGTTGAAAGCTCAACAACTTGGTCCAGAAGCTGCTGGAGGTCGGCTCTACAAGGGTAAGTCTTCGTTTCCCATTTTCTAGCCTTATTTTGCTTCATTACTTAGCCCCATTTGCAAACATTTTTGGGCCTCGACGTAAACTGTAAAGTGTCTTATTTTGAGCTCCTCTTCAACTTTGTTTAAAGGCACTTTGTTGTTTGAGGTCATCTACTTCCCCTTACCCTCTATCTCTCTTTTAGGGCTATTTTTCCATCATATTTTAGCCTTACTTGTGAATATTTTCGGGATTTGTCATAAACTGAAAAGGATCTTGTTTTAATCTCCTCTTCAAGTTTGGTTAAGGTTTCTTTTCTGTTTGGGGTAATCTTCCCCCTGTGCATGCTTCATCTCTTCATGATTAGGGCTATGCATTAGAGCACTTGCATTGGCCATGGTTTGGCCTCTTAGCCACTGAAATCCAGTGGATTTTTAGTGGCTTAGATACATTTTTGAGAGCCAAAATCAGAGGGGGGTGACCCCCTCTCTCCTTGTCTTGTTTGGTGGTCTTGTTGGCCTTCCAAAGTGACCCCTTTTTTCATTCTTTGAAGTCATGTTTCAGGCCTCATTCTGAGGGTTTTGAGGTCTTTCTTAGCTCTTTCCAAGGCCCTTTTGGCCATATTTTATGTCTATGATGCATGTATAGAGCAATCCTATTCAAGGCCTTTCAAAGGGCCTTCCATTTGCATGTTTCTTAGACCAATTCCAGGGCCTATTTGGTGAGTTTTAGGGCTGTTATAATCCATTTCTAAATTTTTTTTGCCATGCTAAATGTCTATCTTGTATGTGTTGAGTAACCTCTTGCATGGCCCTTCAAGGGAACTCATCATTTTTGCATGTGTTGGCTACATTCCAGTGGTTATTTGGGCATATTTTGACATGTTTTATTCACTATTTTTGGCTAATTTGATGAGTTCTCATATGATTCATATACATGCCATGTAAACCATGCTTGCTAGCCAATGTTGCATGTTGTTTTAGCCCACCATGTTAGCATTTTATGGCCATGCTTTAAACTAGTAATGTGCATGTTTTGGGACTGCCTTGGCTCTGTCTTTGTGCTTCATAGTCAAATAATGCTTGCTTTGCATGGTTATAGTTCAATACATGTGCCTAGTTTTGAGTTTCGGGGCCCCCTAGCTTGCATTGTGTGCCATATTTGCACGTTTTGGGACCCTATTTCATGTTGTTTTGGAGCTGTAATTTATGCTATTCCATGTCATGTTTCATCCTCGTCATGCTTTGGTAGAGAGGCATTTAATGCCTTAGGTTCGGTCCTTGGCATTCGTGCATGTGTGCATGCATTTCGGTTCTCTCATTTCCATCACATGGCCACTGATGTGAGTGTGGCTAAGGTCTATTCATGTTGGTGTAAGTCCATCGTGCATTGTGTATGCCATTTCGGTTCATAGCATTGCGTATGCTAGGTTGCATGTTAGAGCATTGTGTATGCCATGTTACATCGAGCATTCTGTATGCCATGTTACATCGAGCATTGCGTATGCTAGGTTGTATGTTAGTCGCATTGTGTATGCCATCTCATTTGCATCGTGTTTGGGATAGGAGTTAGCCAAAGCACGGGAAACGAGGGACGTTTCGTACTCCAAGTGACGGAACGTGTCTCAATTCCCGGTCGCCGACACTCCGAATTACCCATGATGGAGTTTAGGTCATGTTGTGTTTTCATGTGCATTCATTTCACATCGAGTCGTGCAATTCAACTGCTCGGCCATCATGCATCGAGATGCGTGATTGGTGGTACGAGAATCGAGGACTACACTCCCTGAAGAGTAGTCATGCATGCATATGTGAAAATACTTTGCCATGCCCCTTTCTTGCTCTCTGCGAAACCAAACCGAATTGACCTTCTAGAGCTTTGCACAGCATTCCGGGATTAATTGCAAACAGAGGCAAATCGGGGCATCGCAATGGATTTTCGCGCCAGACAACTCAAGCATGCGTCATTCATCATCTGAAACAGAGCTGAGACGATCCATGGTCTTGCATGCTAATTTACTGCTTTCCTAGTTAATTTGTTAATTAATTAGGGTTTTGTACTTATTCGGACTGTATTATCTATTCAGACCCTCCGAGCGAGGGCAATTGTGTAATAAGTTTGCGTGTGTGTGTGATGTATGTCTTCCAACCCCACGTCTTTCTCCGTTTTATTTACCAGCTTATGATGGTTAGATTAGGGCATATTTCAATTAGCACACTTATGCTTGCGTGTTTGCATCATTCATCTGTTTTTTGCATGCACCGGGCTCGGCGCATCATACTAAATGCATTTGTATTTCAATTCCAAGTTGAATACATGTTAGCTGTAGCATCATCATATACCATCTTGAATAGCCGAGCCTATTGTAGTTGCATTTTTGCATGTGTTGCATTAGGCATTTCTACATAGTTAGGATCATACATGGATTTCTAACATAACTTCTATTTTGGCTTGGGGTACTTGGTAAGCTTTTATGCTTTAGCATCCTTGCATGTGTGTGAGTGACTGCCATGATAGCATGCTTGCCATGAGGCTATGTGCTTATATGATATAACTGCCTGAATGCCTGTGGGTGAATGTTGGGTTATTTGGATTGGAACAATTCATTGATTGTGAGTTTTAAGCCCACTAGATAGTGGCAAATCACCATGTTTTCTAAGCCCACCTGAGGATGGCAAATCCACATTTTAGCCTACTTGCGAGTAGCACCTTCAAACCATTTTCAAAAACAAACATGAAATGTTTTGTTCCAATTAAGGCGATCCAGTCTATACTTGTATGTTGTGCGCATCATATAGTAAATCTAGGCTAATAACCGGAATAAGAACGTATAATGTTTTCAAAACTAGATATCATGGTTAGTAGAGGCCGATCTTTGATCGGGCGAGCGGAGGTGCTCACGAAGTGACCTTCCCCAATCGTACCCAAGTTCCCGAGCCGAGGCAACTTTGGTGATGACGGACACGTGGCCTTAGGCAACGAGTCAGGGTTTCCTAAATTCCCCCAAAATAAATATTTAGGTGGCAACTCTGTATCTGGCAAAGCAGTCCATGTTTGGCACTTCTTTCAAAAAATCTGTTTTCCAAAACGATTTGCCGGATTTGGACTCTTTGATGATTCATCGGTCTTACATTGCACTCTGTGAGATTAGATACACGACCGTGACTTTGAGTCCTGAGCTGTAGTGAGCCCAAACGAACAAAACGAGATTTCCCTCCCGGGACGTTCGGGGACGTCTACACATACCGTTATAGTCAATGACATAATTAAATGATTAGTTTCAATTCACCTAATCCTCATGCAATTTTTACAATAATCATGGCTATCCTCCATCGATAGCCCAAAACAGATATTTCTAAACAGATATACAATCTTTAAAACAGATAATTCCTCAAATTTTCATAGGTGAGTGATTCAATATCCAGCTCTAATCCAGCCTTACAAACAGACCTCCACTGATTTTAGGACATTGCTCTTGGTCAGCACTGATTTGTATTGGGGTCTGTTTGCTGCTGTCATGTCCCAAACTTGGGAAAGGCGTGTAGTTTTGTTTGGTGTTTTGGGTTGTTTGGCTGGTTTGTTTGGTCGGCTGCATTCAAGAAGATTACATGGCTGTGAGAGTAAAAGACCTCTACCATAGTCCATTTTGCATCTCAATTTCATGCCATCACTCCATTGCTGTAATTGAGGAGTCTGATTAATTGATGTTGCTGGCTCAGAAGTTGGAAGGCTAATTGTGGTGTCTGTTTAATGTTCTGCTTATTGTTTTGCTTCTGTTGTTATCCTTTCTTCCTCTCTTTTGTTGGTTTCTCACCAACTGGCGCTTGGGGTTTTTAGCCCCAAGCTCCTCTTTATTGATGTAATTGTCTACCTTATTGGCTTCATCAATAAAGATTTTCTTTGCTGATCAAAAAAAAAAAAAAAAAAAAAATCCTTTCAATTTCACATTTTTCATACCAATTTCATTATTTTTACAAAATGATTATTCAAGATATATTAGGGAAAAACTTCTCATTCTCTCAATATTGATTCTAAGATTAAAATTGACTATTTTAACACAAGATAACTTCAAAACCAAACCCCATGATCAATTATATGACATCACATAGAAACCCCTCTTTTTAGACTTGAACCCAACCCTAGGTTTCTTCCAAAACACACTAAATCTCACCATTTATCCATAACAACAAATAACTAGGTTAAAGATTATAACAAGGTGTAGAATATCCCTACCTCAGGTGTAGAATATCCCTACCTCAAGTGTAGAAACTCAAAGGAGAAGTGGAGAAACTTCAAAGACACCCAAACTTGACTTTATTCGGATAAAATGGAAGCCCACGGGATGCTCTAACTTTTTATCAAAGGGAGTGGAGTGGTGAGATCACTAGATCTAGTGTAGCAATCCCGGTTTCAATCCCTCTTTTATGTTTAGCCACTTCGACTGGGACGGTCGGGGGTCGAGGGGCGCCCGTCATGGGTCGAGCCGCCGGTCGGCTCGCAGGTTCCAAGGCGCCATCAAGGGGTTGAGGGCGCCTCAAAACAAAAAAAATAATGCATTCAAAGTTCCAGGATGAGTGTGTTGGGAGCTTAGTGTTGCTGCCCAGATTTTTGGGTCTTCGCTCGAGCGAGGGTTTGGTCGCTCGAGCGAGGGATTGCGTCTGGACTGGACCTGAAGGTTGCATTCCTTGGCTCGAGCGAGCTTTTCTTCGCTCGAGCGAGGTTTCAGGTCAGTCGCCGAGCGACCAAGTCTTCGCCGAGCGAGCTTTGTTTATATCGTGACAAAGAACGTTTTGAACATCATTTTTTTTCATCTATTTTGTTTTGAAACCCTAGCAGCCGACTCTCTCTCTCTCTAGGCTTGTCTTCTCTCTAAGAAATCATCTCTTTCTAGTGTGAATCTACCCTAAGTGCTTTGTTAAAAAGATAGAGGGTGTTGAGATCTTCGTTTTAATCTGAAAATCTTTGGATTTGGAGCACGTTGGGTTTTGGTCTTCATCTCCATTTCGGTTCTAACTTTGAGGTAGGGATAACCTACTCCTCCTTATGAGCTTTGTCTTTAAATTTTGGTATTTTGAGATGTTGGAAATTATTGTGTAATTCTTGAGAAAGTTTGGGGCTTTTATGTAATTTTCATAAAATAGGGGTTTTAACTAAACTGAATCTATGGTTGTGTGTAACACTGAAAATGGTAAATTTTGTTATCAAATTGGTGGTTATGAGGCCGTAGGGTCGGTATTGACAATTTTGGGAAATTGCCCTAATTGATTAAATAAATTAATTTGTATAATTAATTTAGGAAATGAGGATTCGAGTTGGGAATGTTGAGATTGGGAAGGTATGGGATTAAAGAGTGTAGTTGAACTATTTATCACTCACCAAGTTGAAATGTTGATATATGTATCCATTTGTGCATTTATTTCCTGTTTAGAGATAATTGCTTTGGGCTATCGGTGGAGGATAGTCGTGATTGTTGTAGACAATGCATGATGATTAGGCAAACTGAAACTAATCAATTGGTTAAGTCACAGAGTATGACGGATAAAAGAATACATTATTGTTATGTATTAATTGAATATGTATATGACCTGTGTATATATATATATATGTTGTGTTGTATTGGAGGAGATAGGGGATGTACTCCACGGTTTAGGGGAAGATAGGGGATGGACCTCTAAACCGGCGGTTTAGGGGAAGATAGGGGATGGACCTCTAAACCGGATATTGTTTGGGAGGAGATAGGGGATGGACTCCATTGATACAGCTTGTATGCTTATCTAGTGATGTGTTGACACAGCTTGTATGCTTGTCTTTGGAAGTGTGGTATATGGAAGTGTTGATATAGCTTGTATGCTTATCTGTTGATGAATTGATATAGCTAGTATGCTTATCTATTGTGAAAGGGAAAATGTCTAATGTTGCTTGGCAGTTCGAGCCATGGTTTGAATTGAGAAATGAATGAGAAATGGAAAATTAAAGAATACTATGGACTTGTATGTCATAAAACAAGAATGTGACCTAAGGGAATGAAATTGATGACCATCTATCAACCGCTAATACTTTAGTCATTGTTCATAGTTGGTTTAGCGTATTTCTCTTGGTCATAGCTCACCCTATACGGGAATATCATTTTCAGGTGCAGATGGGACGTTACCACCAAGGCAATAGCAAGGGTGGATCATTGGGGAGCAAGAGTTTCCTTATTATGCTTTATGTGTGTATAAGTGTTGTTTGTAAAGCCAAGGGCTTAATATGTAATAAATGAGACCCTATTTGTGTAACCAAGCAAGGTCTTGGAAAGATGTAAGCCTATATGGCATTTAGTTGCTTATTAAATTGTGAACTCTGATGTATGACCTTATATTTATTCCTCACATGAGTCATCTTTAATGTTATTATTTTGAGGGCGTTACATCTAGGCCAAAATGTAAAGAGAGAAAGAGAGTGTGTATTTTGGAGTGAGAAAGTCTAGATCGAGGTTTTTAGAAAGTTTTAGAGAGAGAGAGAGAGAGAGGAATGAAAAAGTGATATAAAATGTCACTTTCATGATCTGATGTACGCACAGTCCACTCGAGCGTCGAACACAACATTTTGTTCCGCTCGAGTGCAAAAGTGGTCCACTCGAGCGTAGAATACACACATCCAAAACTTTGCAGACAACAGACAAACCGCTTGTGCGCAAGAAAGCCCGCTCAATCGCCCACCAACTCGAGCATAGGAAACGTCACTCGAGCGTAGAAAACAATCCTCTTGTATTTTGCAGACGTGTGAAGTACTGAGTGTTTGCAAATCCCGCTCGAGCGCAGTAAGGTTCGCTCAAGCGAAAGACCAAAATTCTGGGCAACACAGGATTTTAAAACTAAGTAACCAACATGTTCCAAACGCACTCAAAATGCCCAAATAACCAAATTTAAGAAGGAATCAAGAGCAAATGACAATGAACAACATTCAAAAACCACATGCCCGAGTCTGGAATGCAACAAGCGACGGGTCAAAAATCGGAATCGCTATATTATCACTATCATATGATAAATTAAATTTACGAAACTCATAAAACGAAATGCATTTATATTTTATCATAAATATAATTTTTGTGATTTATTTTTAAGTTTTTATCACTTAAATTATGACATATATTTGTTATTAAGAACTTAGAGCACACAATTAATGACATATGAATAATAAAAAAATTCTTACATGTAACCGTGATAAAAATGAATAAAATTTAATTGATTCTAAATCATTTTTGCTAAATATTGTAGATAATTTTTTTAGATTATTATTTAATTTTAAAAATTAAATTTTGATTATTTATTTATACTCGTGCATAGAATGGGTAATTATGCTAGTATATTATATAAGCAAAAATGGGGTTTTAGTGAAGAGAAATATGAGAGTTCCAAATGCTCAATTTAAATTTTTTAATTTTTCAATTTACAACAACAATTAATAAATCACACATTCAAACACTTTCTATTTTAAACAAAGAATGTATTTTTTATTCCTAAAATCATTCTTTCCTTACAATCAAACAAACAAGGAGTTTTGCAATTAAAAAATAATAATTAATAAATCACGCACTCAAAAAATATTTCGTCATAAAATATTTTTCATTAAAATATTTTAAAATTTTCACCATAAAGTATAAAATGATTTATATAATTAAAATTGTGTAACATATTGTTTTCTTCTCACTATGGCCATTACTACTTAAAGGAATCAAAACTCATTATTTTCCATACCAACCATGCTTCAGACCCCCACTGGGGGTCAACCCCCAGTGAGGTGGCACCATCTCATTTGCTGAAGAAAAAAAAAAAAAATAGTTTTTTTTTTTTGGGCCAATCCCAACCGCCATGACCCCCAGTGACCCCCACTGGGGGTCTCAGGCATTTTTGTTTTCCATATACACTAAACGTTTATATATATATATATATATATATGTTTGTGTGTGTGTGTGTAGATTTACATATATTATAATTGAGTAATTTATATTTTTCAATTTTAAATGATCTATATCTATATTATATATAATTACAATTCAATAGGGTTTCTTTGAGGTTCAAACTCTCAATTAATTTTTTTTCATTTTAATTTTTTTAGTAATGAAAATACTAAAACATTAGTATATTAACAAATGTAATTTACTGTTATCATATGGTAAACTAAAATTACAAAACTTATAAAACGAAATGTACTTACATTTTATCATAAATATAATTTTGCAATTTATTATTTAATTTTTATTAATTAAATTATGGCATGAATTTAACTGATTATAAATCATTTTTACTACATATTTTAAATAATTTTTATATTATTATTTAATTTTGACAAATATACCCGTGCATGAGTAATATGCTAGTTTAAAAGAAGTAAAAATCAATCTTAACCATAAATTGTGTCTTTTGTGTACCTATCATTGCTCTTATGAAACCATCTTCTTCTTCTTAGCAACCTTTAAATTCCCAAAAAAATTTCCAACAAACACCATATCACCATAGAGAAACAAAACTGAGAGAAAAAAAATATAAAAAGAACTCTAGTTAATTTTATCATCATCATATTAAAGACAGAGAGAGAGAGAGAGAGAGAGAGGTTAGAGAAATTACCTCTGAAAAAAATGGTGGAGAGAGAAGGGGAAGTATAAATTACTGAATAAATAATCCTCTGGAGATGGAGACTTGAGGGGAAGTATATATATTTTTAATTACCCCGTTAAAATTATAA
This sequence comes from Camellia lanceoleosa, assembly GCA_025200525.1. Lineage (NCBI taxonomy): Eukaryota > Viridiplantae > Streptophyta > Magnoliopsida > Ericales > Theaceae > Camellia > Camellia lanceoleosa. The sequence goes on along the minus strand of CM045766.1, from coordinate 117,710,492 downwards.
CAAATATTATTTTAAAAATTATTTTTCTATTTAAATAATATTGATTTTTATCTTCACACTTGTATAATTTTGATAGAAGAAAATCAAACTAATGACTTATGAGGTGCACAAGAAGTGTTTACTGATTATTTAGTTGAACATCTATACAATATGACACTAATAATTTGAGAAATAAAAGCTAGACTAGATCATTACAAACAATATTCGTGGACCAAATCATCCACAAAAGCTCCTACGTGGATCCTTTATAAGCTGAATATGTGAGGAAATTTCCAAGAACCAAGCATCATTAGTTGAAAATTCTAAGATTAATTCAATTTTTCTTTCGGTTGCTTTTCATTTGGCCTAATGGTTATGTATTGGTCTAAGATTACGGATTCAAATCCAATGAAAAAATTTAACATATTTTATTTTTTTTCTCATTATAGGGGTTGTATTATGTGATTGTTCAGTTAAGTGTGGTTACTATGTAGTGATATTGTTGGGTTGAGCTAGTGTTAGTAAATTTTTTTGTTAGGTTTCAATCGACACAACCTTAATACAAATTTTACCAACCAAGCAATGATCAAGATATGTGTTGACAATTCAATTGTCCCATTAAATTCTAAAAAATAATTTTCCATTTACCCATCTGAAATTTTGTTTTTGCTATCAAAGAATTTTCACCATGATTAATACAGTTACAAGATGTTTCAATTTTCTTTTGGTAGCTTTTCATCTGGCCTAGTGGTTGTGTACACTATTTGTAATGTGACACTTTTCTTTATTTACGAAAAACCTAGGTTACAGAATAATGTTTATAACTTAAAAGAAAAAGAAACTAATTCCAAGTAATTTAAGTAATTATTTGCTAAATAGTAGTTCACTTGAAAATGTATGCTTTTATAAACATTAGATTATGCGTTATTTTTAAAAAATAAATCTTGTAATCAAGATCACAAAAGACTTATCAAATAGTTTTAGTGGAGGGTTAATTATTGATGTAGAACAAGTGGTTAAACAATTTTTGGAACAATTCGATAAGTAAAAAGTAAATAAAAAGTTAAACTAAGAGTAAAAACGTCACTTTTTTGACGAGTTTGGAATCCTCCCAAATTTTGTATCTTCCTTGTGTATTTAAAGTGTTTTTCATCTATTAAAATGATATCTAGCCTTATGTAATATTTTTCGGTGTGTACACAATACATTTGCATTTAGTTCCTTCACTTCAAATTGTAACAAGCAAATTCTTAAACTTTAAGCTTCAATGTTACTCTTCCATCCATTGGCATTAATAAATTGATAAATAAAAAATAAAAAATAAAAAATAAAAATTGACATATGAACCAAACATGATACTTTTCTTGTCAAATGTCTACACTTTCACCAAAAACTTATTTTGAACATTTCACTTTTAATTGTGTCATAATGTTACATGTAAGTTAATCATAATATGTCTCATTAAAATCAAATGGATGGAAAAATATATAGAAATTTAATGAGGTTGAATGTCATAAAAAAAAAGCATAAAAAACATAATCTGTAATTTCAATTCATCCCCAACAATATAAAAATTGAATATAAATTAAACATTTAAAAAAAAATCTTATATAAAAATTCTAGATGCATAATTTTATTGTCATTGAAGATTTCAGGTCAAAATTAAAGAATACTTGCTTAAAACTCCTAGTCAATATTTGAGAAGACTTTCGATGCCAACTTTTATGGAAACTAGTGACAAATCTAAGCATGTGGGGTAGATTTTTTAAATACTGAAAGACACATGTCACAAAAATTCTAAATTTTGATACTTCTAATTAAATTCCAAATTTTCTATGACTCTAAAAAGTCATGCATTTCTTTTTCCACATAATTTAATTTCGTTTACAAAAATTCCTCTAAGACTTTTCAACAATCCATTTTTTTCCACATAAAAGACTTGTAATTAGGTTCACTAAATATTCTTATGTGGTCCAATCAAAAAAAGTATAATAATAGTGTTGTTTAATACAACTTATTATAAATTAAAAACTGATAATCTAAAAATCGAAGTCAAAAGCACCCCGTCGCCCAATTTTTAGAAATCTTTTTTCAACTTATTTTAAGTTATTTATGCCTAATAAAAAAGCAAAAATTGTACCAAACATAAGTAAAAGTTGTACCAACAGTCTGTGCCTACAAAAACTATAAACAACTCAGGTAGACTGCATCAAATAGGCAAAGAAAAAATTTACCCAAAGCATCTTTAGCACCAAAAAAACAACACAAAACAAAACAAACAAACAAAAATAAAAGTGTGATAAGAGAGGATTACTAAAGACTTACGGAAGCATTGTCGTATACTTCTAAATTAATTTTACTGAAAAATCAAACTTATAAAAAAAAATAAGGGCAAATTATATTAATAGTCCTTATATTTTGATCGTTACGTCATTTTAATCCCTATAATTTCAATTGATTAGATTTTGATCTTAAATTTATGATTTTGTCACAATTTAGTCCAATTGAATACAATTGTTAGCATTTTTTAATAAAAAATAAGGACATAAGTGGCATGTGTCATGATTTAAAAGGAAAAATTATAAGTTTACTCAACTCAGTGAATTAAGTTCAATCAATTCGGTAATAATTTTTTTATCAAAAGTACTAATGGTATTATTAATTTGACCAAATTGACATAAAATCTAAAATTAAGGATCAAAATTGAGCTAATTGACAATATAGGGACCAAAATGACTCAAGTGACAAAATGTAAGGACTACCGGTGTAATTTTCCCAAAAAATAATTTTATGGTTATCCAATCAAGATTATTAAAGACGGTGAGGAAATACATGCACGTCATGTTTTCTAATACTAAAAAATTTATGACAAAAATTCTAATTTGTGAAGCTTCCAGTTAAATTCCAATATATTTCCACAAATTTGTGAAGTGAAAGCTAGATCAATATAAACAATATTCGAGGACCAAATCATCCGCTAAATATGTGAAAACATTTCAAAGGATCAAGCGTTAGTTGAAAATTATAAGATTAATATAGCGATAAGAGCTTTCAAAGGACTAAGCGTTAGTTGAAAATTATAAGATTAATACGATGACAAGAGCTTTCAATTTTTCTTTGGATTTCTTTTCAATTATTAATTTATGGTCAGTTTGAATTTTCTCAAAGTTAGTCATCTGACTTGATAGAACAATTTGGGTTTGGTGGATATCCATTTTAGGATCGATCTTGATGATTCAAACTGCTCACTTTTTAAAATTCGTTGAATAGAAAATTCATATAAAATATTGTAACGCCCTCAAAATAATATATAAAACCCATCACTTTAGACATGCATTGACATAAGAGAAATCAACCATTTCGATTCATCAGAGTTTTCCTTACAACAGTATTACATGTTAACAACAAAAGCAATTGTCCTACGGGCTTACAGCTTTCCAAGTCAACACTTGGTTACACAAAAGAAGAGTACTAACTTTATACAAAAGAAGCCCTTGGCTTGATATACATGTAATACAAACAAACAAACAAACAAAAAGAGTCTTCAACTCTCATCATCATCCAATCTATGTCCTTGGAGATGGCATGCTACCTGTATCTGAAAATAATGTCCCATATAGGATGAGCCAACGCCCAGTAGAGATATGCTAAACACAGTATGAGCAGTAACTAAGACATCAGCAATTGATAAATGTTTAATTCCCATTAATCAATCCATAATTTATTTCCATTACATGACCACTATGTCTATGTTCCCTTTCATTTTCCATTTCTTTTTCAACTTTGAGTTTGAAAACAAGGCTCAACACCTAGCCAGATAACTTAATGAGTTTTAGACTCATCTTTAAAACACTTTCGAAATTCAAGACGGATATACATTGTAATGCTGTATCGATAACACATAAATCATTTCTACATTTTACGAAAGATACACATTTCGGTGCTGTATCAACATAACATAGAATCACTTCTATGCTTCACAATTGATAACGATATACATTTTAGTGTTATATCAAACCAATTCGAACTCTTCCATAATCAACACTTGATACACATTGTAGTGATGCATCAATGTCACACAAAAGTCCGGTTTAGAGGTCCATCCCCTATCTTCCCCTAAACCGTGGAGTACATCCCATATCTCCTCCCACACAACACATGTATATAAACATAGATCATATACAATCAATCAATACATAAAGTTAATGTATTATTCCAGTCGCTATATTCGATAGCATACTCAAACTATTAGTTTTAGTTTGCCTAATCATCATGCATTGTCTACAACAATCAAAATTACCCTCCACCGCTAGCCCAAGCAATTATTTCTAAATAGATAATAAAAGCTCCAACAGATAAATTATCAATGTTTTCAAAAGTGAGCGATTAACAAATCCAACTCTACCATTTCATAATGTAATGAGTTAATTTCATTATTTCCAACTCAATTCCATAAATCCACAACCTTTTTCCAAATTAACTATACCAATTAATTTATTCAACAAATTAGGGTTTTCTGCCCTCTTTTCCAATAACAACCCAATGGTCCATAAATCAACGACCAACAACAATATCATTACTTTGAAACTCAAAACACACATTTTAGAATCAAAATAATAAAACACTCTTTTAACATTTTGAAACCCTAAGTCCCAAAATTTACCCAACTTCAACACTTTATCAAAACAACCAAAAATCTATGTCAAAGACCATAAGAGTGAGTAGGAATCCCTACCTCAAAAGTTGACACCCAACAAAGAAGATGAAGAAAACGAAAATACTCTAAATTCCGAGATTCTTGGATCAAAAGATAGCCCTCGACGATCAACAACTTTTTTGTAAAGGCCAAAGGTGAGGAAACAACTCCTACTAGATCAATACCTAGAGAGAAGGCAAGGTTCTAGAGAGAGAGGCTCAACAATGGAGTTTTGGAAAAGTAAGAGAGAGAAAAGGATGTGAAAAAGTGATCCAAAAGGTCGGATCTCGGTTTTATATAAGAGTCGCCCCGCTCAAGCATGGAAACCCCCACTCGAGCGTCACTTACAGACTCCTGCTCGAGCGTAAAAAATCCCACTTGAACGGCGGATACACACTTCCAGAACTTTTGCTGAACCAAGTCCCCGCTCGAGCGTTACACACAAACTCACGCTCGAGCGTCAAAACGCCCGCTCGAGCGTCCAACACTACAGTGGAAATACTGGAAGATGGAAAATCACGCTCGAGCGTCAAAACTCCTGCTCGAGCGGAGAAGCAACAACGAAGGGCCCGCTCGAGCGTCAAAAGCTCCGCTCGAGTGTGAAGGCAAAAATCTGGGCAACTACTCTTGGTCTCTAAGTTCAACCAACCTGTAACAAACCTGCCCAACACATCCTATAACTCAAATACAAAGTACGAAAGGATGCAAACAAGATATAAGCAACTACTAACATCCACGGAAACAAGTCTGGATCACTGTACACAAGAGGAAAAACCCGGGATCGCTATAAATATTAAGGTGATCGCACATCAATAGTTATATGTTTGAATAACATTTACATTACAAAAAAATAGATGGTTATTTTTAAATTTATATTTATCGTCTATTTTTTTAAGACAAATATGATTGAAACATATAGCTACTGATGTCAGATGATCTTGATTTTTTGTATGAATATTTTACTTAAAAAAGTCGTAAAAAAGTGAATAATTTAAATTATCGAGATTGACTTCAAAACAAGTTATGGGTGCCAACCTAGTTGGGATGCATAGCTTGGACAATGATGCAACTTCTTTCCAAGCTTTTGTACTTATTGTGTTTTAATGAAATATATATTTGTTTGCTGCTCAAAAAAAAAAAAAAAATGTTGAATAGTCAACTTGAGAGAATCCAACCCCTTAATTTATTTATTATATTGATTGAGAAGGGAGGGTTTGCACCAATGAAACATCTTATTATAAGAAATTTCCTTCTTCAATTATCTCATTATTCATCTGTCCATCTCTTTCTTCAATAATGAAGTACAATATTTTGAAAGATTTTCACAAAGAATAATGATATATATATATTATAGAAAAAATCCATACGAAATGATGTAAGTTTGTAGTCCTTTTTTTTCAAGCAAAAAACACCTAATGGTAGTTTTTAATTGCAAAAATTTCATATTATATTATTTTTTTTAGTTTTATTTATAAAAATTAAGTTTTGAATCATTTTTTGTTTTTAATAATATGGTAAAAGCTTATATAGTTTATTATTTGTTATCTGAAGAAGACCCGATCCGTTAAGAAGTCTGATCCAAAATATCATTTTGCTAATATTTATATTTTTCAATTTTAAAGAATATATATCTATATTAATTACAATTCAATAGGGTTTCTTTGAGATTCAAACTCTCAACTAATTTTTTTTTAATTTTAATTTTTTTTAATAATGAAAATACTAAAACATTAGTATATTAACAAATGTAATTTACTATTATCATATGGTAAACTAAAATTGCAAAGCTTATAAAAACGAAATGTACTTATATTTTATCATAAATATAACTTTTGTAATTTATTATTTAATTTTTATTAATTAAATTATGACATGAATTTAATTGATTATAAATCATTTTTACTACATATTTTAAATAATTTTTATAATATTATTTAATTTTAACAAATATACCCGTGCATGGGTAATATGCTAGTTTAAAATAAGTAAAAATCAACCTTAACCACAAATTGTGTCTTTTGTGTACCTATCATTCCTCTTATGAAACTTGTTGAAAGTAAGATTGATGGATGGCAGCCACCATATTTGAAATTGGATGGCAGCCACCATGTTGAACACATGTTTCCTAAATGGTCAAAGATTGCTGCATGAATTGTAGGCTTTCACATTGTATTATTGTATGCTTTTACATTATCTAGGTTATCTATAAATAGCTAATTGTAGACGTCCCCGAACGCCCTGGGAGGGTTAAGTCCCGTTCCGTTCATATTGGGGTCACTACAGTTCAAGGACTCAAATGTCACGGTTCTTAATCTTGAACCAAAGAGTCCAAATCCGGCAAATCGTTTCGAGAAAACTAATTTTTGAAAGAAGTGCCAAACATGGACTGCTTTACCAGATACAGGGTCGCCACCTAAATGTTTTTTAATGGGAAATTTAGGAAACCCTGACTCGGTGCCAAAGGCCACGTGTCCGTCATCACCAAAGTTGCCTCAGCTCGGGAACTTGGGTACGATTGGGGAAGGTCACTTCGTGAGCACCCCCGCTCACCCAGTCAAAGACCGGCCTCTACTAACCATGATATCTGATTTTGAAAACATTGTGCATTCTTATTCCGGTTATTAGCCTAGGTTACTATGTGATGCGCACAGCATACAAGTATAGACCGGGTCGCCTGAATTGGGACAAAACATTTCATGTTCATTTTTAAAAGATGGTTTGCTACTCGCAGGTAGGCTTAAAATGCAGATTTTGCCACCCTCGGGTGGGCTTAGAAAACATGATTTTGCCACTGTCTAGTGGGCTTAAAACAAACATTTGATGAATTATTCCAATCCAAATAACACAACCTCCACCCACAGGCATTCAAGGCAGTTATATCACATAAGCAGTTAGCCTCATGGTAAGCATGCTATTCATGGCAACACTCACACGCATGCAAGGATTCTAAAGCATAAAACTCACCGAGTACTCCAAGCCAAAACAGAAACTCATTAGAAATCATGCATGATCCTAAAGTATACAGAAATGCCTAATGCAACACATGCAAAAATGCAAACTATAGCAGGCTCGGCTATTCTAAACATGGCATATGGAATGCTACAACTAACACGTATTCAATTTGGAATTGAAATACAAATGCAGTTTGTATGATGCGCCGAGCCCGGTGCATGCAAAAACAGATGAATGAATGCAAACATGCTATCATACTGTATGTTAATTGAAATATGCCCTAATCTAACCATCATAAGCAGGTAAATAAAAGGGAAGAAAGACGTGGGGTTGGAAGACATACATCACACTCACGCACACTTATTACAATTATGCCCTCGCGCAGAGGGTCCGAATAAATATACAGTTCCGAATAAAAGAATAGTACAGTCCAAATATGTACAAATTCCTAATTAATTAACAAATTAACTAAGAAAATAAATAAACTAGCATGTAAGCCAGGGACTGCCTTGATTCCATTCCGGATGATGAATGATGCATGCCCGGGTTGCCTTTGCGCGGAAATCCATGACGATGCCCCAATTAGCCTCTGTTTGCACCTGTTCTTGAAATGCGTGCCAAATCTCGGAAGACTGCTGATTCTTGATTTTGCTGCACCAAAGAGCAGGAGAGGGGCATAGCAATGTATTTTCACAAATATATGCATGCCTCGATCCTCGTGCCACCAATCACGCATCTCGATGCATGATGGCCGAGGAGCCAAATTGCACAACTCAATATAGAATGAATGCATATGAACACTACAACAAAACCTAACTCCATCATGGATAATTCGGAGTGTCGGTGACTTGGGAATCGAGACGCGTTCCGTCACTCGGAGTACGGAGCGCACCTCGTTTCCCGTGCCCGAGCTAACTCCTATCCTGAACACAATGCGATATGCATGATATGCATGAAATGCAACTAATATACAACCTAGCATGCGCAATGCTATGAAATGACAAACACGATGCACGAGGTAATACACAACCGAGCATACACAATGCTATGGATGAAATGACATACGCAATGCAATAATGGGCTTACACCAACATGAGAGAGCCTCAGCCACACTCACATAGGAGGCCATCGGATGAAAACAAGACAACTCAAAATGCGTGCACGCGTGCACGCAAACTGAGGACCGACCCTCAGGCACCGAAATGCCACTCTAATGAGGCATGGCAAAGACATGGAATATGGTATGCAAACATGCAAAAAATAGTAGCAAAATGAGGGGCAAAACAGCCCCGAAACAAAGCGAAATGACACCCGATGCATGGAATCACTCCCGAAATGCAAAACTAGGTACATGAAATGGCTTACAGCTATACAAAGCATGCATAATTAGGACATGAAGTGTAAAATAAGAAGCAATGCAGCCCCGAGAAAAACATTTTTACAGTTCAAAGCATGGCCAAACAGTAAGCACAAGTGGGACTAAATTAGCGTACAAAAATGGCTCCGCAAGGGAGGCAATGAAGCAAGTGGTAGATGCAAAGCCCAAACAGAAAAAGACCCTTCTACAACACTGAAGAGGGACCAAAAATATGACTACTTACAGTTTATTTCAGCCCCCAAAACAGTATAAAAACACACTCAAAATGTCATGCAAGATGAGGCTCAAAGGAGGTTATAACACAAAGTATACAAAATATTCATCAAAAAGCCAAAGACCCTTAATAAATCATGACAAGGGGGTCAAAATATGGCCACTTTAAATTCTGATCAAGGTCCAAAAACAGAAGCTCAATAAGATAATAAATCATGCAAAAATGGGGACCAAAGAGGGGTACAATGGCAAGTGATACATGGAGGTCCCCAACAGTGTTGAGCCCTTCTTCAATGTTGAAGAGAGGCTCAAAATAGGAATTTTTACAGTTTACATCAGGCCCCAAAACAGATCACACATAAGCCAAAAATACTATGCAAATTAATGGCATTCAAGGGGATATTGAAGTAAGTGCAACATGGGGGTCCCAAACAGTGTTGAGCCCTTAAACAAACATGAAAAATGGCTCAAAATAAGCCTAGTTCCAGTTAGGGTCGGAGCCCAAAACAGTAAGCAAAGAGGGCTAAGAAATGTTGCAAAAATGAGACCAAAAAGAGGGGAAATGAACTTACCCTTGTAGACCAACCCTTTTGCTGCCTCTTGGACCAAAAATGTTGCCTCCTAGCCTCTGAAAAACTCCCCAAGCTGCTGTAAATGGAGTAGTGGTGGTGGTGCTAGGTGGTGATGAAGAAAGGGTGTAGAACTTGGGAATTTTTTGAAGGAAATGAGAGAGATTGAGGCACTACAACAAAAAAGAGTTTTTATGGCACGCAATGCATGCCGTAAAAACCCTTCTACGACGTGCAGGCGCACGTCATATTATGACCAGTCATGAAAAATCATTCACTTTCAACGACATGCTTCGTACGTCGTTAAAAACTATTTAACGACAGATTTTGTGCGTCGTTATTACTTTTTCTACGACATGCTTTAGTACGCCATTAAAAACTATTTAACGACAGATTTTGTGCATCGTCGTTACTTTTTCTACGACTACTTTTGCATGCCGTTAATTGGTGAGACAAACGACGCTGATTGCGCGCCGTCAAATGTATAATACAACGACTTGCTCTGCCTGCCGTAGATAAGTAGAACATACCACGACGTACATGGAATGTTGTGGAATATTTCATATAATGACCTAATTTGCTTGTCGTAAAATGTGCATTTTTTTTTTAATTCAGCACAGTCTATATTTGACCTGTTTTGTACAATCTAATATTACAAACAAGCTTCACAAAATATTAATTAACCACCAAAATATTATTTCAACCATGAAAAATAAACTATATCTATAAATTACAAACATTCAAAAATTGTCAATATATACATTCCAAACATCCAAAAGGACTATCCTTTAAGTTCTAAATTATTCAAAAAATTATAAACCATCCAAAACTGTACATATATAAGTTTGTAAATATTACCCAAAACTATTTAAAAATTATAGAAATCTATTTATCAAAGTCCTCAAAAAATATCCATAGATGATTTATAACTTTGGTATGCTTGTGCATCAACTTTCAATGGCAATGCTCCAAATCCAAGCCCTCTTACCCTACCATGCTGTTCTGGACTAAATGCATGAACAATTGCATCATCTTTTATAGACGTTGACCCTTCTTCTGTAGAAGGCTTGTGAAGCTCTTAAACCTTATTCTGCAATATATAACATTTATGATAAGGAACCCAACTCAAACAATGTAGCAACAAAGGTAATACAAACATTGGTTCATGCAGAATAATCAACTTATTCTTCACAAAATGATTAAGAAGTTGACATCTAATTTAAAATATTCCATTTCATTTCGAATGAACTATTTTTCTTTCAATTTCTATCCAAATTTCTTAATCATTGCTTTCAATTTCTATTTTTCTTTTTGTTGACCCTAATCCCTAACTTTGCTCGATCCAAATAGATTCAACAATTGCCCACCCATAGACAACCAAAATTCGATATTAAAATAAAAAATGTATGCACAAATCAAGAGTAATATACCTTTACCCAACCATCAAAAACAACCATCAATGCAACATTCTTATCACCAAGGAAAACAGAGCTAAATTCTCGCCCAATAGATGGTATGGCATTTTGAGACTCACTGTAGTTTTTTAAGTTCAGAAAATGGGAAGCATCAGTTTTTTATTTGCTTCAGTTCTACATAAAGGTGCTTTTCTTAACAGAAAAGATAAATAAAATAAAATAAAATAGTGCACTAGCTGTTCAACATTTTCATATTTCTATCCGTGAATGTCGAAACAAAATTCTTGTAGCCAACCTCATGTTTGGGACACAGCATTTTTGAGTTGTGCATCAAGACACTCATAATAGGACACAGTCTTATTGAGTTGTGCAAGTCCTATTAGCCAGGTAACTTAAATATTTGTATAATGATGTATAATTAAAATAAAAAATAAAAACTAATTTGTCCAACTAAATGCAAAACATTAAAAATAAAATAATACATGTTCTCTTTTATTTATTGTTCATCTAAACACAACACAACCACATTAATTTGTTTTCTTCTCTTCATTAAAATAAAAAATTAGATTTACGATGTCCCATTCCTACAACAAAAAATAAACCAAGCAGATCCAACAAACATTCGAGTTTAATATCATCAAAACATGCCAATAATGGGGAGGGAGGGGGGGTGTTGTACCTTTGAATTTTTTACTTTTGTAAGCAAGCTTCCAATTGTTTGCTGTTCAGTTGTTCTATTATTAGCAGAACATAACAGTTCTTCAAGAATATTTACCTACATTAGCAAATTAGAATGATTAGCTTTAAACTAGGGAAGAGATATTTTTTGGTTAAATTATTAGAACGCCTAGAATGGCATAATTAAAATTCATGAACTACTTAGAAAGCAGCTATACTTGGCATAAATATTTTGTATCCCTCACTTGGATCACTTAGAAATTCCACAAAATTTGGCCTTTGTAATTGATAAGCAGAATGTTTCCATCATATCAATGCACATGTGAACCACCTTGCATCACATCTCTTCAGCCATAGGCAACTATTAACAATCCAAGAAGGAATGAGTGGCCATGACACGCCTGTAGAACCATTTGGGCTTGAATTTCCTGCCACTTGGACTTTTGGATGTTGCTATAGAAATTTAAGTCCAACCCAACACAGACAATGACACATGATAAGTGTCAAATTTTATGTAGTTCCAAATAAATTTAGTTCATTTATATTTATAATCAGTATTAACTTAATACAATTTTGTATATTTATAGGATTGGTCTGGCTCAATTTCCTATTAAAGGACTAAACTAGGTTTACTATACTACCTACATCCAAGCTTAAGATAGGATTAGCTTAATGTGACTAACTTCAATCATAGGCCTAGCTTGAACACTAACCATGGGCCATACTGCATCAGCAACTAATAGGGTTGTTGATATAATTTCCCAATTACGAGGGGTATCTATGCCAAACAACAACAGCTATTAATTCACCGAGTAAGAAGAAACTTAAGTTCTTTATCCTCAGAAGTTACCCTTAACTTTCTCATGAAGCAAAAAGAATTCATCATAAAACAAACATGACTATGATCCTTACTTGTCTCTTCTTCCATTGAGCATGGGACTTCTCATTAGGAAAATCATATTTGACCATGCCATTCAAAATCCCCAAGGAGATCTGAGGGATGTCAACTCATTCACACATTTTTGTTGAAGCAAATTGCATCAACCTTTGCCTAGTGCACAAATCAACAGCTTCTGAAATCTAGTGAACCAAATATATTACTATTTCTGAGAAATAGGAGCTGAAAATCATAAATAAATAACTAGTTTAAAGTTGCAAATATTAAAAAATGCAGACATTTTACATCTTGTCCTACTGAGTAGTTAAAACAATAACCAAGATTCAGTTTCCAATTGAAACATATTTCAGAAAGATATTGATAGAGATGAATTAATAGGGAAAGAAACTACAAGAAATTTCAAAAGGTTGTGGCATTTGCACCAAGCGATGAAACTCATGGCTTTGACACCTCAACAACGAAGGGTGATGATTTAAACGGAATATTACTCTAAAAAGGGTGATGATTTAAAAGGAGTTCTTTTCCCTCTTATTTTAGATGGTGAATTTCTGCAACTCATTGCAGTTTACACAATAAATAAAATGAATTTTTTTATATTTTTTTCAAAATAGCACTTGGAATGAAATCTCCAACTCACATATCAATTGATTTTTTGTTTTGCTGTGAACTGCTCAAAAACTTATTTTTCTCCTCAGATGATCAGCAAAACAAATAAAATTAGATTCACAGATCAATCTGATCCACGAGTGTACATACATAAATATTTTTTCCCCACAAAACTATATGACATGTTGATTGTAGATATCAAATAAAAGGCGTTACTTACAATTCTTTATGAGGGGAACCCTTTGATGGTTTTGACTTTTGTAAATGGTGTTGAAAAAATGACGTTAGAAATTTTATTGCTTCGATGGGAACTACAAGTTTGTAGCTTCACACATAGGAAACACTAGAAACCTAACCTTCGTAGGCTTGTGACCATTGTCAATAAGCTCCCGATGCTCTTTATCTAAACAGAGCACTTCCATATCTCCATCATCATATAGTACCTTTAACACAAAATTGATCAGAGAAAACTTATTTTTAAAAGTTGACAAACTAATTAAAAGTTGCAATTGTAGAAGACAACAAATGGCCCTAGACAGAGAAGTAAAATAGGGACTTACATGGAACTGACTAAAAAAAAGAGCTTGATAAGGCTTTCTGTGTTGATGGATGCAAATAAATAAGTCATTTCATAAAAAAACAGTAAGAAGAGAGCTTCCATTAAGGATTTGTCTAAAAAATTTCACTAATGCTTAAAAAACTGTAAAACATAATGATTGCCTTATGGTGCATTACATTAGGGAATGAGTTTAAACTATGGAAAATGAAAAATAGAGGCATTGCAATTAAATTTATTATAAACAATATATATATATATATATATTTTGCAGTAGAAAGAAAAGAACGTCATATGGACCAGCAATAGCTTTCTTTGGTTCCTGTTAATTCTCACACAAAGGATACCAAGAACACAATCACAAATTGTTTCCAACCATTACAATCCATGATTCTATAGGAAATCCCTCAATACCTACTATCGACAAAATAAGAGAAGTATTAGGAAATAGAAAACTATACTAAATTGGCCAAACATCAAAATTGACAATAGCCTTGAACGAAACTGAAATTAAACAACATAAGAAAGATACTGAAAGGGTAGAAAGTGCCTAAAAACAAGTGTCCAGACCTGGAAGTGGTTTTATACTAGATCATAAACTTACCTGATCTTGACCTTCCAAAGTAACAATAATCTCAGTTTTTTGCTCCCAAATATTATGAAGTTGTTATCATGTTTGATCATTTAAGTAAAGAAATATTTGGATCTCGTAACAACTATACAATCTGATAATTGTTCGTTCATGGCCAAGAGCTGGGCCTCTTTTTTGTCAAGTAGAGCGGTCATTGGTCAACCACACACTTTCTTCCATAAGTTTACGGACTTCGCTTTCTTTCGCATTTTCTCACTCTCCAAATTGTGGTCTTTGCAACTAACCCTTCCAAACAAAATCAAATTTATCATTTAACGTAGTCGGGTGTGGTCGAGATCAAGATTATTAAGAAACAAAATGGTCGCCCATTAAATTAGTCACCTATTCTTCAAGAGAAACACCAAAATATGGCGGACAATTGACACCTTCCATACTCATAGCTTCCTCAAAATTAGGTTACGTATTCTTGGCTGCTTCTTCTTCTTTGCCTTATTCTTTGAAGCTTGTTGTCTCTTTATTCTTTGTTTGCTTGCTCTTGCTTGCAATTTTTCTTTGGTGCTTAATGATCGATGTTGCCTCTTGTCTAAGAGGCTGTGGTGGTTGTTTCTGATCTGAATTTTTACTTAATAGTATGGTTAAGATAGGCACTAATGGATAATTTTTGAAATCCCAGAACCTAATTTTGGATTTCTATGTGGAATGTACATGGCCTTAATTATGGTAGTAGACCTTGTTTTTGAGTTATATTTTTCATATTGTTTTGTGGTCCAAAGAGCTTCTAGGTCTATCCTAATGTGTAGCTCAAGATTGATCTTGTTCTGCCCTCATCTGCTCCTGTGCTCATGTGGTGTTTGAACAGGTTGTTTTGTCCTGTTGTGTTTTTGGTTTTGTTGGTGGTTGTGTGTTTGTATAGTTGGTTAGCTCCTAAGACATGCCTCTTGTATATTGTATATATTTGTCTTTTATTTTATGACTTATTCACCAAAAAAAAAAAAAAAAGACAATCGACCTCCTAGCATATAGCAATGCTAAATAAATATTAATGCAAATAATAAGGCCCAGATCGAATAACAAGAATCAAATCTACAAAAGGGATTTAGAAAGATCAGAGTGCTTCCATAAATTAACCTCCTTGACTACCATACAAAAGTGAAACCTTATTTCGAGGCATGTAATTCTTTTTTATCTAGGCTTCAATTAAGAGTTTGAAAACTTAAAAAAATTATGAAAAGATCAAGTATGCCATATCTGGAAAAAGTCACTAAGATAAACCAACAAGTTTGTTGTCATTTTATTTTGTGCATGATAAATATAAGAAAATCTGTAAAACAAACTTACCATTTAGAGATCATGACTCCCTGAAGAGCTCTCAACAAGATTGGGACGTGCACGAACATAAGAACAAAATTGAAACTCCCTGACATGCACAAACTTATCACTTCCACTACCACGGCCGCAAATTGAAACTTAAGAACAAAATTGAACAATAAAACACGGTTTCAAAATTGAACAAAATCAAAACTTAGCTAATTTATGACTTTAAGAAGCAAGAAAGTAAATAAACAATAAAACATTTGCATGGAAGAACTATATAGTTTCAAGAAATGCTAATCTAGTCCCAAAGAAGTAAGAGAAATTTAACTAGATCAAGAAGAATAACTAGTTTGCCGATTTTGCCTCACTAGGATTATCAACAAAATTGGAATTGATGACAAACATGGTTGATGTTATGGACTTGAAATTTGCTTCAATAACATCAAAGACCTAGTCAATTTGTTCTGAAAAAATTAAATCAATTTGTCTTAGAGTAATATCATCGAACACCTTGTGTGCAGTCCTATCTTATTGGTTTGGTTTTTTTTTCCTCTACTCAATCGATAGGAGGGGAAAAGAAAAAGCTAAGTTGCATCAAATGGTGAGATGCGAATTAAAGCATTACTCACACTAAATTAGCAGCTTGTCTACCAAACCAACCCTCTTTGGTCTCAATAATAAGACACATTGGTCCCTTTTAGGCATCAATTCCAATAATAAGACACATTGCCTCTACTTTAGAACACCGTTTTAGTGAATGGTCTCACCATTGTATTTCCTAGAAAACTATAATATACACTACAATTTTGCTTTCCTTCTTGTTTTTTTGGTGGACTGTTTTGTGCTCCTTGATCTTTGTTATACTCATTCTCCTATCATTACAACTAACACATAACTACAATGTATATTTTATATATAAGTGAAACAGCTCAAATTTATACTTGTACTAAACAGACAACAAAGAACCTCAAGAAATTAATTACTGAAACAAAAAAAAAAATTTACTAGAGCAATAAAATGAAACAATCAACAATTTCAAAATCTGAGTAGAGTAAATTAAAACAACCCCATTAAATCTCAAAAGCAATCCATCAAATTCAAAGCACAAAAAAGCAAACCCAGGTCAAAACAGTGTAAAAACAATAAATTGAACAGACCCAGATGCGAAAACAGGACCTGTTAGAAGAAATTGATATATAAAAAATAAAAATAAAGAAAAAAAGAAAAACAAGAATCATAAACAGTAGCATCACCCTTTGTAGGCACAAACAATAGATTGGAGGCAATGACAGAAGAGTTCTGCAGAGAAGAAGAGATCTTTTCAAGAATAAGAACCAAAACCATAATAAAATGAGTTCTAAAATAGAACTTCACATGGCTTAATACAAATTAGAACTTCACATCGCAGTCGCCATTACAGTGTTCATCTGATTAGAGCAATTTTTCAATCAATGTATCAGAAACAGAGATACGAAATGGATTTTTAGGGAAAGGGTTGGAATGATTGTGTCAATGGGGGTTGGTTTTAGGGAATTTTTTAGGGATTGTGATCTGATTGTGAAGATCATGGGATATATATATATATATATATATTGCTGAGAAAATCAAATAAAAATATTTATATTTTACAAATAAGAAAATCAAATAGATAAATATAATAAAACAATAAAAGGATTTCGATTGAACTTAGAAGAAGGGACAAACAGATCAGATATACATGTATGGACATATGTAGAGAGATATAGAGAAAGAAAGGGAAAAACCTGGTTATCAAAGAGAGGCGTGATGGATAATCCAAGGTTCGAATATCTGAGAGAAAAAAGGGATTTGTAGAGAAAGAGAGAGAGAGAGAGAGAGAGAGAGAGAGAGAGAGAGAGAGAGGAAGAAGAAGCAAACCTATCATTGGTTCGGTAACCCTAGCAACCGAAGTGAAGAGAAAAGAAGAGAAGAGATGAGATGAGATGATCACCCTAGCAAGATTCGGCCTTCATCATCATCAGATAGAGAGATAGATTGAAACCATCGTGATGTTGGCATCCCAAATTTGTTATTTTGGGAAAAAAACATTTGGCGCCCCAAATTTCATTTTGGCGGTTTTTTTTTATATTTTTTTATCTTACAATTCACGACATGCATTGCGCGTCGTGAAAAAATAATATTTTTAACGACAGGTAATGTGTGCGTCATAAAAAATATAATACTTTTAACGGTAGGCATTCTGTGTGTCGTGAAAAGCATTCACTTTTTACGGCTAGCGTATGTGCGTCATGTAAAATTAATGTATTAACGGCATGCCATATGCACGTCGTAGAAAGTTTTATTATTTACGGCATGCATTGCAAGCCATAAAAAAATCATCATTATTACCATTCACGGTCTACGTAATAGACATGCCGTGGTTGGAAAAGTATTTACGACGTGCAAGAAAAGTAAGTCGTAAAAGTGAGAAATTACGGCGTGCATTTATTGTATGCCATTGATGTGGTGTCGTAAAAAGTCAATTTTGTTGTAGTGAGGGAGATATGCATGCAAGAGCTCAAAGCAATTTTTTGTAACCCTCAAACCAGGTTTTCTGCAGCTGGTTATCTAGACAAATGAGAGGGAGAAAATGAGGGAAAACGGGGAGGGAAATTGCATCAAGTTTCCCTCCAAAAAAGTTCCCTCCGGATACAGGTTTTGGAGGGGAAAACAATGCACAGCTGTAATGTACTCACCCTGAGGAAGCTGGCCGGCTAGTTTCGAGTTGCAGTGTGGTCAAGCCACCCCCATGGCCGGCCAAGGCAAAATTGTCAAGTTGAATTTGCCGACCATCACAAAGGTGTCCTCCAGCACCCTCAACACAACCCGTGGTTCAAAACTGGAAAAGTGAAACAGGAGAGAGAACAAGCCATTTTTTCAAAGGGGTTCAAAAGGGTCAGTGGAATTCTTGGCGGCCACCAACTTTGGTGTCCTCCCATGTGTATACAACACAAATATGGGGGTTAGGATTGAAAAAAGTGACCCTAGGGTGGTCAACATTGGCTTGGAAGTGAGAAAAAGCAGGCGTCGGGAGGCGATGATGGAATATAACCGTTCTTTGAAACAATTGCTGGCCTCCCACCATTCTACGGCCTTCCTGGGGATGAAACAGAGGGACCTGCCAAAAATGAACGAGAACCAATGCAAAACAAAGGTTCCGGTCAAACGCAGCGATCAGGGTCCCGAATCGCCTGTCAAGCACCGGAGTGGTGTCCGACGGTTGGTCTCTTGACCACAAAGGTCCCTTAAAAGGGAGAAAATAGGATGCATGCCGGCAAAGCAAAGCGGAGGTAGTTAAGCGTCCCGAACCGAGGCGCTCGGCTCAAACTCGCCTGAGAATCGGGCTCCGAAATGGGCAAAATGGCCTACGGCCACGAAATGTAGCCCACGGCCACTGAGAGATGATCTACTAGACCTCTCCTTCCCCTCAAGGAAAAGAAACAGAGAAAACCGAGCCTGGTTCGCAAGCCGAGACAAAGTACAGAAAAGTCCAGAAGTTCGGAGGCAAGGCTCACGGCCGAGACTCCGCAACCTCAGAACGAGCACAGTATACAACATCACCAAGCGCTCAATCGGTGACGTCTGAGTCTTAAGGTTGGTCAAAAATGGGGTGTCTACAGTTGCCCCTCTTTGACAGAACTCGAAAGTCATAAGAATGACGGGAGTGAATGTCAAAGCCTAGAGATGACCCATTTTTGACAAGGCCAAAGACTTAGACAAAGCAGACAAGATGAACAGAGATATGCCTGCAGGCGTGCCCGCAGGCAAGGGGGCAAAATGCAAAGCGACATGCATAGAGCCAGATGTAACTTAATGATCATGCAAATGCAGCAAGCTGTAATGACGCAAGTATTCGCAAATAGATGCAACAGTTTTAAGCAATAATGCAAAGCAACAACTACATTTCATGCAGTTAAGAATGTGGAGAATTGTCCAATTCTCGTCGCGTCTCACACAGAGAAGATACGATACCTGCGATTAAATGCAGTCGCACTACTTCAAATGAACCATACATACAATATCGTGCCTGCAAAAGAAAGAAACTCAACAAGCACAACACATCTAACAACATATATTCAATGTGATACCGAAAGTTTGGCACGCGCGGTGCCGGTGAGTAAATGCATCGCAGTGCGAGAAAGGAATGTGCGTGACAACGCAAGCTTAAACACAAAGGCATGGTAATATCAGGAAATGTGCATAACAATGCAAGTATGCTCATGAGAATGCAATTTGTGTGCATGACAATCTAAAACGAACATAAATCAGGGTGCCCGTTTGCTACGAAACAACGAGCAAGGAAACGCCCGTTTCGGCGAGGGCGGCTCGATCGCGACCTCCGATTTACCTCCCGGAGAGATTACAACATGTTCAAAAGGATACATCTCGATTTTGATGAGTAATGATGAGACGTGCATCAGGAATTGAAGCTGACGTTCCGGCGGGGCGATTTCATGACAGAAAGTGCACTTTTCTTGCACTTTTTCAGGTCCCGGAAACTCCAATCTTCCTCAAAATTTGCAGAGAGCTAGGTGAGCATGTGGGGATCACCATCGGCCAGTTATCTTCCCCAGGGAAGGCCACCGGCCACTTTTCAAAAAGAGAATGGCCGGCCAGCCAGAAAAGGTGGCCGGCCGGCCACCTGCCCAAATCCGTGGGCAATTTGGTCTTTTCACCCTCTTTTCTTTAAATCTACTTGCCCAAACACTTTGAGCTCATAACCTCAGCCACGAAATCATCTCCTCTTGCTTCCCAAACCATTTTCTCCCTCAGATCTGAGCTCTATACGCGTTTTCCAACTCCCCACGCAAGTTGTTTTTGCGAAAACTTTCAGTTTTAAACACTTTGAACCGATTAAATTTTGATTTCGGGGCTTCTTTTCTCATTTTCGCCACTTGAGGTAAGTTTGTCTCAATATTTGGAAGATTTTCTCGGGGGTTGACTTTTGTTGACTTTTTCATTTCTCGAGAGTTGACTTATGTTGACTTTTTCTAATTTTGGCTCATTTTTGCTTCTTTTTGTAGATCTTCTGAAATGGCCGGTCATTTTCCTCACGGCGGAGGTCCTCCGGGTGCCGGGGATGATTTTGATGTCATGACTCTGCCTCCGAGGGTTCGACCCTTCATTCCCGAGAGATACGCCCGCAAGACGTTCTTCCGTGGGCCGTTTTCGTCACTTCAGACTTTCTTGATCGAGCACCGGAGATCTCGTCATGCGAGCGAGCATCACCTCTCCCACGAGGCACGTGAGGTATTTTAATTCATTTTCTGCCTTTTCTGTAACATATTTTGCATTTTTTATGCACTTCGTGTCTTTGCCATGTTTGTCTGCTCATTTTGAGTAAGCAGCTTATTTAGAATGTTTAGTTCATGACATAGCATCCTTTTTGCATTCTGAACACACAGTTCAATCACTTGAATTTCTGAACACTGGGCCCATAAACTGATTGCGGACGCACGACACACACTGGTAGGGAATTGAAAACACGGACCAATACTTGAATTCTGAGATGAACACACAGCCCATTCATTGATGTCGAACACACAGTTCATCGTTGAGGTGGACACACGGCACACACTGATTGAGAGTTGAACACGCAGCCTAAACATTTGAGATGAACACGCAGCCCATTCTTTTATGTCGAACACACAGTTCATTGTTGAGGTGGACACACGGCACACACTGATTTAGAGTAGAACACACAGCCCTAACTCGGATTTTTCTGAACACACAGCCCATAAATTGAAGGTGAACACGCAGCACACACTGATTGAGAGTAGAACACGCAGCCCTAACTAGGATTCTCTAAACACACAGCCCAAATTAAAGGTGAACATGCAACACACACTGATTGAGAGTAGAACACGCAGCCCTAACTCGGATTCTCTGAACACACAGCCCAAATTAAAGGTGAACACGCAGCACACACTGATTGAGAGTAGAACACGCAGCCCTAACTCGGATTTTCTGAACACACAGCCCAAATTGAAGGTAAACACGCAGCACACACTGATTGAGAGTAGAACACGCAGCCCTAACTCAGATTTTCTAAACACACAGCCCAAATTGAAGGTGAACACGCAGCACACACTGATTGAGAGTAGAACACGCAGCCCTAACTCAGATTCTCTGAACACACAGCCCAAATTAAAGGTGAACACGCAGCACACACTGATTGAGAGTAGAACATGCAGCCCTAACTCGGATTCTCTGAACACACAGCCCAAATTAAAGGTGAACACGCAGCACACACTGATTGAGAGTAGAACACGCAGCCCTAACTCGGACTTTCTGAACACACAGCCCAAATTGAAGGTGAACACGCAGCACACACTGATTGAGAGTAGAACACGCAGCCCTAACTCGGATTTTCTGAACACACAGCCCAAATTGAAGGTGAACACGCAGCACACACTGATTGAGAGTAGAACACGCAACCCTAACTCGGATTTTCTGAACACACAGCCCAAATTGTAGGTGAACACGCAGCACACACTGATTGAGAGTAGAACACGCATCCCTAACTCGGATTTTCTGAACACACAGCCCAAATTGAAGGTGAACACGCAGCACACACTGATTTGAGAGTTGAACACGCAGCCCACTTATTTTACTTCGCACGCAGCCTATTTACTTGCACATAGCTTTATTCATTTCATTTGCGCACAGCTCATTCTTTTTATACTGACACATGTATTCAATCTGAATGCAGGTTGGTTCTCGCACTGTGCGGGGATACGGCTCCACCGCTGCTAGAGGTTGGTATGCTGAGCTCCCGGAGGCTGTCCGGGATTTAGTTGATTTGGTAGGGTTCGGGGCCTTCTGCGTTGGGTTATCGCATTGTCCTGCCAGGAGGACACTGTTGGTAGCTTTGGTGGAGAGATGGTGGGACACCACCAACTCCTTTCATTTTTCCGCCACTGGGGATTTGACTATGACCCCGCTGGATTTTGCTGTATTGACTGGCTTGGACATAGGAGGTTGGCCCATTCCTTACGACGAGGACATGGGCGAATGGGAGGCCGCTTGGATACATTTGTTGGGGGCCCGTCCGCCTGTGGACAGAGCTTCAGGGAGAGTCTGGTACACCTGGTTCTCTTCCTATTTTTGAAGGGTGGAGATGGAGCCCGGGACTCCTGAGGAGGTAGAGCAGTATGCCCGTGGTTTTCTTATGTTCCTCTTCGGGACTACTCTGTTCGCCGATAGAGGGAACAGGGTTGGGCTGTATCTGTTGAGCGCTTTGGTGGACCTATCACAGGTCGGACGGTACGACTGGGGTGGCGCCGGCCTGGCTACCCTTTACTGCTACATGAGCGCGACCTCTCGCGGGCAGGGAGACTTACTTGGCGGTTATTGGAGAGCTTGGGAGGTACTTTCTGTCCTCTTGATTTACATTTCTGCTCCTCATTACTTGTACATTGCACACACAACGCACTTTACACTCTGTATTTTGCCCTCAGCACTTTGTATTTACATTCTCAGACCGCTTTCTTGCTTATGGGTCTACGTATGTCTCCTGACGTTAGCCCCAGAGTTGGTGGTGGCAGGGCCCCTCATGACCCCGTACTCACTGGTATTCGAGGGCCAGCACCGGCTGAGACCCCGAGAGACTCTCTTTTATCTCTGACGATATTTTGACCTTGCGTGACGATGGAGGTATTTCAGAACTCTCAGTCCCTTCCGTTTTCATCTTTGATTTGCCCCGTATATTCCCGATTTCTGATTGGTTTATGCACTGGTTACCCGCAGATTACATGGCAGCCTTGGGCGCCCTTGGGTGATGGTCTCCGATTTCAGTATGCCGGAGGATCGGGCACCTCCCAGTACAGGATCCTGCTCGAAGGACCGGTTGGTAGAGCATGGTTTCTGGGGGAACGCTTTTTGCGTCAGGTATGGGGATACACTTCTCAGGACCCTCCCGCAGCACCCCCTGCCAGTATGCGGACTGCTGATAGGCTCTCTTCTCAGGATGTTGTTAGTGCTATGCTGGGCACTGATGCTTTGCTACATCTTGAGGAGGGGGACTATGCCACTTATCGCCACGTATATCTGATGCCTCCCTTGACGGGAGTGCGTACTCCGTCACTGAGGCCTGCTGGTGTGCCATCTTCGAGTCAGGCTCGTGCTACAGATATCCCCTCCTCCAGCAGGGCTGGTACATCCAGAGGTGGGCGCAGATTCATTCCCCCGATTCCTCCGACTCTTCATCATCCTGGGTGGCCAGACATGCCGACCGAGTTGACGAGTTGGCGATTTGGGGTTCCTTACCAGGTCTCATTGAGCCTCCCTTCGACCATAGATATGTCAGAGATCCTGATTCACCACCGGTATGCTTTACAGCTTTGATTTATCAATCGGATACTTGGACATTCATTCCTTTACTGATAGTTTTGTATCAGTATCTGTAGCCTCCTGTTGAGTATGTGGATGAGATGCTTGGAGTGATGGCCGCATTTGAGGGCATGATCCTGCGGAGGGAGGCACAGCTGGCCATTATGGATGTGCAGGTACTGTTCATCTTTCTTGCATTTATCATATTTTTGATGACACGCTGGTTTTGAACATTCTACTGCATTGATAGGCTGTTTGTGTAGAACATATCTGACACACACTCCACTCACATACTGTACTTGCATCTGATTTTCATATTTGAACTGATGTATTGAACTCTTTACTTTCAGATGCCTCCTGTGTATGCTCCGCCGCGGGCCGGGCCACCCGGGCCTTCTCAAGGAGGTCGATCGTCTGGACCTTTTCGAAGCGCTGGGCCATCTGGGCCCTTTCGAGGAGCTAGGCCATCCAGGCCTTTTCAGGGAGCTGGGCCATCCAGGCCTTTCCGAGGAGCTCAGGGAGGGTCCTCTCGCAGGCGCAGGGCACATATTATAGAGGCGGAGCCCGATGAGGATGAGGAGGAGGAGGTCATGCAGTCACGGAGACATCCGCTGAGGAAGGGGATTCCGGTCTTGGTTCCGGGAGTGGAGGCGAGGCTGAGGGGGATCCTGAGGATGATAGCTCCGACCCGGATGGTGATGGTGGTGCAGAGGTTGTCTCGCGGAAAAGGATGAGGAGGGCCCCTCATTCCCGCTCCCGAGGATATTGATGCTGTTGTTTCCTGCTTTATTTTCCTTTTTGCTAGTAGTTTGTAGCACTTTGCATATTGTTAGGTAGTTTTATTTTCTGTAAAACTTGTACCTTTATTTGTAAAAGGAAATATGATGGGGTGAAACAGCTTTTGAAAAAGTGTTGTATTTTTATGCTCTCAGCATCGCATCGCATCATTTTGCACAAAAATGGGATTGAATGGAAATGTGCACTTTGTATTTACCGGGTCAGGTAATGAACCGACGCGACAAATCAGACAACTCGACTCACTAAGAAATAACAGAATCTTAGCAAGTTTACAACTCGATAAGCAAAATACAACAATGTTAACGACTCGATAAACAACACTTAAAAAAATTGCGTAAACAAAGAGTAACAACTCAAAACACAAAATACGACAGCTCGACAAAACTTACAACTCGATAAACAAAACGACAACTCGATAAGCAAAAATTACAACTTGATAAACAAAAAAAAGCGTACTTCGGACGATCTGGGCAGCGGAACGCATCCGAAACAGAGGGAAATGGAGGTCTTCGATACATCCGATGCTTGGAAATGCCTGGAACTTTCCTCTGGAGGGCAAAACAGGACCAAAGGCATACATTGGAGCATGGCCGGCCACCTTTTGGAGCCGGCCGACCAGTTTTTTGTGTTTGGGAAAAGAAATGTGGCCGGCCAGCTAGAAAAGGTGGCCGGCCGGCCACTTATTCCAGCAGCCGTCAACTTTTGACACGTGTCCCCTAAATAATGTCCCATCCTCTATAAAAGCTCCAACCTTGGGACTCATTCATCTCATCACTGCTTTGCACAAAAAAAAAAATGGAGGCATTTCTCACAGAAAATCTCACATCTTGGATCTCTTCTCTAGATGGCTCAGAAAAGTTGAACTTCCGGGGTTTCGGCTTGAATGCACTATTCACGCTGGGCCGGACTCCACTGCACCTTCCTTTCCTCCATGCCGCGGCGAAATTTTGGAACCCGGTAACGGATGTCTTCAGCTTCGGAGGGCAAGAGGTATGTCCCACTTTTGAAGATTTTCAAGTTTTGATGGAGTCTGAACGTTCAGAAGAGATCTTGCCTCAGTCTCGTTTTGGCCACGCCCAAGCTTTAGGGCAGATGTGTGGACTCACCGCGCATGACGTTCGATCTCTGACCTCAAATGGGGAGCTGGATATCCTTGGTTTGATTAATCATTTTTCCAGTGTCGGTGACCACGGCGACCATCGTTGGCAAGGTTTCCGACAACATGCCCTCTGCTTGTGCATGCTATCTCATTTTCTATTTATCTTGGGCTCCGGAGGAGCTAGCATCCATTTGATTGAAGTCGCTCAAGGCTTGAAGGAAGGAAAGAGCTGTATTGCTATGGCATTGGCCGAAACACTGATGGGCTTGGATGCTTTCTATCGCCGGGAGACGACTAGATTCGCAGGGAGTCCACTATCGCCGCAGTAATGCTTCCTACCCAAGCTCACATATGTATTTGCTCACGCCGCCGGCCTCGTGCTTTTCTCACAAAACCCTCATCTTACTTTTCTCTCATCGCACATCTCTCTATTCTTTATTCTCTCAATTTTTTTATCCCTCCCCAGATATGGTTGATGGATAAATTGCAAGTTGTGGATTCTTGTCCTACTTACTCAACCCGCGGTTATTTCTTTCGACAATGCCTAGTCGACGCCCTGGATGAGGGATGGTGGTTTGAATGGATGTGCAATTTGTCAGCTGATCGCATTGCTTGGCGCTGTCCTTGGCTTAATCTTCCGGCGATGAGCTATAGCATGTTCCGGGACACTGGGATCCGGTTAATTGGCCTGACCCATTGTGTATTTTATTTCCTATTCCGTATCCTGCGCCAGTTTGGTCATAATCAGACTTGCCCTCCGGAGGGGATTGAGTACCCGGTCGCTTTCCCGGTCCGAGGTGCACACCTTGCCCGACATACTACGGCCTGGAGGACTAGAGAGCTCTGCCCCGCCCTATTTTCAGTTGCACTTTATCTGACGAGTGCTGGGATTGGCTCAATGAGGAGGCACAGATTGGGCCTAGCTTGGCATCAGAGGCTTCGACTAGCTCTGGGAGGGGGCGCAAGGACACCTGACTTGACTATGCCCCAGATTTATTGCTTTATTAGTACTTTCAAGTTTTCATTATGAGCGTAATAAAAAGCAACTTCAATTGTATGCAAGAGCAGGAGAACTCTATTTTGAAATCAATGAAATTGAAGGTTGTGGTACTGAAAATTTTCCGCTTTGGTCCAAAAATGGTCTTAGTTGTGAAAAGATTAATTTGAACAAAGTCAACTTTTATTAAAACTTTTCAAAACTATTTTCGATATGGGTCAGAACTGGACACGCCTAAGATCTGTCACTGAGATGCACAACCCCGGATCCTAGCAACTAGAAAGTTGCCCCTAGTCTGAATGGTACGGCAGCACTGTATGGCAACGGAAAGTTGCCCCTAGTCTGAATAGCACTGTACCGAAGATCACGATGAACGCTGATGGACAAAGATGACTGAGATGATCAATATGGACAAAGTTGACCGGGGAAAAGATTGTGGCTGAACTTCAGAATGAAGCTGCCTACGTATCCCAAGGATAGGAATCAAGCCTTACATAGTTCAGGCTCAGGTTCGCTCGGGTATTTTTACTCTCCTTTTGCGCTCTAACTTTTGCCAAGGTCGCCCTTTGCGGGTTTTCAACCTTGCGAGCTCAGTTTTTATAATTTTAAATTTTTTTGTGCTCTGAGTTTTGCCTAGGTCGCCCTTTCGGGTTTTCGGCCTAGCGAGCCTCTCATGGGTAATATTTCTTCAACTTGTCCATGTTGATCGGTTGGGAAAACACTAAGCCATCTAGATCCATCAGAACCACAGCTCCACCTGACCAGATTGACTTGATGATGTAGGGACCAGTCCAATTGGGTCTGAACTTGCCCCTTGAGTCGTGGATGGGAGCTCGGTTGTCTTTGAGTACCAAATCTCCTTCCTTTAAATTCCTGGACTTAACCTTCTTGTTGAAAGCCCGGGCGATTCTGCATTGATAGCCTTGAATGTGGTACAACATTTCTTTTCATCGAAAAGCATGAGTTCTCGAATTTGCTCTCACGCTAATCATCGGCTATTTGACACTCGGCCAATACTCATAATGACGGAACCTCAATCTCAATAGGTAGAACGGCCTCCATCCCATAAACCAATGAGTACGGAGTCGCCCCAGTAGAAGTTCTAATTGAAGTCCAGTAGCCCCACAGAGCAAACGGCTTATCCGCTCCCAGAGGTTTCCACCATCTTCGCAAAGATGTGCTTGATATTCTTGTTGACGGCCTCAACCGCCCATTGGTCTGCGGCAAATGATAGGTAGACGACTTATGAAAAGCCACATTGTATTTTTCCAACAAATCAATCACCTCCTTCTTGAAGTGGGAACCATTGTCCAAATTATTTCGCTTGGGGACCCCAGAGCGACAGATGATGTTGTTTCTGATAAATTTTGCGACGTGCGAAGCTTTCAACACCGCATAAGATTGGGCCTCAACCCACTTTGTGAAATAATCTATCGCTACCAAGATGAACTCATGCCCACTCGACCCCTTTGGCGTAACAGCTCCGATTACATCAATTCCCCAGACTGAAAATGGCCATGGTGAAGTCATGTTGTACAGCTTTGACGGCGGAATGTTCATGCGATTTGCATGAATCTGACATTTGTGGCATCGCCGGACGAAACCAATACAATCCTCCTCCATGGTGGACCAGTAATAACCCTGTCTAAGGATCTTCCGTGCCAACATTACCCCATTCATGTGCGCACCACATTCTCCTCCGTAGATGGCTTCCATCAGACGCTTTGACTCTTCGGCATCAACGCACAGTTTATGCATTCCCAAATGACCCCTTTTATACAGTTTACCCCCGCAGATGATGAACTGAACTGCCATTCTCCTGATTGCCCTTTTGTCTTTGGCATTTACCCCTGGCGGGTATGCTTCTTTCTCCAAGAAGTTCCAGATGTCGTAATACCAGGGGTTTTCATTTTGAACTTCATCTATAGCGGTAATCGACTCATAGGCAGGTGCAAATTTCTGGTCGATGATGACTGGACGCATCCAGACTCCACACGGGATGTCTATCATAGAAGATAGAGTTGCTAAAGAATCATGAACTCGTTGTTCTCTCTAGTAGATGAGTAAAACTTAGCTTCTCAAACCGAGGAATCAAGAAATCCAAGGTCCGTGATACATCATCATCTTTTTCCTCTTTACTTTCCATCTCCTTTAGCTTGAGACACAACAAGGTTCGAGTCCCCAATGACGCCCAACCGTCTTGCCCCTAGTACTGTATGCTTCTAGACCAAAGAATGCACGCCAGATTCTCGCTTATTGTTCGAGACTTTGAATCGGAGTTTGAAGGCTAGAGGGATGCAGGAATTGTCAGGTGCTATCAGCAACACTCCTATCCCATACCCGTATTGATTTGATGCTCCGTTAAAGTACATCGTCCAAGTTTCGTCGTCGATGTATAAAATGGCTTCATCTGGGAATAAATACTCGACTGCTTCACCCTCTTCCACTGGATGATCGGCTAAGAACACTGCCACTGCCCTTCCTTTGACCGACTTGCGCGCGACGTACTTCAAATCAAATTCAGAGAGCAACAGCAACCAACGAGCTAGCCTACCCGTAAGTGCTGGTTTCTCGAAAAGATATTTGATGGGATCGAGACGCGAAACCAACATTACGGAGTGAGCTAACAGGTAGTGCCGCAGCTTCCTGGTAGCCCATACCAAAGCTAAGCAAGCCTTTTCCAGTGGAGTGTAGCGGATTTCGTACTCCAGCATCTTCTTGCTGAGATAGTAGATGGCTTTCTCCACTTTGTCTTCTGATTCTTGTGCAAGCATGCAGCCCATTGTAGTTTCAAGCATCGACAGATACAAAATCAATCGGCTTTCCGGTTCTGGCGGTGACAAAACGGGGTTCTCAGAGATATTCTTTAACTGCTCAAACGCAATTTTGACATCGCCGTCCCATTGAAATTTCTTGCCTTTCTTCAGAGACCAAAAGTGGTTCACAAGTCAAGGTTAATTTTGAGATAAACCGCCTTATGAATTGCACTTTACCTAGAAAGCCTCGACCTCCTTTTCAAATCCTTGGTGGGGGCATTTCTAGGATGGCCTTGATTTTGGAAGGGTCGACCTCGATGCCCCTTTGTGTAATCGAACCCCAAAGATTTTTCCCAACAGAACACCAAATGTACATTTTTAGGGTTCACCAAGAACCCAATTCTCGATCCTTTGGAAAAACTTATGCAAGGCGGTAGTGGCCCTCTTTCCTTGGATTTGACAATCATGTCGCCCACATACACCTCAACCTCTTTGTGGATCATATCATGTAGTATTGTGGTTATGCCCGTTGATAAGTAGCTCCAGCGTTCTTCAACCCAAACGGCATGACTCTATAGCAAGATGTTTCACCGGTGGTGAATGCGCCTTTTCCCCGCTTCGTGCCATTACTATCCGGTTGTAGCCCGAGAAGCCATCCATAAATGAAAGCAATGCGTGTCCCGCCGGAAATCCACCAACTCATCAATATGCGGTAGGAAAGTCGCCCTTCGACTAGCTCGCTCAAATCCTCAAGTCCACACATACTCGGATCCCGCCATCCTTCTTCTAAGACCGGAACAATGTTGGCCAACCAAGTCGGATATTCAGATACCACAGAAGCTCACGATTTGCTTGGTGACCTCTTCCTTAATCTTGAGAGCCCAAACCGAGCGGATCCTCCCGAAGTTTCGCTTGATAGGTCGAGCCTCGTGGTCAAGGGGATCCAATGTCGCATAATCTCAGATCGATTCTGCATGTCTTCGTGAGGACCACGAAAACATCTTTGAAATATTTTAATAAAGCGACTAAGCGCTTCCTCCGAAGACAACGTGGACCCGATTTGGACCACCGCAGTCCTCCTCAAGACTAATGTTCACTAGAGTGATTTCGTCCACTAGGGGTTTAACAAATCTTTCCTGCTCTTGCTCAATTAATTGTTGCAAAACCGGAGGAACTTCGTCCTTGTCGTTTTCAAAATTTTGAAAGTCTGAATTAATGCAATAAATTAAGGGCATAGAAAAGTACTCGGAAACCACATTCACCTCATTCTCATTAAGTTCATCCAAATCGTCCGATTCATTTACAACAGACTCAAATGAAAAGGAAAAAGACGACCTAGACAGGACTGTGGCATCCGGGTTAACATCCCCAGGAGTACCAAACTCAGACTCAATCGAGCTGAAACCTGGTTCCGACTCACAAGACTCGGCGGAATCAGATTCCGGCTCACTACCTGACCCGGTGCTGCTGGACAAAAATCCCTCCTCGTACTGCCAAGTGAGAGAGGGTGCGATTGATGCCTCCAAGATAGTCAGCCGGTTGGCTCAGAGTCGCTTTCATCCCCAATCATGGAAACCGTGAAGTTATCCCCGTGCACTTATGGTCGATCGGAGGATCGAGAGTAGACATGCCGCTACCCCTGCTTCAAATTTCAGGCCCTCAGATCCACCGCCTTACACCGCTCAACCTCACCGATGGGTCTGCTCGCTTCAGGCAACGCTATCCCCGGATAATTGCAGTCGAAGAAGATCTCGGCCTCGCACACGCTTTTCTCCGCTTATCCATGGCTGGGAAGCCACAAATGGAAAATCCTTCCCCGGACAAAGCGTCTGCTCAGGTACCGAATGGGCCTATGCATTAATTCAAAAGGCTTCCCACTGCTTTCGCTCTGCACGCCATTTCCTTTCCTTTCCTCACCCAGTCCTCTTTGGTGGGCAGATAACCCAATCCAAAGGTATGCGGGTTGTGTGGCACTTCGGCCAATGCTACGACTCCTTTCCTGCCGCTCCTTCCTAATCCCATCCCGAGGATGTGTTGTAGCTTGTTCATGAGGTAGACGGATTGAGCACTAACGTACACACCTTCATTCACAGCCATAATATTCTGCACCACCCGGGTCTCAGCCAAAGTGAACCCGGA
The DNA here is from genome assembly GCA_025200525.1 of Camellia lanceoleosa. NCBI lineage: Eukaryota > Viridiplantae > Streptophyta > Magnoliopsida > Ericales > Theaceae > Camellia > Camellia lanceoleosa. Next base: position 117,678,508 of record CM045766.1, on the reverse strand, counting down.
TAAGAACACATCCTCCGTGCCATGCTCGATCTCTAGAACTGGTGTAGACACTTCCGGCGGCGGATGGATGGATGAATTTCCGAAGACAATAGCCAACCCCTTCCCGTGAGGGTACTTCAACATCTGGTGTAAAGTGGAAGAGACTGCTTTTACCTGGTGCAACCACGGCCGCCCCAAGAGCAAGTTGAAAGTTGGAGGAACGTCCAAGACATGAAATTCGATGTTGTGTTGTCCTGGACCAACCTGGGTCTGAATCTTAACAGTCCCCATCACTTCCCTGCTAGTATTATCATATGCCCTGATCACTTGAGTAGTCGGCATGAAGTTCGCGGGCTTCAACCCGATTGCATACGCTGTTCTGGCTAGGCAGACAATAATGGCGGACCCGGTATCAACAAGTACCACCGGTATCCACTTGTCTCTACACTCCACGGAGACATAGAGAGGTTTGTTATGATTTGTGCCCTCAGCGTAGTTCTTGTCCGAAAGGTTAATGCCGGGAACCTCCTCCCTAAAAACCAAATTTCAACCACCGCTTCCGTGTAGTATCTATAGAGAGTTTGGCCTTGTCCATAGCAGATAGGACAGCCTGCCTGTGTACTCGCGACACCATAAGCAGTCCCTAGATGGAGATGTATGCTTGTATCTTCTTCAATTGCTTGAGCACAGCTTCTTCTTCAATCTATTTCTCCTTCTGTTTCTCAGCTTCTTTGTCTTTCCCTGATGCCTCAGGTTGGTCTAAGTGCTGGGGCTTGAAATATCGCCCACTTCTTGTCATATGAGCGATCTCACAATATACCGTATCATCCGTTGGTTACTTCCCAATCCTCATCTGGTGGGCAAGACATAAGTCATCGCCTTCCCAATTATTATTCTTGGCAAATGACAGACACTGTCCGCCCAGATGATCAGACTCAAAGACCTTCGGTCCTCATGCCCGCAAAGATTTCGCCCTGCGCACATAGCACTCTCGACCCCCACATAGGCCTTAGCTTTTCTGATTCTTTCAGAATCCTCAAATCTCTATTGTTCCAACTGTGTCAGTACAACTGGTGGTTCAATACTCCCCGCATTTACAATCCCCAAGTTTCGAGCGAAATTCTTAGTGCCGCGCTCTCGGTGTATTTCGACTCGCCCTTCCGCCACCATCGATTTTATTTCGCCGGCCCTATTCTGGTTGATATTCTACAATGTCTGGTTGATCATCTAACCATCCGGTAACTTCTGCCGACTCCTCGTATTCAAACCAATTGATTGCGGCATCTCCTGATTCTTGGTCACTAAAGAACTAGAGGCTGGCAAAGTCCTCTCCCACAGTTGTTAGATCATCTGTTCTTTCAAATTCCCTCAATCACACATAATTCGCTTCCGCAAATACACTCACCTCAGACCGCCCACCGACCGGGTTGTATTCACTTGGATCATAGGCTCTTCAAGAAGATTCCTGCACTTTTCGATCTCGACTCAAGAACTCTCTTTTCCTCTGAAATCCCCGCCCCATCTTCAAGTGGTCACCACCATCGCTCAGATTGGGTTGTGGAGATGTCTATCATGCACAAGTCGCTGCAGATCGAAGGATCACCTCCGCTTAGGTAGGTGGGATAAGGTGATATAGATACTAGGATCGTAAGACACCACCCCAGCTTTGGATGAAGTTGATTCTCATGGGAGGAGGGGCTTGGTTATGTGGTGGAGAGGATTTGTCGTGACGCTGGGTTTTTCGAGGCGCGATCACCGCTTGTCAATAAGATCCCGGATCTCATGACGCAATCAAATAACAATGGTGTCATGACCGTGTCAAGGTGATACGCCGCAGATTTTGCCTGATCATGAGAGGCAGGAGTGGATTTGGCAAGGCTCTCTAGGGCGCCGATGCTTCTTCCTGATTAATACCCCCAGAGCTTTGGACATGGGCATATATAGGGGGGTGAAGGTTCTTTGGCCTCTGGGTTGATATTTGGTGTTTTGGGTATTACTTCCAAATGTGCCAGAGAAAGGCGTGGCTGTCGTGGGTCTTGGGGGAGGGGGAGTAGTGGTGACCATGCTCACCTCTGGCTCAGCTCTGCTAGCGCCCACTGGCTCGTTATTGTTACGGTTGAAAGTCCTTCTGGGTTGCTCCTTATCCTGGTCGATCAGACCTTGTTTTATGGCATCCTCGATCTGTACCCCCATCTCGTGTAAATCTGAGAAGGTGGGAAAGGGAAGTACAATCATCTTCTGCATCAATTTCGGTTGGAGATTGCGCACAATCATCCTGATTTGATCTGTAGGCCTCAAGGTCATCATCGATGCCTTTGCCCTCCATCGAGTTACGAAGTCTGAGAAAGTCTCCTTGGGTTCCTGCCTCGTTGTTTCGAGATCACGGGTTGTAATCTCGATCTGTGTATTGTACGAGTACTATGCAACAAAGGCCTTAGCCATCTCATCCTAACTTCTTTTGACCTCATCTTCTAACTTCGCGTACCAGATAGCTGCCACACCCGACAAAGTTTGGCCAAACAAGGAAAGCTTTTGTGGTCGGGTTAGGCCCATTGGCCGCAGAATGTCCGAGAATAGTCGAAGATGAACCATGGGGTCCCCGGACCCGTCGAAGCGGTCAATTTGTGGCATCTTGAACCTGTCTGGCAATGTTACGGCTACATCGGTGTACCCATCTTCGATGTCTGGAATGGCCTTTACCCCTTGTGATTTCTTGAAAAGCTTCTCAAGCTTGCTCAGTTTTAGGGCTATATGGTTGATTTCGAACTCAAATGGAGAGTCCGGGTGGTTGGGTGTGTGAGTCTTGGACAGTTGAGGTGGAAGCGGGGGCAGAGCTAGCCCCGTTGGAAAGTTTGTGTCCTCTTGGATATTCTGGACATTTGGCACGGTGTTCTAGGTGTTTGGCAGAGTATTCTGAACAGTAGGAGCCTGCTCGAGTAATGGGGGCCCTGGTGGATGAGGAACCTGATGAGAAGCAGATGCCGCATTCTGCTGTTGCAGTCTAGTGATGAGCTCGGCCTGCTGGGTCATGACTGTGGCCTGTTGCTTAGAAAATTCCGTTTGGCGGATGGCATCTTCCTGCATCTGTCTCATGCTCTCTTGCATTTAACGCATCATTTCCTCTATCCCAGCCATATTCTGTTGGTCCAGCTGACTGACCGGTAAGTGTATCTCTATGGCGGAAACAAAAATCCCAACCTGACTGTTTGATGCTAAAGTAGCCCGCTGTCCTGGTAGTCCCTGCTCTGACACACTGCGCCTCCTTGGCCTTCTTCTGACAACTGGGGGTAGTGAGTGGAACACTGGATGTCCGTCAACCAGATCCTCAGATCGATTGAGTCGGCGACCTCGTGTCCAAAGTGCTTGGGGAATATCTACTGGTTCGGAAGCAATTGTGCTAAAAACCCTGCCCCTAGCAAAAAGATAAATAAAGCGAAAAGGAAATAAATAACCAGATAAACGGACAGCATAACAGCTTAAATTAAATACACAACACACGGCTGGGCATAACAACACACGGCTGGTAAGCTGAATACACACTGTCCTCAAACACTGATCAATATCCTCAATAATCGTCCCCTAAAATCAATCGGATACCCGCAGATAATCGATTCTCAACATCGACGATGCCCGCAGTTCGATGCCCAAACTCATAAACTGATGCATGCATTCCTGTAGAGACGCACTCTAATGCACATAACAGATAAGTGAGAGCCAAAACACCCCTATGTTGGGGTAGGGTTTCCCTGTCCTATTTTGTCAGGAGCTAGGGTTTCACTACGCACGCAGCGGCTTCAAACAACCTATAAACGGGTAAACAACCTGTCCTAGTTTGGAATGGTCACTATGGATCCGAATATGCACTAGGTCGAATGGTCGAAAAGGGTGCCCCAGTAAAACCGGGGTTTGTGTTTCCATACTGGCAGAGCCCGTAACCGGTCAGCCTTATGGACATGCCTTGACAAGACAAGCCTCTGGCAAACCGCTCAGGAATAGCAGATGGCAAACACGGTGTCCTAGGCGCACAAATGCAAATTCAATGCAAAGAAACATACAAGTGTAATCAAAACCAGATATCATAAGTTCGAGTCAAGTTCTCTAAATCCCCAGCAGAGTCGCCAAAAACTGTAGACGTCCCCGAACGCCTCGGGAGGGTTAAGTCCCGTTCCGTTCATATTGGGGTCACTACAGTTCAAGGACTCAAATGTCACAGTTCTTAATCTTGAACCAAAGAGTCCAAATCCGGCAAATCGTTTCGAGAAAACTAATTTTTGAAAGAAGTGTCAAACATGGACTGCTTTGCCAGATATAGAGTCGCCACCTAAATGTTTTTTAATGGGAAATTTAGGAAACCCTGACTCGGTGCCAAAGGCCACGTGTCCGTCATCACCAAAGTTGCCTCGGCTCGGGAACTTGGGTATGATTGGGGAAGGTCACTTCGTGAGCACCCCTGCTCGCCCGGTCAAAGACCGGCCTCTACTAACCATGATATATGATTTTGAAAACATTGTGCGTTCTTATTCCGATTATTAGCCTAGGTTACTATGTGATGCGCACAGCATACAAGTATAGACCGGGTCGCCTGAATTGGGACAAAACATTTCATGTTCATTTTTGAAAGATGGTTTGCCACCCGCAGGTAGGCTTAAAATGCAGATTTTGCCACCCTCGGGTGGGCTTAGAAAACATGATTTTGCCACTGTCTAGTAGGCTTAAAACAAACATTTGATGAATTGTTCCAATCCAAATAACACAACGTCCACCCACAGGCATTCAAGGCAGTTGTATCACATAAGCAGTTAGCCTCATGGTAAGCATACTATTCATGGCAACACTCACACGCATGCAAGGATGCTAAAGTATAAAACTCACCAAGTACTCCAAGCCAAAACATAAACTCATTAGAAATCATGCATGATCCTAAAGTATACAGAAATGCCTAATGCAACACATGCAAAAATGCAAACTATAGCATGCTCGGCTATTCTAAACATGACATATGGAATGCTACAACTAACACGTATTCAATTTGGAATTGAAATACAAATGCAGTTTGTATGATGCGCCGAGCCCGGTGCATGCAAAAACAGATGAATGAATGCAAACATGCTATCATACTGTATGTTAATTGAAATATGCCCTAATCTAACCATCATAAACAGGTAAATAAAAAGGAAGAAAGACGTGGGGTTGGAAGACATACATCACACTCACGTACACTTATTACAATTATGCCCTCGCGCAGAGGGTCCAAATAAATATACAGTCCCGAATAAAAGAATAGTACAGTCCAAATAATACAGTCCAAATATGTACAAATTCCTAATTAATTAACAAATTAACTAAGAAAATAAATAAACTGGCATGCAAGCCAAGGACTGCCTTGATTCCATTCCAGATGATGAATGATGCATGCCCGGGTTGCCTTTGCGCGGAAATCCATGACGATGCCCCAATTAGCCTCTGTTTGCACCTGTTCTTGAAATGCGTGCCAAATCTCGGAAGACTGCTGATTCTTGATTTTGCTGCACCAAAGAGCAGGAGAGGGCATAGCAATGTATTTTCACAAATATATGTATGCATCGATCCTCGTGCCATCAATCACGCATCTCGATGCATGATGGCCGAGGAGCCGAATTGCACAACTCAATATAGAATGAATGCATATGAACACTAAAACAAAACCTAACTCCATCATGGATAATCCGGAGTGTCAGTGACTTGGGAATCGAGACGCGTTCCGTCACTCGGAGTACGGAGCGCACCTCGTTTCCCGTGCCCGGGCTAACTCCTATCCCGAACACAATGCGATATGCATAATATGCATGAAATGCAACTAATATACAACCTAGCATGCGCAATGCTATGAAATGACAAACACGATGCACGAGGTAATACACAACCGAGCATACACAATGCTATGGGTGAAATGACATACGCAATGCAATAATGGGCTTACACCAACATGAGAGAGCCTCAGCCACACTCACATAGGAGGCCATCGGATGAAAACAAGACAACTCGAAATGCGTGCACGCGTGCACGCAAACCGAGGACCGACCCTCAGGCATCGAAATGCCACTCTAATGAGACATGGCAAAGACATGGAATATGGTATGCAAACATGCAAAAAACAATAGCAAAATGAGGGGCAAAACAGCCCCGAAACAAGGCGAAATGACACCCGATGCATGGAATCACTCCCGAAATGCAAAACTAGGTACATGAAATGGCTTATAGCTATACAAAGCATGCATAATTAGGACATGAAGTGTAAAAGGAGAAGCAATTCAGCCCCGAGACAAGAATTTTTACAGTTCAAAGCATGGCCAAACAGTAAGCACAAGTGGGACTAAATTAGCGTACAAAAATGGCTCCGCAAGGGAGGCAATGAAGCAAGTGGTAGATGCAAAGCCCAAACAGAAAAAGACCCTTCTACAACACTGAAGAGGGACCAAAAATATGACTACTTACAGTTTATTTCAGCCCCGAAAACAGTATACAAACACACTCAAAATGTCATGCAAGATGAGGCTCAAAGGAGGCTATAACACAAAGTATACAAAATATTCATCAAATAGCCAAAGACCCTTAATGAATCATGACAAGAGGGTCAAAATATGGCCACTTTTAATTCTGATCAAGGTCCAAAAACAGAAGCTCAATAAGATAATAAATCAAGCAAAAATGGGGACCAAAGAGGGGTACAATGGCAAGTGATACATGGAGGTCCCCAACAGTGTTGAGCCCTTCTTAAATGTTGAATAGAGACTCAAAATAGGCCTTTTTACAGTTTACATCAGGCCCCAAAACAGATCACACATAAGCCAAAAATACTATGCAAATTAATGGCATTCAAGGGCATATTGAAGCAAGTGCAACATGGGGGTCCCAAACAGTGTTTAGCCCTTAAACAAACATGAAAAATGGCTCAAAATAAGCCTATTTTCAGTTAGGGTCAGAGCCCAAAAATGTAAGCAAAGAGGGCTAAGAAATGTTGCAAAAATGAGACCAAAAAGAGGGGAAATGAACTTACCCTTGTAGACCAACCCTTTTGCTGCCTCTTGGACCAAAAATGTTGCCTCCTAGCCTCTGAAAAACTCCCCAAGCTGCTGGAAATGGAGTAGTGGTGGTGGTGCAAGGTGGTGATGAAGAAAGGGTGTAGAACTTAGGAATTTTTTGAAGGAAATGAGAGAGATGGAGGGAGATATGCATGCAAGAGCTCAAAGCAATTTTTTGTAACCCTCAAACCAGGTTTTTTGCAGCTGGTTATCTAGACAAATGAGAGGGAGAAAAGGAGGGAAAAAGGGGAGGGAAATTGCATCAAGTTTCCCTCCAAAAAAGTTCCCTCCGGATACAAGTTTTGGAGGGAAAAACAATGCACAGCTGTAATGTACTCACCCTGAGGAAGCTGGCCGGCTAGTTTTTTGAGTTGCAGGTGGCCGGCCGGCCACCCCCCATGGCCGGCCAGCCAAGGGGCAAAATGGTCAAGTTGAATTTCTGGCCGACCATCACAAAAAGGTGTCCTCCCAGGCACCCTCAACACAACCCTGTGGTTCAAAACTGGAAAAAGTGAAACAGGAGAGAGAACAAGCCATTTTTCAAAGGGGTTCAAAAGGGTCAGGTGGAATTACTGGCCGGCCACCAACTTTTGGTGTCCTCCCATGTGTATACAACACAAATATGGGGGTTAGGATTGAAAAAAGTGACCCTAGGGTGGTCAACATTAGCTTGGAAGTGAGAAAAACGGGCGTCGAAGGACGATGATGGAATATAACTGGTTGCTGAAACAATTGCTGGCCTCCCACCCTTCTACGGCCTTCCTGGTGATGAAACAAAGGTACCTGCCAAAAATGAACGAAAACCGATGAAAACAAAGGTTCCGGGTCAAACGCTGCATCGAGGTCTCAAATCGCCTGTCAGCACAGAGTGGTGTTCGACCACGAAGTTGGTCTCTCGGACCACAGTGTCCCTTAAAAGGGAGAAAATAAGATGCATGCCAGAAACCGGAGCAAACAGAGGTAGTTAGGCGGTCCCGAACCGAGGCGCTCGGCCTGACGGCTCTGAAAACCGGGAATCGGGCTCCAAAATGGGCAAAATGGCCTACGGCCACGAAATGTAGCCCACGGCCACTGAGAGATGATCTACTAGACCTCTCCCTCCCCTTAGGGAAAAGAAACAGAGAAAATCGAGCCTGGTTCGCAAACCGAGACAAAGTACAGAAAAGTCCAAAAGTTCGGAGGCAAGGCTCACGGCCGAGACTCCGCAACCTCAGAACGAGCACAGTATACAACATCACCAAGCGCTCAATCGGTGACGTCTGAGTCTTAAGGTCGGTCAAAAATGGGGTGTCTACACTAATGTATCAAGAGCGTTGAGTGTGTGGGAGAAAGAAGAGCAAGAGAGATCTGTTTGTTTTTCAGAATTTGTTTTGAGTGAAATAAATATCAGTTTGGTTCGTTTTTAAACCTCTCATTGTGAATTGCACCCCACTCCCACCAACAAAACTGTCTTCTTCTTCTTAGCAACCTTTAAATCCCCAAAAAAATTTCCAACAAACACCATATCACCATAGAGAAACAGAACTGAGAGAAAAATAAATTAAAAAAGAAAAGAAACGAAAAAAAAAAAAAAAGGAGAAGAATATGAGCCATTTCAAACAGTCCTCAAATGATGAAGAAGAGGCTTTTGTTTATGCTTTGCATTTGTCAACCTGTCATATCTTGCCCACAGCCTTGAATGCGGCGGTTGAGATGAAGTTGTTCGACATAGTCGCCACCGGAGGAGGAGGAAGTGGTAGGGGTATCTCAGCAGCGGAGATTGTGGCTACGCTACCGGTAGCGGCGGAGAACCCAGAAGTGGTGCCAATGGTGGACCGAATGCTGAGTCTGCTGGTGTGCCACTCTCTTCTCACTTGCTCTGTGTGCACACTTGAAGATGGGTCGGTTGGAGAGAGGCTGTATGGGCTGTCATCGGCGGGTGAATATTTTGTTGAGAATAAGGAAGGAGGTTCCTTGGCTTCTTTGTTTCCTGTGGCCTGTCACTCAGTCGGCTTGAAAGTCTTGTAAGTCTTTAAAGAGAAAAGTTAGGATCGTGAAAACATTTCCATGAAAATGATTATGAGATATTTATGATTCTTGGATTATCTTGATTAGTGTGCGGTACTTTATTCTAAGTGTAATCTAAGGGTCACAAAGCTTTCATTATTATTTTCATGAAAAGTTTTTCATAATACCTACCATTGTTGGTCTTTAAAACATAATCAAGTTGTGGGGGACCAAGGAACATAATCATTTAAAAAAAAAATTAAATTTCATCCGATAACAATAATGTACAATATAGGAGTGTTTTGGAAAGTCAATAAAAAATTGACTTTTTGAATTTTTGACCTTTTTTTTTCACTTTTTTAGGAGAATTTGATAAAAAAGTCAAAAAGGTGGCTTTTTACCGAGTTCTCAAATTGCCCCATATTTATAAAAATATTTTTTTCTTTTAGTTTTTAAAAAAATAATAAATTGAATATGTTATAATTATTAAATCAGTTTGATTTTGTGTGTCGATGATATACATGAAATTTCCTTACAAACTAAACAATTTAAATCATCAAAATGAGACAGTGATAAGTCTCACATGCCTAAACATCCACTAGTCTACATTTAGAACTAGATAACATAAAAGTTAGACATACTTTTTAAATCTAATAATGTGACAGTCTATTAAAATATCTAAGATAATTTTCTCTCTTGTGATACAATTTTTTTTTTTTTTTTTTTTTGAACGGTAAAACAAAGAAGCTTCATTGATGTAAAATATAGTACAAAGTACAAGACAAAATACATCAACAAAGAAAGGAAAGTGCAGAAACATCACAATGGACTGAATCATCCCAACTAGGTTGGCACAAAAAAGCCCATCCTATCATTTGTTAGCACCCCTAGAGTTGATGAGCAACCAAAAAAAAAAAAAGACCTCAGTCCAAACAGGGTTGGAGACCTCAGACCAGATCTGAGACCAGCACACCAGATATAGCAGAGAGCATAGTGACAGAGACAAGCCCAGAACAAATACAACAGATAGCATAGTGCAGAATCCCCAACCCCCCCCCCCCCCCAAACATTAGTGCAGCAGTCCAAACTCCAGAATCCATCACCCTTGGACACAACCACCAGACCTGAGACCAATGCCATATAGAGCTTCAAAGTCAGCACTCCAGCACCAAACCATTGAGCAGCCAACACCACCGTAATGCATCAAGTTTTACAGAGACAAACCCAGAACCAGGACAGATATTGTGATACAATGACATGAATTATATGATTAAAGTTGTTTATATGTTTTATTAGGTCCCATTAAGGATGTACCCATCTTATTCAACATAAACTTGTTTGAGTTGATCACTTTTCAAGACTAAGAATTTTTTATCTCCAAATTTTTTCATTTTTTGTCTCAAGATACGAATTGAATCATTAAAATTTGAAGGTAGAATAATTTTAAAATCTTATTCGTAAATTTAAATATATCTCCATTTTTTTTTAACAAAAGAAGACAAAAATTGGGATTTTGCAAGATACCTACTTTATATGATTCTTTGTAGAATAATTTTAAAACATTATTCATAAATTTGAATATATCTCCATTTTTATGTTTATTTTAACCAAAGGAAGACAAAAATTGGGATTTTGCAAGATACTACTTGTTATCCAAGCCAAAAAAAAGAGAAAGAAATGTAGTTGTTATATGATTTTGAAATACCTCTCCATTAGTGGATTTAGAGTGGCTGTTGTGCAGTTAAATAAACCCATTTTGGGATTTATTTTGATAATTCAAATTGTTCACATTTTAGAATATATCGAGTAGAACATATTTGCAAAAAAATTAAGTTAGTCGGATATTATTAACCTTTTTATCCACTGACATTTGTATATACAAAAATAAATGACAATTGTGATTTAAAATATTAAAATGAATACAAATGATTCGATTGTATGACGATCAATATTGGATCAACACATTTTAGAGTATACATGTCCGTGTTTCGATGATATGAACTATTCGTCTTGTATGACAAGTTAAGAAAAATATGCATATAAAAAATTAAGTTAATCAAATATTAGCAATTACATAATCAAAACACATATATTAATATATTTTATAATAAATAGTTAGTTTATTTTTAAAAACATGAACACCATAAAAATGATTCGATAGTATGACGATCAATATTGAATCAACATGATTTCTTACTGTTGAGTGTACGAGATGAATGGTTTAAATCACTAAAATAATCTACATTGGTATTCTTAATCAGTCAAATTGAAAATTTTAAACTTTCACAAATCCGAACTCCTGAATCATATAGGATCCAATTCACTTACGCTGTATTTGGTTGAAGCATTTGAAAAGGGAAATGGAAAAGGTAGGTGAAATGTAAATAAAATATACCTATATTTCACCTAGTTTCATACAATTTTTTTCCTTTTGCCTTTTTCTTTCCAAATCCCTCCCCAAATCCCCCAACCAAACACACCATTATCGACTGTGCGAGATTTGGATCCTCTCCAACTATCTTTCCCAGCGGTTTTAACGAGAGCTTTCAACATCTCGATCAAGATGCTAATTCGTCTCACACATAACTAAAATAGTAAATATCTTCTTAATTTGGATGGAATTCTAACAAACATTTAGTGTGTTTGGTTTGAGTTTTCTGAATTAAGTTTTTTGAAAACTGATTTTTTTTATTTTTGTGTTTTTTTGTTTTCAGTGAATATTTTTTAAATTTCAAACATTTTTTTTACTTTTTTAAATGCACCTTACTTAGATATATTTAAAAAGTAAAAAATTTGTAAAAAATATTTTAAAAAATTAATAAATACATAAAAATACAAAAAAAAATATACTAAATTCTTGTATTTTTTTTGTATTTTTGGTATTTAGTGAATTTTTAAAAGATTTTTTTTACAATTTTTTACTTTTTAGGTGTATTTATGTTAGATGTGTCCAAAAAGTAAAAAAATTACTTAAAATATTAAAAAAATTCAGTAAAAACAAAAAAACATAAAAAAATAAAAAAGTAAAATTTTTTGAAAAGTGTTTTGAAAAACTAGAAACCAAGCAAGGTGTTAGTTCTGTCAATAAGACAAATGGGAATATATACTAAAACCCACAACGGCGATATTCTCATGGTGATGCCAATCCCAAATTTTGTCGACATTCACGAATGGCTTGAGATTCATAAATGGTATGGCATAATTCAAACACTAGTAACTTTTATACTTGAGTTTGGTTTCATTAGTTTGCCATTTACAACCTTTCATCATTTTTCTTTCCTATATATTCTCATTCCCAAATCTCTCACTACTAGTAAGCAAACACATCTTGAGCTTCTCACACAAAAACAAAAACAAAAACAAAAACAAAAAAGTGAAATTTCGCACTGCAAAAGAAGCATGGATGCCTTACTCTCATGTCTATTGCTCCTTGTAATCCTCGCTGCATCACTCTTTCTCGTCTCTCGGGCTAAAAAACACAACACCGGGTCCGGCAGCTCAAAGCTTCCACCGGGCACAACTGGTTGGCCGTTGGTCGGAGAGAGTATGAAGTTTGTCATGTTAGGCCCGGAGAAATACATCAGTGGAAGAATGAAAGACTACTCGCCAGATGTGTTCCGAACCTCCCTTTTGGGAGAGACAATGGCAGTGTTTTGTGGACCGGCAGGGAACAAGTTCTTGTTCTCCAACGACAATAAGCTTGTCACCTCGTGGTTGCCTCTCTCGATCAAAAAGGCTTTGGTCTTCCCTGATTTTGTTGACAATTCTGTAAAAGATATAGCAGCGTTGAAGCGCAACTTCATGCATGAAATTCTCAAGCCAGAAGCTCTACGCCATTACATACCGATAATGGATTCCATGGCACGCCAACACATAGAAGCAGATTGGAGTCCGCGAAAGGAAATTAAGGTTCTTCCTTTGTCAAAGAAGTACACTTTTGATTTGGCGTGTCGTTTGTTTTTGAACATTGAAGATTCTGAGGACATTAAAAGGTTATCGGAACCATTTAGCCGTGTTATATCTGGCCTATTTTCTGTGCCCATTGATTTCCCCGGCACTGCTTACAGTGGCGCCATCAAAGGGGGAAAAATGGTTCGGGACGAGCTTTTATCCATCATTAGGCGAAGGGCAAAGCAATTGTCAGAGAATAAGGACATGGTTGCCACAGATCTATTGTCGCGAATGTTGCTTGCCGTGGATCAAGAAAATGACAAGTTGATGAATGAAATGGAGATATCTAATAATGTTATCGGCTTACTAGTAGCCAGCTATGACACTACTAGTATATCACTTACCATGGTCTTGAACTTTCTTGCACAGCTTCCCCATATTTATCAGGAGGTTATGGAAGGTAATAATCCAAACAGGTTTTGGCTTGCATATTCAAAATTTGCCTAACAATTATACCTTTTATGCCACTCAATTACATGATAATTTGGCTATCTTGATCTACAGAACAAATGGAGATTGCGAAAGCAAAAGGTCCTGGTGAGTTGCTGAATTGGGAAGACATTGAGAAGATGAAGTATTCGTGGAATGTGGTGCGGGAAGCATTGAGACTAACACCACCTGCTCAAGGGTCATTTAGAGAGGCCAAAACTGACTTCACTTATGCTGGTTTTACCATTCCTAAAGGATGGAAGGTAAGTGGTGATTGATTATTCTAAGGGCAGGGTCGACATCTTATTAATTCTAAAACATAACATGGTGTGAAATTAAATTAATACCATCAAGACTCATCAAAACAAATTTCGTGCAGACATTTTGGACAGTACATACAACACACAAGAATCCTCAGTACTTTCCGGAACGAGAGAAGTTTGATCCATCAAGATTTGAAGGAAGTGGGCCTGCACCGTACACATTTGTACCCTTTGGGGGTGGGCCTCGAATGTGCCCTGGAAAAGAATACGCACGACTGGAGATACTCGTTTTCTTGCATAATGTGGTTGCAAAATTTAAAATGGAGAAAACAATTCCGAATGAGAAGATAGTATTCCATTCATCTCCCACTCCAGTGCATGGTGTTCCAGTTCGTCTTCATCCTCATGAAAAATAAATCTCCTATGGCTTGGCACACGCTACTTGCTCGTGTTCATCGGCCCCTTCATGTTGTCCTATAGTTGGCGGCACAAATAATATGTGCAAACACATATGCATTACCTCATTTGTGATTTGGGAGCTTTTGTACTGTTTTTCATATAATAAATGATGAGTTATTTACTTGAAAATATGGCACTTGATTACATTTTACTCGAAACCCATTGTGTGGAACGGTAAATTATGTTCTTTACTGTCATGTCTTGTTGTGATTGTAGAAAAACAATGATAGGGGTCCAAGTTCTTAGCAGTTAAGATATGTTAACGATTCTGACGAGTACCATTGATGAAGTTAAAATCAAACCATCAGATTAATCATCATGAACTTAAAAATCAAATAATAAAAGCATGTAAATTTGAACAACAAATAGTGCACTCAAATTATAGAAGTCAAAGTCAATAGCAGAAGAATCAGTCATGCTGTTTGGTTTATACGAAACACATGGGAAGGCTGCTATAAAATGAACATGAAAGTGCAATTTTGATCTGTTTTCCACCAAAGGGTTAGAAAAATAAGTTGGGCTGGTGCAGTTATACTGTTTATGTCTTCCTCCATTTCTAATTCTTTTTGCAAGGTGGGGAATTGCCTCCATGACTACCTATTGATGAAGAGAAAATATAAATATCAAAGATAAATAAAAAATCAATTAAAAGAATCTTCAATCCGTAATGTTTTAACAAACTTAATTTTGAATATTTAATCAGATATTATGTTATATATACATACTGTGCATGGCCTAATTAAAGAGGAAAGAAATTTCTCTCATAAAACGAGTGTTGAAAATCATTAGCAGTAGCGTGTAGAAAATATGCTGCACTATATGCTGAAATCAAGGAGAACTAACCAAAGATGAAGCTCGTAAATGAAAATCATGTAGTTGACTTCTTATTTATCATGCGTCAAATATGTACAGAATTGCAGTAAATTAGACATGACTGAATGTAATCTATATATATATATTA
This sequence comes from Camellia lanceoleosa, assembly GCA_025200525.1. Lineage (NCBI taxonomy): Eukaryota > Viridiplantae > Streptophyta > Magnoliopsida > Ericales > Theaceae > Camellia > Camellia lanceoleosa. The sequence goes on along the minus strand of CM045766.1, from coordinate 117,663,419 downwards.
AGGGAAAAGGGGTTTTTAACCACTCAAATCTTGTGGTAACTTCAATATTCCAATTTAAATTTTTAATATTTTTTATTTTAAAAAAAAATTACAGCATTTATTGATTTGATCAAAATTTTCTTATCAGCATTTATTAACTTTTTCCAATCCACATGTCTTTCCACATGCCTGTATTTATTGATTTGGCTAAAATTCTCTGATCAGCATTTAAAATCTCCTCATACAAATAATTATAGATACAACCCGTGCATAGTTACTTCAACTTCTCCCATACACTATGGTTAGTAATAAAATTGTTAAATTATTTTTATAAAAATCTTAAAAAACATAATTTATATATTAAAAAAAATGTAAAATAAATATAAATATTTATAATTATCCTGTGTATAATACAAGGTGATAAGCTAGTTCTTGTATATAAATAAATACATAGTGCATCTCAATACAAAGGTCTCATCATTGCAGAGACCAGTTTTCCCAAACTCTGTTGTTCAAAAATTCTTTACTAATCCCTATAAAATATAATCAATCCAAATCTCCTCCAAGCATAAAAACAATCCACGCTAAACATAACACCATGTGTATGGCTTAAACAAAATGAAATTGTAGATTAAAAGAATAAATGATGGAGAAATAGAAACAGACTAGTGCTATGTTACCAAAAAAAACACTAATACTCTAGGTAATAACGTATTGGTGCGCACGTTCTGAAATATGGTACACTTTCGTTCCAAAATAGTAAATTCAGTAATTTGAAGCAATTCCAAAAGTTTTTTCCAATATATTTCTTTAAATATTACCTTAGTAGAAAAAATAAATCAAATATATGAACTCGTTAACTAGACAAAAATATCAAAAATGAGTCATAATTTTCATAGAAATAATTTGCTACATGAAAAAAACAAATAAATAAATTATTGGATATCTACAAGTACTTTAAATTCTTAACTATAATATATACAAGTCTGCTCTTATCATACCACATTTTAGAATATGTGGCCAAAGTTTCGAAAAGTGGCTGCAATTATTACCTAACGCCGTTACGTAATAGTTATAGTTGTTACTGTCATCCGTTACGGCTGCTACAACGGTGTGACGGAAATTCACATGTGTGACGTTAAGATTACATAACAGTATGTAGTGAACGCAACGTAATGGTTCAGATACACTTTTACAATATTCTGAATAGCTTCATTTCTATAAAATAAATAAATAAAAGCATACCAAAAAAAAAAAAGAACAAATATTCGAGTGATCCAAGCCCAAAGAAAAAATCTTATATTTTTTTTATTTATAATTTTTTTTTTTAATTTTTATTTCATTACATTAGCATGTAAAATAAAAAATATATAAATAGTGGTCCAATTTAATTTGTAATCATTTTATTAATATTTAATTGTAAATATTTTTTTATTTTGTTACTGTTTAAAAAAATAAATAAAATAAATGGCTCAAAAATAATTTATGTTTATGGCACAATTTTTGTTTTTATAATCATAGCATTTAATACTTGATTGCAAATAATTTTATTTAATTAACTGTAAAGTATTGTCTAAAAAAATGCCTCAAAAATAATTTTTGTTTATGACACAATTTTTATTTTTATAATAATTTCATTTAATAATTGTGAATATTTTTTTATTCAGTTAGTTAGTTCAGGTATTGGTCAAAAATAATTTATAGGCATTTAAAATTAATTATTTTTAAAGTCATTAACTATTAACAAAAAATGTAAAAAGCATTTTTTATAGTGATTTAAAAATATTGAATATATTAGATTATACTTAAAAACTAACAAAAATTAATCAAAATCTATTTTAAACACTAATAAATGTGATTTTGAAGAGAAAAAAATGTGTATCGGTAAATTTTTTTTAAATTGTGCGGAAAATAAAAAAATTACGGTTTCAATTACCGTAACCGTTACGCTACGGCCTTTACACTCCGCAACCGCAACCGCACCATCACAACCATTACGTGACCTCAACTGCTTTTCGAAAACTTAAGTATACCATGTTCCCGTTTCCGTTCCCGTTCCATGTACCGGAACGATCCACGTTTTAGGTAATATAGCACTAGTGTATTTATAAGTTTGAATAAAGATGGAGAGCTCCAATTTTAGAGCTCTAAAGAGAGCTATAGTGATGTGATAAGGAGTGAGGCTCACATATGATATGATGTGTGTGCCTATGTTTTTTTTTTTTTTTCTCTTGCCACATCATTACAGTTCTCTTTAGAGTTCTAAAATTAGAACTCTCTATCATTGTTGTATTAAAAATGTTTGGGAGCTCTAATAAATAAGCTCTAATGAGGGTGGGCCCCAATCTAATATGATGTTTTGACCTTGGTTTTTTTTTTAATTTTTATTATTCCCTACCACATCATTAGAGCTCAATTAAAACTCCAAAATTAGAGGAATATATCTTGTTGTATACGTTTATAGGAATCAATGAAAGATTAAAAGCACAATCCCAAGTGAATGTGCTGGATGGAAACATTCCCAATCAAAATAAATTCTCACAGCCACTTTGCTGTGCAAAAGTGCAGCAGTAGCAGTTACTAGTGTGCATGATTTTGAAATTGTGGATTTGACATCAACGAGCACAACAGGTGAGGGGTGAATGGAGGAGGGAGGTTGAGAAGAAGGCTAGGAGGAGGCTGGAAAATAGTAGAAATTAGGTCCAGAACACCACATGTCCGTGTGCCTATGTGTCCACCATTCCCTTATCTTTTTTTTTTTTTTTTTTTTTTTTTTTTATCAACAAAGAAGAACAACTTTATTGATGAAATTCAACAAAACAGATGAAACACATCAACAAAGCAGGGAAAAGACTCCCAAAAAACACTCCAGAGGATGGTGAGATACCACCCAACAAAAACAAACAAAGCTAGAAGAACAATACCCAAACAGAAAAAAACTAAACAGCCAAACTCCAAACAATCAAAAAACTAGCAGCACCACCAATCCAGTCCTAACACCCCCAATTCCACCAACTTACAAGAGAATAGAAGCATCCCAAACACCACTGACGCCCTCCAACCAAAACAGCACAGCAGCGTCAAGACAAAGACACATACCTGATTTGTTGCAATTTCCGAATGATGTCCTGGACTAAATAAGAACACCCCTTTGAATGAGCTTTGACCCAAAAAGCCACTCTAGCCATAATCAACTCACAGAATTCTACAAGGCAGAGCTGCTTCCCAGAAAAGACCACATCATTTCTGAGTTTCCAAGTAGACCACATGACTGCCAATGGAATAACTTTCCAAATTCTAGCTTCAAACTTTCTCCACTTAAATCTCATCCACCAATGTAGCAACCCTTCAACATTACCAGGAAGAACCCACTGTAGCCCCCACCAGTTCAACACTGTAGACCATACTTGCCATACAAAAGGGCACCAAAGAAGAACATGATTAACTATTTCAGCATCACTCTTGCAAAGGACACAATCAACGGAAGCACTTTGATTTAGCACGCCAATCTTTTGCAAAAAAATGGATGTTTTCAATCTACCTTTCCACGCCAGCCAACCAAGGAATTGAACTTTCAGAGGAGCTAGATTATGCCATAACAAACCAGTGCTCGGTATAGAAGGACTATCCACAAAGGCATTTGAAAGGGAGGATATAGAAAATTGTTCTGATGAACTTGCCAGCCACTTCAAACAATCTTTACTGTCCACTGCCCCCAACTCTTCCTGATTAATTAAATTGACTAACCTTTCCAACTCCTCGGCCTCCCAAGCAAACAACACTCTTCAAAAATTAAATTCCTAGACCCCTTATCTTTAAGACCATGTATTCATTTATCCTTCTACTATTGATTCGGCACACTACTAACGTGGAATTTTTGAAAGACAAGATAATTACTCCTAATGGGAGAGATAGGATGGGAGGATGTAGCGAGGGGAAGCAGTAGGTGGTTGAGTAGGTGGAGAAGCTGACAGGTGGCCGAAAGAAATGGTAGGAATGGGTGGGGTGATGGTGAGAGGATGTGGGTGGATGGGTTTGGGTTTGGGTTTTTAACGTAGAGGATGAAGTGAAATGTGGAAGATGAGGACAATGCTAATTTTGTTTTTTTACAGTAAAAATTTGTGTGTGAAATACACATTCTGTCAATTTTGACGGTAAATGTAAAGGTAGCATGGGAACTACAAGAGATTATAATAGATTTTGTCCCCATTTTTTAGGGATGGGCGTGGGTCAGTTACGGTCACAGAATCTCCAATCCGTCCACCAGATTGGTGGATTGGAGAAAATCAATCCGCATCCGTCCGCCAATCCAGCGGATATGGATTGAGCGGTTTGGCAGATGGAGGCGAATCGGTTTGGCGGTTTCAAATTTTATAAATTTTCAACATAATTCAACTTGTGCACTTTCTTAAAAAAAAAAAGTACTACATTCAGTGACTTAAAAAAAATATTACAATCACTGCATGTCTCATCCACATCCGACAATCACAGCATGTCTCATCCACATAAAGTATTACAATCTGTTATTCTTAAAATATAAAAACAATTCAAATCACCAAAACTATGAACAGAGCAGTAGTAGAGATTGTATGTCTCTGTATTGTTACATCTATGTTTCGGTCGGTTTTGGCAGATCGGCATATCCGCTGCTCACCCCTACTTTTTTTATTACATGGGAAATCTATTTTTAATCTATTTGATCAAGACTAAAAAATTTATTGTTCTCTAAACATATTTCATAGTTTCATATTTATAGCTTTGTTTTGTTTTTTTTTTTTTTTTTTTTGGGGGGGAGGGGGGGTATTCCCTACATTTCTATATATACACTTTTAGTGAACAATTTTGTGTCAAAATGTTCACTTTATTAGACAAAAGCAGTTTGGTCTCACCAAGGTAGTAATTCATTACTAAATGTTTAATTTCATCACTAAAAATATAACAATAACACATTTGGTAACTTAGAGATTTTGTCCCTAAATTTTTGTCTTTAAAATTTTAATTTATTGTTGGGGTTTATTTCATAATCTACTCCTAAATTATTATCAAATTATTTATTTAATCCCTGAACTATTGGTTGAGTCTACAAAGTTCCTAAATTATATAAATCAAAGTTTACTTAGTCCCTAAACTATCGATTCAATCTATTAAGTTTGTAAAATATTTAATTCAAACCTATTTAGTCTATGAAAAGATTACAAAAATAAAATATAAGCCTATAACTATTATAAATTAATAAAAGACCCTACCTAATTGTTAGAGAAAATATGTTATTCCCCACAAGTAAATCAATCAATGGGAATAAAAACTAATGTGAAAAAATTAAATCAAAAGCAACACAAGAATTTTTACGTGGTTCCCTCACTGTGAGGTACGTCCACAGGATCGAAATCCGATTCTACTATCAACCAAATAAGTTTTCAAATAATTATAAACGAGACACGAATGGTCTCACAAACCACCCTTAGGTAAATTCCAAATAATCACAAATAAATAAGAGGAAAGACCTCACCAAATAGATGAATCAAAATCTTTGAAACAGAATGTAAAAGACCCAAAATAACTGACCAAACAGCCAACCCAGCAGCTCTTCGAAGCAGAACCAAATCAAGCTCAAAGCATTGACCAATAGTCAATCAATAAAGTTTGCCTAGCATAGTCACCAAGATGAATCAAAAATGATAGTAGACACTGTATATGACGCTTCGGAAGAAACAAGGCCATATATATATATATATGTGGTTGAGTCTTGGATTTTTTTATATACAATCCTAGTTGTTACCAAATTAAATAACCAATACCTATTAGGATTTCAAAAGTCAGATATAATATATAAAATATATTATACCCAAACCAAACCAAACCAAATTAAAATTCTTTTAACAAACCAATTGGGTCTCAAACTCCAATAAGGAGATATATCCCAACAATTCTCCCCCTATCGACTTAGGTGAAGACATCAACCATACCCACCAAAGTTCGACACTTTAAATGTTTGTCCCTCGACATAGTCTTAGTCAACATATCTGAAATATTATCATCTGTGTGAACCTTTTCGAGTTGCAACAATTTCGAATCTAACACATCATGAATCCAATGGTATCTCACATCAATGTGTTTCGTTCTCGAATAAAAAGTAGAATTTTTACTCAAATGAATAGCACTTTAACTATCACAATAAAGCACATAATTTTCTTGCTTCAAACCCAACTCTTGCAAAAATTTCTTCAACCATAACTCTTCTTTGCAAGCTTCCGGTTTTCGAAGCCGTCGGTCGTGCGCCTCGGTTCGGGACCGCCTAATTACCTCCGTTTGCTCCGGTTTTTGGTACACACATTGTTTCCTCTCCTTAGAGGGACACTGTGGCCCGGGAGACCACCTTCGTGGTCATACGCCACCTCCAGGGCTTAACAACCTGTTTTCGGGGCCCCGAACTCCGCGTTTTGGCCCCCGAACTTTCGTTTTGCATCGGTTTGGGTTCATTTTTGGTATGGACCTTTGTTTCATTACTAGGGAGATGGTGGGATGGTAGGAGGCCACCTTTTCCCCTGAAAAACCAATTTTCTCATTTTCTCTCTCCTAAAGCCGATTTTTTCTGACAAAAAGCTCGTTTTTCTTACCTTTGAGCCACAATTTCTGGTTTTTCACACCACCATTGTGTTGTGCTCACCTGGGAGGCCACCAATATGGGTAGGCCGACCAGTAATTCTTCTTGAACCTTTTGATCCCCCCCTAAAAAGCTGATTTTTCTCTCTCTTGGACCACATTTTCTGGTTTTCCACCATACAGCTGTGTTGCACTCATCTGGGAGGCCACCTTTCTGGGGTGGCCAGCCAGCTTTTCTTCTTGAACCTTTTGACCCCTGGCCAACCCAGGAGGTGGCCGGCCGACCACCTTAGCCTTTTGAACCTGGTCGGCCAGTCTTGTCTCCTTGAGTGCATTCCAGCTGTGCCAGCTATTTTGCACCTGACCCACTGTCCGAGGGTTTTGTCCTTGTTTTGATCCTTTTAAAGGTAGTTTTGCACCCTTTGCTTAGCTTCCAAAGGACTTTGGTTAAGCTTCTTGAGGAAGCTTGACCCTTTTGGTTTAGCTTCCTCAAGAAGCTTGACCCTTTTGGTCAAGCTTCTTTTAGAAGCTTTGACCCCCTCTCATGGCTTCTCCAAGAAGCCTCACCTCTCTCCCTCTATAAAACACACCTTCCACCTCCATTTGCAAGGGTTAGAAGCTTTGGGCTAGAGCATACATACAACTCCCTCTATCTCTATACTTCAAGCCTCCAAACACTCATATTCTTGGTCATTTTACCCTACACCTCATAGCCTACCACCTCCCTCATCCATTCCAGCACCTTGGAGGTCATTTGCAAAGGTTGAAAGCTCACCAACTTGGTCCAGAAGCTGCTGGAGGTCAGCTCTACAAGGGTAAGTCTTCATTTCCCCTTTTCTAGCCTTATTTTGCTTCATTACTTAGCCCCATTTACAAACATTTCTGGGCCTCGACCTAGACTGTAAAGTGTCTTATTTTCAACTCCTCTTCAACTTTGTTTAAAGGCACTTTACTGTTTGAGGTCATCTACTTTCCCTTACCCTCTATCTCTCTTTTAGGGCTATTTTTGCATCATATTTTAGCCTTACTTGTGAATATTTTTGGGATTTTTCATAAACTGAAAAAGATCTTATTTTAATCTCCTCTTCAACTTTTGTTAAGGTATCTTTTCTATTTGGGGTCATCTTCCCCCTATGCATGCTTCATCTCTTCATGATTAGGGCTATGCATTAGAGCACTTGCATTGGCCATGGTTTGGCCTCTTAGCCACTGAAATCCAGTGGAGATTTAGTGGCTTAGATGCATTTTTGAGAGCCAAAATCAGAGGGGGGTGACCCCCTCTCTCCTTGTCTTGTTTGGTGGTCTTGTTGGCCTTCCAAAGGGACCCCTTTTTGCATGCTTTGCAGTCATGTTTCAGACCTCGTTCTGAGGGTTTTGAGGTCTGCCTTAGCTCTGTCCAAGACCCTTTTGGCCATATTTTATGTCTATGATGCATGTATAGAGCAATCTTATTCAAGGCCTTTCAAAGGGCCTCCATTTGCATGTTTCTTAGACCAATTCCAGGGCCTATTTGGAGAGTTTTAGGGCTGTCTTAATCCATTTCTAGAGTTGGTTTTGCCATGCTAAATGTCTATCTTGTATGTGTTGAGTAACCTCTTGCATGGCCCTTCAAGGGAACTCATCATTTTTGCATGTGTTGGCTACATTCCAGTGGTTATTTGGGCATATTTTGACATGTTTTATTCACTATTTTTGCCTGGTTTGATGATTTCTCATATGCTTCATATACATGCCATGTAAACCATGCTTACAAGCCAATGTTGCATGTTGTTTTAGCCCATCATGTTAGCATTTTATGGCCATGCTTTAAACTAGTACTGTGCATGTTTTGGGACTTCCTTGGCTCTATCTTTGTGCTTCATAGTCAAATAATGCTTGCTTTGCATGGTTATGGTTCAATACATGTGCCTAGTTTTGAGTTTCGGGGCCCCCTAGCTTGCATTGTGTGCCATATTTGCACGTTTTGGGACCCTATTTCATGCTGTTTTGGAGCTGTAATTTATGCTATTCCATGTTATGTTTCATCCTCGTCATGCTTTGGTAGAGAGGCATTTGAAGCCTTAGGTTCGGTCCTTGGCATTCATGGATGTGTGCATGCATTTCGGTTCTCTCATTTTCATCACATGGCCACTGATGTGACTGTGGCTGAGGTCTACTCATGTTGGTGTAAGTCCATCGTGCATTGTGTATGTGTAGACACCCCATTTTTGACCGCCCTTAAGACTTGGGCGCGACTGATGGTTTACTCGGTGATGAAAGGTATGCAGGGCAAAGGTGCAGTTTCTTCGGCAAAGAGAGAGACAAATCTCAACTTCACACCCCATTTTGGACCAAAATTATTTTGGAAGGTTTTTAGACCTTAAAACCCTCTCTTTCAAAACATTTTTGAAATAAAGTTCCTACGATGTTCAGACGCTCGCATTTCGGTAAATGTTGCATTTTTCGGTAAACCGAGCAAGGATAAAGTGGAGAATGAATGAAAGAGAGATGAAATCTTAGAAAAATCTTTCAAAACACTTTGTTTAGGGGTTTGAAGTTGAACAAAAGAGGAAAGGAGAGGAGAAAGCTAGTTTGGGAGAAATTCGGCATGAATCCGGGTAGAAGAGGGTCGAGCAGCCCTCGCTGAATCGGGCTTATTCATCGTCATACTTGGAGTTTAGCTATAAGGCCACCACCATTGGAAAGCTTACTTCTGGGGCTTCATTTTGCACTCAAGAATCTCCTAAAGCCAAGTCCGGATGGAGGAGATATGATTGGTTGAAGTTGGGCATCATCCCGGTTGGATCGAATCTTCGCGGCTTCACCAAAATGGGCATAACTTTTTTCACAGGAGGAATTTTAATGCAAGGTTTGCGCCATTGGAAAGCTAACTTCCGGGGCTTCAATCCAGACATCCACCGGCACTTTTTGGCCTCATCGGCCACCCATCGATCATCCATTTAGCCGACCGGCCAAATAAATGGCTGACCGGCCAGTAAAAGTAGCCGACCGGCCAATTTTGCTAGCCGACAACCTTCCGGAGTATTCTACAGATTAAATGGATGACAACTGTGCCAGCTGGAGGGCACAGAATGGATCCTCCATGTATGGAGGATCTTGGCTCTTGGTTTTGAAGCTTCTAAGAGAAGTCTTACTCCCTTGGCTCTATAAAGCAAGCCCTCCTCTTCCATAATTAGGGTCCTGAAATTCCAGAGGAAACATACACTCTCCCTCCTTGTATCTCTCCATTTTAACCTCAAAGTATAAGGTTCTTGGCTTCATTCCCACACCAACACCTAGCACCACCCCACCACCTCCATTCCAGCAGCTTGGAGGGTCTTCTCAGAGGCTAGAAGGCACCACTTCTCAAGCCAAAAGGCAGCTAAGGGTTGGTCTACAAGGGTGAGTACCATTTCCCCTTTTTTGAGCTTATCTTGTACCATTTCTTAGCCCTATTTTCTTGCTGTTTTGAACTCCGACCAAAACTGAAAATGTCATTTTTTTGAGCTATATTCCATGTTTCATTAAGGGCTCATTGCATTTTGAAGCTTCTTTTTGGCACTTGCTTCATTATCCTCTTGAATACCATTATTTTGCATGATATTTTTAGCCTATGTGTGATCTGTTTTGGAGCATGTCATAAACTGTATATAGGCTTATTTTAAGCCCTTATTCAACATTGAAGAAGGGATCAACACTGTTGGGGACGTCCATGTATCACTTGCCATTGTACCCCTCTTTGGTCCCCATTTTTGCATGATTTATTAGCTTATTAAGATTCTGTTTTTCGACCTTGATCAGAACTGAAAGTGGTCATATTTTGACTCCCTTGTCATGTTTCATTAAGGATCTTTTGCTGTTTGATGAATATTTTGTATACTTTGTGTTATAGCCTCTTTTGAGCCTCATCTTGCATGATGTTTTGAGTGTGTTTGTATACTGTTTTGGGGGCTTCCATAAACTGTAAGTAGTCATTTTTTTGGTCCCTCTTCAGTGTTGTAGAAGGGTCTTTTTCTGTTTGGGCTTTGCATCTACCACTTGCTTCATTGCCTCCCTTGCGGAGCCATTTTTGTATGCTAATTTAGTCCCACTTGTGCTTACTGTTTGGCCATGCTTTGAACTGTAAAAATGCTTATTTTGGGGCTTCCTTGCTTCTGTATTTTCATTCCATGTACCAATTATGCATGCTTTGTATAGCTGTAAGCCATTTCATGTACCTAGTTTTGCATTTCGGGAGAGATTCCGTGCATCGGGTATCATTTTGCCATGATTCGGGGCTGTTTTGCATCTCATTTTGCCTCTGAAAATTGCATGACATATGCCATATTCCATGTTTTTCCATGTCTTGTTAGAGTGGCATTCCGTGCTGTAGGTTCGGTCCTCGGTTTGCGTGCACGCGAGCACGCACTTCGAGTCGTCTCATCTTCATCTTATGGCCACTGATATGAGTGTGGCTGAGGTCAACTTGTATTGGTGTAAGCCCATTTTGCATTGTGTATGCCATGTTACAACGCGTTGTGCATGTTATGTTGTTGCATTGTGTCATGCCTTGCATGCTTGTTCGCATACTCATATTGCATACTTAGCTCGCATGCTTAGGTTGCATTTGGCATGCATCCCTTGCCTCTTGATCAAGCATGATAGAGGTTGGGGCCTTTGATGTGTTTTGTGCTTGCATTTCATTTGATATCAAAGTTGCTAACTTGGCTTTTGGGCCATCATGCATTGAAATGCGTGATTGATGGCCCGGGGGTCGAGGGCCATCCTCCTTTGAGTCCATTGCATGATAGGGAGTGTGTTCATGCACACATTTTCTTGAAATTCTATGCCATACACTGCTTGCCCTCTACTGCTGTCAATTGCAGGTTCTGCAAGAAGTTTTGGCCGGTCGGCTACATAGAGTGCCGACCGACCAGGGATTTTTGGCCGATAACTTCATCAGAGGCCGGTGACCTTTTCCCATGGCCGGTGGACATCCCTCCCAGCCGGTGGTGTTCCACAGTGTGCAAAGAACCTATCCTGAGATTTGTGCAATTTTTAGAGAAGCTAAGCAGTGTAAACAGAGGCAACAGTGCTATGGCAGCGAGTTTCCGGGCAAGGCAAGTTAAACATGCAACATTCACAAGATCCCGAGGGTCATGCCTTTTCCTTTTGCATTTAATTTGTTAATTAAATTAGAAGTTTTGTAATAATTAATTAGCTAGGATAGTTAATTATTTATTCGGTTTGTATTATTATTTGGTCCCTCCGAGAGAGGGCGTATTTGTAATAAGTGTACGTGGATGCGTGGGTGCGTGTGTGCGTGTCTTCCAACCCCCACTTCTTTCTTCCCTTTTATTTACCCGCTTATGATGGTAGATTAGGGCATGTTTAAATTAGCATACCTTATGCAATGCATGCGTGCATCCATACATTTGTCTTACATGCACCGGGCTCTGTACATCACGCTAACTGCATTGTATTTCAATTTCCAAATTGAATACTTGTTACTTGTAGCATTTCACATGCCATGCTTAGGATAGCCGAGCCTGTCTAGATTACACCCTTGCTTGCGTTGCATTAGCCATTTAAACATGAACTAGGATCATGCATATGATTACTAACTAGTTTTTGTTTTGGCTTGGAGTACTAGGTAAGCTTCTACGCTTTAGCATATCGCATGCGTGTGAATGTTGCCATAACAGCATGATTACCATGAGGCTAGCTGCTTATGTGATATAACTGCTTGATTGCCTGTAGGTGAAGGTTGGATTGTTTGAGTTGGAAAAACTCGTTGAAATCCGTGTTTTAACCTACTTGCGAGTAGCAAATTCCAAAGCATTTTCAAAACAAACGGATATGCAATGCTTGTTTCCAAATTAGGCGCTCTCTTCTATACTTGTTTGTCATGCATAACATAGTAATTCTAGGCTAATAACCGGAATAAGAACATGTAATGTTTTCAAAATCGGATATCACGGTTAGTAGAGGCCGGTCTTCGGACCGGGCGAAAGGGGGTGCTCATAGCTGACCTTCCCCGATTGTACCCAAGCTCCCGAGCCAAGACAACTTTGGTAATGATGGACACGTGGCCTTTGGCACCGAGTCAGGGTTTCCTAAATTCCCCCATAAAAAACATTTAGGTGGCGACTCTGTATCTGGCAAAGCAGTCCATGTTTGGCGCTTCTTTTCAAAAATCTGTTTCTCAAAACGATTTGCCAGATTTGGACTCTTTGGTTCAGATTAAGAACCGTAACAACAAAAGGGAGTCCGAACTGTAGAGTGAAGCCCAAGGGCGCGTCTACAGTTTATGGCGACTCTGCTGGGGAATGTTAGAGAGCTTGACTCGAACTCGTGATATCCTGTTTTGACTACACTTATGTGTTTCTTTGCATTACATGTGCATTGGTGCGCCTAGGACACCGTGTTGGCCATCTGCTATTCCTGAACGGTTTGCTGGAGGTTTGTCTTGTCAAGGCATGACCGTAAGGCTGACGATTCTTCGGCTCTGCCAAGATAGGAACACAAACCCCGGTTTTACCGGCACCCTTTTGACCATTCGACCTAGTACATATCGAATCCATAGTGACCATTCCAAACTAGGACAAAGTTGCTTACCCGATATAGGTTGTTTGAAACCGGCGTGCATAGTGAAACCCTAGCTCGACAAAATAGGACAGGAAACCTTACCCCAACATAGGGGTGTATTGGCTCTCTTTACATGTTATGTGCTTTTAGAGTGTATCTCACAGGAATGCGCATATCGGTTTGCAAGTTTTGTATCCGACCAAGGCACCAAGAATATCTTGGGGAATCGATTATCTGTGGGTACAGATTCTGACATGGGGCAATGATTCAGAACAAGTGATCAAGAATAGAATACCTGCTCACTTTGCTCGTATCTATTCCGGTGAAATTGGGCCGAGATGTCCTATTTTCCTTTTGCTAGGTAGTCCTAATCATAGCTTCGTAAGGCTCATATCCCCGGTACATTGGACTAGTCCGATAGACTTTATTAGGTCGAGATTCAAATCAAGGCAATCGGTGTTCCTTTGCTAGGCGAGTAAAAAGGGCCGGTCGAGCCGGATCACCGGTTCAAATAGCTATTACGATCAGTGACCCTTATCTACCCTATCAGTGGACAATCAGGCCGAGGTCTCAGTTTTTATCACAAGGATAGATATACCAATCATTCAGCCAGGTCAGCAGAATATGGCAGGGATGGAGGAGATGATGCGTCAACTCCAAGAAAGTATGAAACTCATGCAAAGAAGACGTCCGCTAAGCGGAATTTTTCCAAGCAAAGAAGTCGCAATCATGGCTCAACAGTGAGCTCATCACCGAAGCTACAACAAAGAAGCGGCGGCTCGCTTCACAACAAGTTCCTCCCCGGCGGAGCTCCAAAGACCGGGAGACGCCAAATGTCCAGAAGGTACGGACATTCCGACAGGCTCCGCCCCAATTCCCATTCTAGAACTATCTAAGGCACCCACGCTGTCAATGTGCCGAACTCTCCTTCGAAGTTGAAGCGGACCCCACAATGGCCGAGTAAGCCGAAATGATGTTTAAGAAATCCCAAGGAGTCAAGTCCATTCTCGACATTGAGGATGGGTATACGGACGCAGCTGTGACGCTGCCAGATCGGTTCAAGATGCCACAAATCGATCGATTTGATGGGTTCGGGGACCCCATGGTGCACCTGAGGCTGTTTTCAGATATCTTAAGGCCGATGGGCCTCACCAGACTACAGAAGCTGTCTCTGTTTGGCCGAACCCTGTCAGGTGTGGCGGCCATCTGGTACGCGAAACTGGAAGACGATGTTAAGAGGAATTGGGATGAGATGGCCGAGGATTTCGTCGATCAATACTCCTACAATACACAAATTGAGATTACAACCCGTGAACTCGAGATGACTAGGCAGGAGCCAAAGGAGAGTTTCTCCGATTTTGTAACTCGATGGAGGGCCAAGGCCTCAATGATGACCATTAGGCCGACTGACAAAGATCAGATTCGGATGGTTGTGTGCAACCTCCAACCCAAGCTTATGCAAAAGATGATTGTGCTCCCCTTCCCTACCTTTTCAGATCTACATGAGATGGGAGTACAAATCGAGGACGCTATAAAACAAGGCCTTATTGACCAGGAAAAGGAGCAGCCCAGGAGGGCGTTTACCCGCAGTTCGAATGCGACCACCAGTGGTGATGCAGCTGCAAGATCTTCTGAAGTGGGCATGGTCACCAACACCACGTCACAAAAAGCTACCCCATTCACTGGTGCGTCCGGAAGTAGCTCACAGAAAACCACATATCCACCTCGAGTCAAAAGGGTTTTCACCCCACTTTATATGCATTTGTCAAAGGCTCTAGAGGTCTTAATCCGAAAGGACATCTGAAACCATTGGAACAACAGCCTTTACCTGATCCTCTCCCTCCAAAGCATGACAGGACTAAGTACTGTGCCTACCATCAACAAACTGGTCATGAGACCGATAGCTGCTTTCGTCTGCGCCATGATGTACAAGATTTGTTTGACAACAAGGTCATTGCCGCACCAGCTCAGCAAAGTCTATCACCACTGGATCAGTGAACTTTGGGGATAGTACGAATATGTGATCAGGGGATGAACCCCCTGCGGGCGGCACTCAGTTTACTCTAGATGTGGCGTTTGGCACGCACTGTTTTGAGCATTTGCGAATGCTAGTTTTGTACTTTCTGACTTGGGTATTGGGTCAGTCTTGTCGTTTTGTATTGAGTCGGTTTTTTTTTCATACCGAGTCAGTCCTATTTTGTCAGAGTCAAGTGACTCCGGGGGTGTTACCTCGGGCATCGCCATTTTGTTTTGTGTTTGTCTTTTCGCTTTCTTTTGAGTCTGTTTACGCGAGGAGCTAGTTGTGCCAACAGATTTGAATGAACAGCAGTGGTTTTTCATGCTTTTGTGTTTGCTTCTGCCGTGTACCAGTTGTACCAGAAATTCCAAATGAGATGGCAGTATTTGACTAGAAGCTGTGTCTTTTCTGTGCCTTGAATTCATTGCATCGACCTAAGTTTTCCAAAAGCTTTTTGAACACTACGGTGAAAACGAAGAGGAAGGAATTCCTCGGGATTTGCAAAATTTGATCAATTTGAAAGAAACAGAGGCGTGCTAAGCCCTTAATGATTGAGATCATGCTTGTTAGTGTGAGTACTGAGAAGGACCCTAGCTTTGATCCAGATTGGTTCTACACTGTCTTCAGCACGAGCGATTTGTCGCTTTCTTAAAAACTTTCAAAAAATGTTTTGCGCGGTCCTGCGAAGACATATCGCTCTTGAGATTGTGCAGCTTAGGATCGCTCTCGGCCTCGAGACTCAACCCCTTTGCTTTCAAACCTTGAACTTGGATTCAGAACGTTCAAAGGACAATCATGATGTGAGGCCTGTGTGGCCAGATTTGAAGTAGCCCTCGAACAAGAGGAACCAAAGTCAGATCAAGAGGATCAGATGTTGTCAAAAGAAGCTTGCAAAGCTAGATCAGAAGCACCCCTCGAACTAGGGGCAAAAAAATATCCGATGTGCTCGAAGAGCCAAAGGTGGATCTTTCTGCAAATCAATACAACAGTCATTCTCCTGGACACAGAGAGGTTTCAATCTTAAAACCATTTGGCATGGGCTTGCTACACTTTTACCCTTTGAGAGGCTCGCTGGGCCGAAAAGCCGGAAGGGCGACCTAGGCAAAAGTTAGAGCGAAAAAAAAAAAGAAATAAAAAAAAGAGAGACAAAAAAGAAGTAAGAGAAAAAAAAGAACAAAAAAAAAATTAAATTGCAAAAGAAATAAAAAAAATGAAATTGCAAAAGAAAAGAAAAGAAAAAGAAAAAGAAAAACAAAGCTCGCAAGGTTGAAAACCTGCAACAGGGGCCTTGGCAAAAGTTAGAGCATAAAAAGGAGAGGTTAAATACCCGAGTGTACCTTAACCCCGAACTACGTAAGGCTTGATTCCCATGTTTGGGATACGTAGGCAACTTCACTTTGAAGTCCAGCCACAAACACTTCAAATTCGATTGTGTCCATGTAATGGTTTTGACCATCCTTGCCTTCTCTGTATCCGAGAGTTCGGTTGTAATCATCGCCTGAGGATCGATCACAATGCGCATGGTGCCATTCACACAAGGGGCAACTTTCCATTGCCATTCAATGCGCTGCGGTTCAAACAAGGGGTAGCTTTCCGTTGCCATTCAATGCGCCGCGGTGCCATTCAAACAAGGGGCAACCTTCCGTTGCCATGCAGCTCCCCTCAAGCAAGGGGCAATTTTCCTTCGAATTTGAGGTTGCGCATCTCGAGAGTGGGTTCTACGCTCGTTGAGCAGTGACCGTTTGCAAAAACAGTTTTTGGGAATTTTTACTGAGGTTGACTGATTTTCTCTAGAAAATTATTCCATTTTTCCAAAACTAGACCGTTTTCTTGGACCCAAAAAAGGAAAATTTTTAGTGCTCATAGCCTGAATTGCGTGATTTTAAATCAGAAAATCGAACAAGCATGTTAATCAAACTCTTATGCTGATCAAAATTGTTTTAGTAGAAAACCAAAACAAAAAAAATGGTCAAAATGATGAACTAGGGGCACAGTTGAGTCAAGCATCCTGTCTTTTCCCTGTGGTCAATGCATTTGCCAGAAAGGGCACTCTACTTGCCAGAAAATGGCACAACTGAAGCTAACAACAAAGGGCTGAAAGCTCTCTCATCCTCCAAGCAACGAGGTATCAAGCGGTCAAAAGGCACGAATTGGAATGGATCAAGATGTTCCACTTCCTCATCTGGACAGATCTAACCACGTCCAAACTCCACAGCAGCGCATCATCAACCGATGTTAACTGCAGATTTGCTACACACCCAGTTATAGCGCAGCCCATCTATGGAAAGAAGAAGAGTCTGGTAGAATACCAGGGGCAAGAGCCCACAACTTCCTGCTTATCCATCAACCACCCCGGGGAGGGATAAAAAATGAGAGATTGAAGAATAGAGAGATGTGCGCTGAGAGAAAAAGCAAGAAAAGGGTTTTGAGGAAAAAAAGAGCTTGAGGGCCGAGTGATGTGAGAATCACAAATGAGAAAGGGTGGGAACAATACCCGGTGAAACAGGCTCCCTGTGCACGTCTAAGTGTCATGTCTTTTTGTTTGTCTCGATTCTTGTTTTGAGTCGTCTCGAGTGTTACTCGACGTGTCTAGGTTGTGTGCATTTTATTTCCGTGTTGAGTCGTTTTGCCGTGTTCAGTCGTAGGCTCAATACCCGGTTAAGAACTCATCTCTCAATTTCAAATTCAGAAATAAAATCATTTTGTGCTCAGAGTGCTGTGCCATTCTCCACATTTTTGCAAAACAGGATTTGTTCTTTCATAAAACCGCAGGGTTCAACCCAGGTCATGCGAACAGCAAAACCAGGACCTATCTGAAGCTATATTGGTTCCAGACTGCAAAGCAAAAGAAAAGAGGGAAAATTTGGAGCATCTGAGTTTGTTTCAACTTCTGCAAATTCCGAGATTGTATTCCGGATGTACCTCTTCAAGTCTTGCCAACGAGGTGTTTTCTAAAGTGCCGCTTTGTCCTTTTATTTCTTTCCTTAAGCATCATGCATTGTAATGCATTGTACCTATCAAGTTTCTTCCTCATTCATACACGATATTGTATGTACGGTTTATTCAAAGAAGTTCCGTTTAAGATCATTCATTTAGTGTATCAATCACACTTCATTCACTTAGTGTATCGATTACACTCTCATTCATTTAGTGTATCAATCACACTTCATTTTCTTAGTGTATCGATTACACTCTCATTCATTTAGTATATCAATCACACTTCATTCACTTAGTGTATCGATTACACTCTCATTCATTTAGTGTGTCAATCACACTTCATTCACTTAGTGTATCAATTACACTCTCATTTATGTAGTGTATCAATCACACTTCATTCACTTTGTGTATCTATTACACTCTCATTTATTTAGTATATCAATCACACTTCATTCACTTTGTATATCTATTACACTCTCACTCATTTACTGTATCAATCACACTTCATTCATTTTGTGTATCTATTACACACATTCTCATTTTGTGTATCCATCACACATTTTATTTACTTTAGTGTATCCATCACACACTTCATTTACTTTAGTCTATCCATCACA